>CM052983.1:7625382-7769155 GCA_028554685.1 Agrotis ipsilon | reverse complement strand
GCAATTGACCCCGTACGCAAACTCTTCAACCACATATGATGGCCCCTACCGCGTCATAAGTAGAAAGAAAAATATTACGTTATCAAATTACCAAATAAAGAAGCATGTATTTCAATCGACCGATTAAAACCCGCATTTTGCTAGAAGAATGCGAAAAAGAGGATAGTACAAAAGAAACGGTTACATCAGGACCCCAACAGCGAAAAAAACACAAAACAAAGAACAACAAAAAAAAAACCCAACAGGGCCTATAAATACAATGAACAAAGAACCGATAGTCACTCGCAGCGGTCGCGTCAGCAAAGGGTACGTTTTTTTGACGAATAGACGAATGCACATAATATAACATACGAGAAACCACATTTAAAGGGTCATAAGACACCCCTAGGAATATGTCGCTGTGGAATGATATAAAATAAGTTATGTATGTGTTTATACGGCGTGTGCATGCGAGATATTGTGGATTCTAATGGGATGATATTTTTTATGGCAGAATATCGAATCCAATAACACAAATCCCTCGCTGTGCTCAGCTGTATCCCTCTTCTATGAAAACCTGGTAAGGCTAGAATAAAACTACGTTCTTATAAATTAGCACACTTTCCACATCGCTAAACGCGCAAAAACAATGATTGTTTACCACATAATTACGATACACGTTTGTCACGAGCATCCGACAATACATATTGACAGTGCTTGCATAATATTTCAATACCTAATGTAGACAATCTACTGATAAACAATAGTTACAACTGCAGAACTTATGGCTGATGGGGTGTTAGGTTCTTGAATGGAGACCGTGCATCGGCAAGCGCAGCGTTAGAACGTCCACCAACAAGTTGGACAGACGATCTGGTGGAAATCACAGAATCACACTGAATGCAAGCCTCCTCCCACCACACACACACACACCACATCCCCGCGGTGGTGGACGCCCACGGCGTCGGACGTCGCATGACGATCTCCGGCCACCGTAGGCGTCGTGGGCATGCGGGCGGCGAGTAAAGGGCAACTCGCCGTTCGAACATGGACCTACGGTGGCCGGAGATCGTCATGCGACGTCCTTCGCCGTGGGAGTCTACCACTGCGGTACAACCGAGAAATATATGTATGAGGGAGGCCTATGTTCAACAGTGGACGTCTTAAGGCTGATATGATAATGATAAAGCCTAATGTCAAGTTACTTCAAAACATACCACAGATGAACAGTTTTATTTAAAAACTTTGGCTTCATCATCTGCCTGCCTTTTCCCAACTACTTTGGGGTCTGCTTCCAGACGAACCAGATTCAGCTGGATATCAGTATGTTACATGGAGCGACTGACTATCGGACCTCCACAACACAGTAACTGGGTAATACCATTCCTCATGGTAAGACTGGTTGTCAGACTTTAGAGCTTCTGACTAACAGTAACGACTGTCAAAGATCTACAAATGACAGCCGGGACCAACGGCTTTACGTGCTTTCCGAGGCACGGAGCAAACTCGCTATGACAGATGGTCACCCATCCACAGAACAACCTAGGCTTAACCCGGAAGATCGGCCTGTGCGGCTGTAATTATTTAGCCACGAGCTCCTCCTCCTCATTTCAAAACCTTGGCTTGTGGACATAAATTTCGCCTTTTACGAGTCCATCAGATTGTGCTGCGAAAGTGATATTTATAGTCTTATACCAGACGAGGCTGGCAAGGATGCATGTGGGTGTTGTGATCGTAAAATTCAGCATCTGTCTTGTGTTTTATTGGATTTTAAACTTATTTGATCGGGACATAAGATTGCTAATTCAATTGAAGCTGAAACTGATCGAATTGTGGGCGCGATTGATGCTTGAGGATTTTAAGGTTAGATCCGTATCGCACAAAATGTTAGGTTGGACCCATTGAGATATTATTACTACGTATAGAGACGACACCACGTATCACCACTGTGTCCCATCCAGTATGAGTGCACGCGCACAAGTTCATTACGTTGTTTGACAGCTCTGTGGCGTGCTCTAGGCGCGCGCACTCAGTGGTGATGCGTGGTGTCGTCTCTATACGTAGTAATAATAGCTCAATGGTTTGACCATTATAAATATGTATTAACATCTGCCTGCCTTTTCCCAACTATATTGGGGGTCGGCTTCCAGTCGTACCAGATGCAACTGTCTGCGTATTTGACTTCAACAACACAGTAACTGGATAATACGATATCCAATGGTAAGACTGGTTGTCAGACTTTTACAGCTTCTGACTAACAGTGACGACTGTCAAAGATCTACAATGACAGCCGGGACCAACGGCTTTTGCATTTTGTGTGCATTTGTGATTTGTTGTTTCACTGCCCTGTTACTCTGACTTCTATGCCAGGGGTCGTGGGATCGACTCCCACCCAGGAGAAATGTTTATGTGATGAGCACGATCATTTGTTCTGTGTCTGGGTGTAATTTATCTATAATATGTATGTATTTAGAAATATTTAAGTATGTTTATCAGTCGTCTAGTACCCATAACACAAGCTCTGCATAGCTTGGGACTAGATGGCGTTCTGATAGTTGTGGAACATTATTATTAGGTGTTATTTGTGTTTGTTTCTCATGCTCTACTGTCATAAGTTTCACATATTTCTCCATACAAATCTTTGTTCAATACATTGCACGGTCGTTGAGTCATATACCACGCAGTCTGCAGGCACAGAACACTTCGCTCTATTGATGTATTTTCTAAGCGACATCACAATGCTCTTTCACAATATCTTGACTTGATAACCATTCGACCGGAACTAATGACGCATGTACATACAACATGTTTGTTTGTTTGTATTATGTCTTTGAATAAAGAATAGGATAACCTTGGCGCCATATTGTGTATTGGCTTCAAATACATACCCGAAAAGTGTAAAATAACTTTTCTTTCGGAAGTCGGTTTCATTGACATTTTTAGCCACCGAAAATAACTCTCTTTTTTTGGAAACAGAGGGCTTTTGCTTAATTTCATGACTTTTTTGTACACCGTCTTCCGAGAGGTATTCCAGTTAGAGCACCTGGCACCTACGAAAATTTTTGACAGGAGCCTTATGTCAAATAGATAAGGTACCAGTAACTCAGGTGCCATTGTCAGCGGGTGCCCTAAGTGAAATAGGTACCTCACTTCCGAAAGAAATTTTTTTACTACACATTTTCGTGTTTTTTTTAAGTCAGTATCTTTTTTTTTTATTATGTTAGGAGTTTATCCTGTTCTTATTTAAATCACATAGTTTAATTATCCTTGATGAATCATGAAATGAAATGATATACTTATATTTTTCAAAGTTGGTATTTATAAAAACTTTTACACGTCGTCGTCTTTTTACAAACTAAATGAGATGTTTCATATCTGACTACTCTGAGAAGAAGCATCCGAAACAAACTCACAGTCTCCATAATATACAGATATTATATTGATCACTAGCTTCTGCCCGCGGTTTCACCCGCGTCATGTTAGTCTTTTGGAGCTATTCCAGTTAGGGCACCCACTGTCAATGGCACCTGAGCTACTTGTACCTTATCTATTCGACATAAGGCTTCTGTCAAAATTTTTCGCAGGTGCTAGGTGCCCTAAGTGGAATACCTCGTCTTTTGGCCCTATGGCCACGTCCCGATTTTGAATCATTTCTCATTGCTACTCCGCTTCTATTAGTAATAGCGTGATGTTATATAGCCTATAGCCTTCCTCGATAAATGGACTATCCAACACCAAAAGTTTCTTTTTAATTCCAACCAGTAGTTTCTGAGATAAGCGCGTTCAAACAAACAAACAAACTCTTCAGCTTTATAATATTAGTATAGATTATATGAGGCCGGTGTTTCGTATCTGACTACTCTGAGAAGAAACAGCCGAAACAAACTCAGAGGTCACAGTCTCTTTTAAAGTCCAGACATTATATTGGTCAAGTTATACGAGGACCATTGTAGGTTAGTATCTGACACACGCCGTCTCCATCCATCCATCACACCACTCCGTTGATACATTTTCTAAGCGACATACAATACTTTCACAATATGTTTACTTGATAGCCATTCTACCGGAAGTAATGGCGCATATCTATGTTTTGTATTGTTTATTGTTTCAAAGACTGTCATGCTTGAATTGAATTGTGATGTAAGTGGTGAATACCTTTATGTGGGTTAATATTTCTGCGGTCTATCTATAAAAAAAAAAATACTGAGTCAAAAAAAAACCCCGAAAAAGTGTAAAATAACTTTTGATTCGGAAGTCGGTGGCAATAAGTCTATGAAAAATTAAACAAAGCCACCACTAAAGTCCTATTGAAGGTAGGGTTACCATCCGTCCTGGTTTCTTCTCCGGATTTGTCCTACAGATAGCGCGCGAGTTGAATGCAGTCGGGGTCTGAGGTTTAGAGCCCCCCGCTACCCGCACGCCCCACCTCCCGCGCCTGCAGTGTAGTACTTTGCCATCCTTGTCAACAGCACTACCGCATTCCTAAGCTCTGCATTAAACTCGCGCGCTATCTGTATTTTAGAGGGCGTCGGGGAGCATCCGGGGGGGTTTTCATTAGTAGTCCGAGTTTTTAAAGTTTAAAGTTGATCCGCCCATCGCACACGCACACTTCACCATTCTCCAAGCCCCCGTGCGCACTTCGACTCTTGTCCGGATTCTGGACTCAATAATCCGGAGTTTTCACACGTCTCGTCCTGTTTTTTTTAAATTTTAGAAATGGCAACCCTAATGGACACCGTTGATTTTAGTCAGTATAATTCTGATAGTCCCTCTGCCCTGCCCTAGGTAGGAGGACTCATTTGATGATTTTACCACGCTAAAAAAAAGTATACTGCATCGAACAAAACAAGAATAACAAAACCACAAACCACGGTGTAATCAAAGAAACAACAGAATTGAGAACACTTATTGAAGTCGCTAATAAAATAACAAATCTCCGTTGCGAATAATTAACACACCTCATTAGCCAAGCCAAGTGATTACATATGGCTCTGAAACGTGGTCTTTGACTGCTGGCCTTTTAGAGAAACTAAGAGTCACTCAACGACATTGCTCGTTGAGTGACTCTTAGTTTCTCTAAAAGAGCTCTATGCTCGGAGTTTCTTTGCGGGATAAAATCCGGAACACGGATATTCGGCGAAGAACCAGAGTCACCGACATAGCTCGTAAAATTTGCAAGTTGAAGTTGCAATGGGCAGGCCACATCGCTCGTAGAACTGACAACCGATGGGGAAGAAAAGTTCTCGAGTGGCGACCACGGACCGGAAGACGCAGCGTAGGTAGGCGACCACTAGGTGGACCGACGACATCGTGAGAGTCGCGGGCAACCGATGGATGCAAGTGGCGAATTGTCGTTCGGCGTGGCGATCTAAGGGGGAGGCCTATGTTCAGCAGTGGACGTCTTCCGGCTGATGATGATTAGCCAAGCCATATGTGTATATCTTAAACAATAGCATACGGTAAACTAATTATATGTTGAGTGACGCGAACATTAGCTATGTCAAGGTTGAGACAACACACTAACCTAATGATCTTGTTTCTTTTATTTACTTTATACTATAATTGGAGCAAGATATGTGTGCAGTTTATTAATCAGGTGTCCGTGACCCTGGACTTAAAGGGCTATTGATGGACACCGTGGATTTCAGTCAGTACAAGTCTGACAGTCTCGTAGCTAAATAATTACAGCCGCACAGGCCGATCTAACGGGTTAAGCCGCACTTGCCGAGGTTGATTTGTGGACGTATGACAATTTGTCATAGCCAGTTTCCTCCGTGCCTCGGAAAGCACGTAAAGCCGTTGATCCCGGCTGTCATTTGTAGACCTTTGACAGTCGTTACTGTTAGTAGCTCTAAAGTCTGACAACCAGTCTTACCATGGGGTATTGTATTACCCAGTTACTATGTTGTGGAGGTTCAATAGTCAGTCGCTCCATGTAAAATACTGTACCCCTAGTACGTGTTTTCACTATTTAACTTTACAGCGTCTTTCCAGTATTTACAGCGTTTCTTGTATGAAAAAATGGAATAGTGCCTCTGGTGTGCGAAGAAGGAACTAATTTTTTCCTTGAAAATTGTCAATTTGAAATTGTCAAAGTTGCAGTTTACTTTACGTATCAAATACTGAAAACTCGTGCTGGCGGTACTGATATTCAGCTGAATTTGGTTCGGTTGGAGGCAGACCACAATATAGTTGGGAAAAGACAGGCAGATGATATAAATTCATATAAATGATTCGCATTATTTTTGAAAAACCAGAATAGTGTAAAAACTGCGCAAAAATAACATCCTTGTAAAACTAATTGATATGAAACAGGTCGAAAGCCACTGAACAATGGATCAGCTATTAAATAGATTACAAAAGACAATAGTTTCAATACTCAAGGCCAGAGTCTTCATTCATAAAGCATAACTTTCAAAGAAAAAAATGATCGTTTTTAGTAATAAATTCATTAGACTAAAAAAATCTTATAAGTCCGTCAGATAAATTATGAAAAATCATTTGACACGTTTCTTTTGCAACGTTAAGCAAAATTGACTAAGATACGACACTTGGAGTGGGAAGCGGTCGCCTCCTTCTGCGAAGCATTAATGTTCGCGAAGGAGGAGGCAGGCCGCGAGAGAGACGCGGCAGCGTCCTCCCTCCGCCCCAACCGCAGTGTTAGACACCCACGGCGTCGGACGCCGGCAGTCCACCTCCGGCCACCATAGGCGCGGGCATGCGGACAGCGAGTAAGCCCCTTCGTACACTAGGCGACGCAAGTCTCCGATACCTTACGACTTTGACATCCATTGACGCGTGCGTATTTACGAACCTCGATGGATTGTATTGCGATAGTCGCCTGGATACCGAAATCGTAAGGTATCGGATACTTGCGTCGCCTTGTGTACGAAGGGCCTAAAGGGCAAGTCGCTGTCCGACCATGGACGCAGCCCGGGTCGACGGCGCGTTTTGTTGTGTTCCAAGCGCGCCTCAAAGAGTGTCAGCACAAAGACGGCTCCGCCCTTTAGAGGATCAAAGCCTGCCGGGTTTACAGGACTCACGAATTAACGTGACTCCGGAACTCTCTCTGACAGTCCATCCCGCTCTGCCCTAGGTAGATAGGACTCGTTTGATGAATTTACCAAAAAAAGCTTTTTTGTTTTTTTATGGTAGATGGGTTTTCTCTTGACCTTAGTCTAGGTCAGGAATGACTAAGACAAGGTCGACGATGGAGCGAGCTTACCCAGAATAAGTCTGTTCACTCTAACTTTGAAGAGATTAGGGTTGTATGCGTTCGGAAACACAGACGCAGGCAGAGAGTTCCACTCCTTCGCTGTCCGCATTATAAAAGACGTTGGGAAACGCTAAAATCCACGAAAAAGTCACCCGACCTGGCCTAACTTCGCTATCAGAGCACAATACAGTAGTCCAAAAATCAATATTGATCCGACTACTAGCCGTGCTACTAATAAGGTGTTATCTCTTATCAGTCGCGCCACAGGACTAAGCAAATGACCTGCTGAAGCTGTGAAGATAAGGATTACAGTGGCTACTATCTGTGGTAGCGGAATCCCAGGGTTAATCCAATATGGATTAGTTACTGGTATCTTAATCAGCAATCTACTTTACTAGAACAATGGTGGCCCTGTGATATCGGTCCCAAGTTACGAGTTGTAGGTCTTGGGTTCGAACCAAGCCAGGCGCATTACTTTGCGTAATTTATTTCATCACCACTGCTCTCAAAACGGTGAAGGAAAACATTGTGAGGAAACTGACATGTCCTAGAACCAAAAATTCGAAGACATGTGACATCTACCAACTCGCACTGGGCCCGCCTGGTGGATTATGGCCCACTCCCTCTTTCAGAAGAGGCCAGTGTCTCAACAGTGGGAACATTTATAGGCTGATGATGATGATGAATATTACTTTACTGCCTTGGAGGCGAATAAGCAAGTTGAAGTAGCTGTGGGCAGGCCACATAGCACGCAGGACTGATGGCCAATTGGCCCGGATTCTCGAATGGCAAGCTAAGCGTGAGACGTCCACCTGCAAGGGCTAGCTGAGAGAGATAGACGACCTCACCCTCTCTGCCGTCTCCTTCGTGAATATTACCTCCTCGCAGAAGGCGACGGCCCCTTCCCACGCACTCTCGCCATGGCCCCGCTGAACATTCCTCGAGCGTGTGCTGCGCCGTGTCTTCCGGGCAACAGTCGCAGTGGTGGGCCGGGTGGACCTCCCTGCGCCACCGATATGTAGACCCGAGGACTTTGGCCACCAGATCTCAGATTCCCATTTTGATAACCTCACTGACGGACTAATGGCGAAAGCAAGTCCAAGCTAATTGTAGATGGCACCACCATAGCTTAGTCCTAATCCGTCCAATAACGTAGTACTATTTTGAAGTACCTTTAAGATTTGAACTGATTTGAACCAATGACAATGCTTGGAACCAGCTATACTAGTGCCATTAGTTCCCCAGTTGCCAACCCCATTAGATTGTTTCAGTCAAATAACCCATTCAATAAAAGAACACAATAGTTATGTAACAAGACACTAGCGAAATAAATACCCTTGTACGAGTAGTACTGACAAGTGACGTCACGATGTTATCTAGTTACATTTCCGGGATATAGTCTTAAACAGGTCGCTGGTGACAGACGGACAAAAAACTTAGGTTTTAAATGCCTCAGTGATTCAATAGGTTGGTTAATATTGCAGCTGTAATATGAGTCGAAAGGAAAATGAGTTTTGGCGTGATTTAAAACACCTTGGATTGAATGATTCCATCTTTAAACAGGTTCCTCTTGGTCGCGGGACTTATTTCATTACCGTGACCTCGGAACATAAAGAGCTATTGAAGGACACCGTGGATTTTAGTCAGTACAAGTCTGACAGTCCCTCGCGCCCTGTCCGGGGTGGGAGGACTCGTTTGATGATTTTACCACGTAAAAAGACAGGCTCCTCTTCAAGGGTTATTATGACAAGATCTACGTAAAGACATTTCGTATTTACTATGGACACTTTTCGCATTTATTATTTACTATTACTGAGAGATACTCATCATCATCATCATCTATAATGTTCCCACTGCTGGGACACCGGCCTCCTCCCTGAGAAAGGGAGTGGGCCATAATCCACCACGCGGGTCCATTGCAGATAGGTAGATGTCACATGTTTGGTTCTAGAACATGTCGGTTTCCTCACGATGTTTTCCTTCACCGTTTTGAGAGCAGTGGTGATGAAATATATCACTGGGCCACCACTGCTCACTGAGATAATATACTACACTAAAATGTTTTTCATGGCCTGATAATATTGAAAGTGTATTTGTTGAGCTAGCCCAGAAATGTGTGCACTCATGTTGTGCACCCAATGTGTGCACCATAGCAAAAATCTTTAAAATCTCCGACCTTTGATATTTTTTTTATTTGCGTGGTAAAATCATCCAATGAGTCCTCCCACCCTGGGCGGGACGGTAGGGACTGTCAGACTAGTACTGACTAAAATACTAAAATCCACGGTGATCCTTCAATAGCCCAGCGCCGCAGTTCAGGTGAGACAGTCCCGCGACCCCGGCAGGCTCCAACCTTTCTGCTACATCTCTGTCAAACCGTCTTTTCTATACCTACTATAATCATTTCCTTTCTTGATGTATTGTCTTCCAGCTCTTTGATATTTCTGCTACATACCTATTTCAAATTTTTCACAAAAAGTTTCGTTGAAACCTACAATCATATCATAATTATGAAGATATGAATAACATTGGAACAAGTTCCCACTTGTCAGACAAACTAGCTCGAATCAAAACAACACCCCCCCTCTCCCCTCCCTTTCGCTGCCCCCTGTGCGTGTTCGGAACAAAGATATGCGCGTACGCACGTAAGTTGCATATCGCAAGTGTCAGTCATGGCTTGAGAGTCGCAACTAGTTGGTGTCCTTCGGAGATTCTTGTTTACCTTTACTTTATGTATTTTTAGATACGAATGGTTTTTTAAACTTTATTTATAACCTGCTACATAGCGCCTGTCGGTCTTCTACAGACTGTACTTCGGCGAGTGTGCCCAAGAACTCCACGACCTCATCCCACCAGCCCCCTTCTATCATCGCACATCCAGACGCACGGCAAACTACCATCCTTAACTTATTGCTATACCACCAATTCGCACTAAGCGTTTCCAAACATCTTTTATAATGCGGACAGCGAAGCAGTGGAACTCTCTGTCTGCGTCTGTGTTTTTACCACGATCTTCGATCATAGTTCTGAAACCACGATTTAAAAAAATAGGGACTGTCAGACTTGACTGTTTATAGTGTTTTGTCCCATTACATTAAAAGGTATCCTATTTTTTATAAACAAAAACCACGATTGTTTAAAAAGTACGATTCTGGGTAACTACAAAATATTGAAAAAAGTTCTTATAATAGGGCTCACACTAAACCAAAGACCGCTATAATCAAAGCGTGTAATCTTACTCGTACACAACAAAACATCGAGCACATGTCTACATCTCGGGAGTCACGTACACCAAAACCGGTTAGCGTCCTTCAAAATGATGTTAACGGTGCATCGGGCTTCGGGCCAGACTTGTTGTAAACACAAACATACACACACAAACAGACCAGACAGACAGGCAGGGGGAACGGGCTACCCCATCGTGCATGTGTGGTCGAAGAGTAACGAGAAGTTTTACAAGTGTGAATTTGGTTACGCCCATTGGTATTACCAGGGTTGGGCAGTATTTGAATTACTTGTATTTGAAATACGTAATTGAAATACAAATACGTATTTTGTATTTGTATTTCAATTACTTGCTTTAAATGTAATTTATATTTCAAATACCTGACGACGAAGTATTTTGTAATTAGTATTTCAAATACATGAAACTCCAAAATACATTTTAACAAAATACATTTAAACTTAATTTACTGTAATTGCACTCTCTGCAATGATGGTAAAGCAATTAGAGTTGGCAATACTGCACCTGTTATGTACTACTACCACAATCTGTCAAATTTCATTAATAGATTTTGAACCTTATTACAATACTTAATGGAAAGTTATTTTTTGATTGGTAAAAATTGACAGATTCGGGCAGGTGGACCTGTACCCCTAGCACAGTGATTCCTAACCTGGGGGTGATTACCCCCGCAGGGGTAAAACGGAGATTCTAGAGGGGTAACATAGGATGGCACGAAATAGTATTAAAATAGCAATAAACAAAATAATAGAACGGTAAACGGCACTCTCATCCGTGTGGCTGACGGCGACAGCCCGACGCTGTCGCCGTCAGCAACGCGGATGAGATGAGCGGCGGTGTCTCCCACACCATCGTCGTCGTTTCGTCGCCGTCGCCGGTGAAGCACCGCATGACTAGCTCTTTTTTACCATACGGAGGTACTTTGGTTTTCAAGAGACAAAGTTCTAATTAATACGAATTACGAGATGAAATTGGATTGTTTTTTGAAAATAAGGGAACACAAAAAGAAAAAGAATATTATGCAAAATTAAAGACAAAAGCATTTGTTCTAAAAATGGCGTGCTGATTTTCTCACTGAAATTAATAGTCTGAATATTTCAATGTAAGGAAATGAAACAAACATTTTGACGTTGCAGGATAAAATCGCAATTTTTTTGCGCAAATTGGAACTTTACCAACGCAGAGACCAACACAACTAAGTGAGCATTAGTAAATAATAAACAATTCTGTTTATTTACCCCTAGCTGCTAAGGGTAAACTCAATTCCCATACTTGTTCACAGGGGTAGTGACATTGAAAAGGTTAGGAACCACTGCCCTAGCACGAGTTTCACTATTTTACTTTACAGAGTTTTTCCAGTATTTACAGCGTTTCTTGTATGAAAATACGGAACAGCGCCTCTGGTGTGCGAAGAAGGAACCAATTTTTTCATTGAAAATTGTCAATTTGAAGTCGTCAAAGTTCCAGTTTACTTTACGTCTCAAATACTGAAAACTCGTGCTGACGGTACAGCTGGCGTCTTTACACTGTACGTCGAACAGGGCGAAAACACGCAAAAAAAAATGAACGTAGAATTGAGAACATTCCAGGCCACTCAGCCCATGCTGGTCTAGATTACATATTTAGTAAAATGTAATTTGTAATTAGTATTTTGTATTTCAATTAAAAAAAGCTAAAATACAGTATTTTGTATTTTATATTTTAAATACTTTACTTAAAGGTATTTTGTATTTTAATTACTTGCGATCCTGTATTTTGTAATTTGTATTTCAATTAAAGCAGAGCATGTATTTTGCCCAGTCCTGGGTATTACTAGCCTGTATCCCACTGCTGCACAAAGACCGTCCTTCAATCTTTCAAACGGTTACGACTGTGCGCGTTTTGTGGGCTATTTTACTCTCTTTTGTGGTTGTTTTTGAAGTGAAGGCGGTTAATTTTTTTTGGAATAAGTTTATATTTCGCTGTATTTACTTTAAAAATTCAACCCAAATTCTTGTCAAATAAATCATTTTCTTACATGTGCACTAGAATTTTGTAATCCGTAGCGCCGGTAATAGCATCACTCAACAATAAGCGAATAACATTCCCTATCTCAAAAACTGCTGAACCGATTTCGATGAAACTTGCAGTATGAGACTAAGTTGAACGAATAACTACAACAAAAAAAGAATTACTTAAATCGGAGATACGCGAACACAAACTAAATCAGTCGATGCCTACTCGTAGCTCAGCTACATGAGATGATGATTACCATATGCAAATACTTAAATCACTTCATTACAATACTACCTCCCTGACTGACGAGCATTCGCGTTCATTTAGTATAGATTTGATACAAGGTGCGCATTGTGATGCTCGATTGTCTTCACTCACTGATGAAATGTTCGAATCTGTAACGTTACATTACAGGTGAATGCTCCTTGATTCCGTGTTCAAACAAAACGTGCGTTTTTCATGAAGCCAATTTTTTATTAATGTGTGATTGGGCGCAACGCACACATTTAAATGTTCTCCTTGGAAATATGTATAATATATTATCTAATATCTCCTATTGGCAGATTTCATGGCCCCCAAAAATGGAATCATTTAGATTGCCACGAAATAATTATATGGTATCCGGTATGAATGGACTTAATTGGGATAATTAATCAATAATAATTATAAGCCTTTTTAATTTTCTTAAAGAGCGAAGTCATCATGAAATTAAAAGATAATTATGAATTTCTGTATGTTGATTAAAATATTATTCGCGGTTGTAAGACGTTTGTAGTTACAGAATTATAATCATCAAAATCAACAATACAATCCTCCAAGATCATAAAACCCTAGGAATGACTTTCTCAGTTTTTTTGCGTTTTATGAACTTGGAGGATTGTATTGGATGATTGATATTTTAACAAACATAAAACCTAGCAATTGAACGCAAGAAATTTTTATTTTCGCGGGCTGGTTGGAGCATTCTCCTTAAAACCAAAGTAGTTCCAGTGAGGGAACAAGGTGGCGCTAAATCCACGGTGTTCTAAAATAGCCCTTTAAGTTCCGGGGCCACAGTTACCATAAAACCAAAGATAGTGGTGAAAGACGAGAATTTCACTAAATACTAAAAAATCAGACCTACGTGACATTACACTCGTCTCGCGACTTCGTCTTATAATATAGTGCGCACATTTCCAATTTCAATTGACCTGGTCGGTTACCGGAATTTGCGCGTGCGCAATTTTATGGACTACGTGAGATAACACTCGTCTACTCTATAGAATTATTGATTGTGAATTGACTATAAAATAGGAGCAGTGAGACACACTGTTCGTCTTGCCACCAGAAAGAATATCTGTTGAAAACTTGTCTTAAAAAAACTGTCAAAACGATATTTCACGTTGTTATAAGGGTCTTTTGCAGGAATTATTCCCGTTGTATCCCACTTTTTTCCCCATTGGATCTCACAAAAAAGTTAAATGTATTCTTGTTGAATCCCTAATACTATTCCCGTTGAATCCCACAAGCTTTAAAAAATCTGAATGCGAGGTCTTTCAACGACAAAATTGCTTTCTTTTTTAAACTTTTTTTAGGTATAATTCATTTAAATTTTTTTTAATTTAAAATAATGGTAACACTTTTCTACTGAAATGTAGCGGGAGGGGGGAAGGCGGGAGGCACTGTCAGATTTGTACTGATTAAAATTCACGGTGTCCTTCAATAGCCCTTTATGTTCCGGGGTCTCGGTAATGAGATGAGTCCCGCGACCCCGTCAGCCCGTCATCTTGCTGACGCTTTTTGAGGCGCGCGTGGAACACAACGCGCCCTCGACCCGGGCATGGTCCATGGTCGGACAGCGAGTTGCCTAAGCTAGAACGTAAATAGCTATTGAAGAATCACCGTGGATTTTAGTGCGAGTCTGACAGCACCACCCTGGGTTCCAGGAGAGGGCTCATTTCATGATTTTATCACAAGGCAGGTAAACTGCGTAGGAAAATTATGACTACTTATTAGTCCGTTGTCATCAGATAATCAGTTACTGAGAGCCCTGACCTGATTAGTGAATAGGCTACAATTGTACAGGTGGGCTTCGTACGTGGTACGACAGTTTACACGATTCTCTTCAAGTTGAAATAGGTCTTGGCTGAATCCATTAGGTATCTAGTATTCTTACATAAGTTTTATTTTTCACTAGATTTTACAATTACAAGTGACTTGGCTAGCAGGTAAGCTTTAAACTATCTGTCGATTTTCTATTATTTTATTTGCATGGTAAAATCGTCAATGAGTTCTCCCATCCAGGGCAGGGCAGGAGCGACTGTCAGACTTGTACTGACTAAAATCCACGATGTCCTTCAATAGCTCTTTATGTTCTGAGGGCCCGGTTATTCGTTAGGCCCGCGGCCCCGGCAGTGTGTCCCTCTAAGGAACACAACACGTCGTCGAGCCGGACATGGTCGTCGATTCTTTAGTAAGTGAAAGATAAAAAATAGTATAAAAAAAATAGTACAAATAGTAAAATAGTAGGTGCAATAAAAAAAGAGAACCATTTACTAGAGATATAATACATACATACACTCACTTTATGCAGAGAAAAGATAAATAAATGGAAATAATGTCAAGCAGTTAATTATTAATCAAATCAAGCTACTGTATGCAAATGTGGCGTCTAACTTTTATTCAGGACTTGCCTAATGGAAACACGCCTTTAGTACTGAAAGTCCTTCAATCACAGCATACGTGACTGAAGTCCCGTGCCACGGGTCATATGCCCTCGTTATTTCGGGCATTCTCGTACATTTCGCGACGGTAACCTCGGTCGGTCAATGTCTCCGCTGACTACCTACTGATTATTAGTCGTCTGTCTGAAGGAATTTAGTAAGTGCTTCCTTTGTCGGACAAGGGAGTGCCTCGGAGTGTTGAGGAGGTTAAAAATAATAGTCCTCCTGACCGATTTAGGCCAAGACTTTCAATTTTAGCGGAGACTAGCTATTGCGCAGGACATTATTATAATGCACACGGGTGTCAGTAGAGGAGCTCGTGGCTAAATAACTACAGCCGGACAGGCCGATCTTCCGGGTGAAGCCGCGCTTGCCGAGGTTGGTCTGTGGATGGGTGACCATCTGTCATAGCGAGTTTCCTCCGTGCTTCAGAAAGCTCGTAAAGCCGTTGGTCCCGGCTGTCATTTGTAGATCTTTGACCGTCGTAACTGTTAGTCAGAAAGTCATCAACCAGTCTTACTATGGGATATCGTATTACCCAGTGTCATGTGTTGTGGAGGTCCGATAGTCAGTCGCTCCATGTAAAACACTAATATTCAGCTGCATCTGGTTCGACTGGAAGCAGACCACAATATAGTTGGGAAAAGACAGGCACATGATGAATAATGAAATGTGTGTGCAGCCTCAAGTGGACTGTCTGCTCCATTATCCCCATAGTCCTTAGATACGGCAATCCGACACGACCGGAGAGACACCGGGCGCAGGACCAAACGGCTTAACGTGCTCTCCGAGGCACGGAGGTATCACACCGCCAACCTCCAAACTCTGGGTTGTTACTGAGAAATTCTCGAGGTATTCCACTAAGGGCTGAAAATGGCACCTGAGCTACTTGCACCTTATCTATTCGACATAAGGCACCTGTCAAAATTTTTCGCAGGTGCCCTTCGTGGAATACCTCATAAACCCAATATCATTAATTATTAAACTTTTCGGGTTATACAATAGGGTATTTTACTGCATAAATAAATAATTATAATCTATTTAGTCCGTCAGTAATAATATTGAAAAATAATGGACACGTATTTTTATTTTTTCAAATCAATGAATATTAACAAAGATAAAACGCTTCCAAATTCGGAAGTGGGGGCTTTCGACGTCATTGCGCTTGTAAAATTGAAACGACCGAGTGACGTTTTGTGATTTTTAGAAGCGTTGTATCTTCGTCTATTTTGGTTTACGTGACAAAAGAAAAAACACGGCTCTTATATTTTTTAATAATCTATATTTCGGACTAATAAACAATTTTGAGTAAAATACTCTATTGAAGAATATAAACCTCTTTTCAGCATATGATGACTCAATCAAGAATGCAACCAAAGTAGGTGTGTCTCAAATAAATGGACGCAAAACAAGTTAATCCAATTTAAATGACACCTTACTGACAAATAAATTTAGCTGGATTTGTGGGAGAATTGCTCTAAATATAACTGGCAACATTCTTGGTTTGTTGACGAGGTCATACACTCTTGCGCAGACGCAGTGATTTTGGGTTTACCGTCTTTGTTGAAAGAAAGTTATAGTGAACAGCACGCGTAGCATGGCGATTCTATGTCTATTCTACAAAGAAAAGACAAAGTTATTTCATCATTATTTCTACACAAGTCGACCGTTTTTTTGCACAAATATGACACCATTCTTACACTATTGAAGAAAAGAACGTTTATGTTCCAAATTTTTTACATTACCATGCTTAAAACAATAAAAATATTTCTACGTTCTATCATTTTGTCTACTCTTCCATCGACAAAACCCCTTTCTACGGCGCCATGCTACGCCTGCAGGCTTCTTCTGGGTAGGCTCTCTCCATCGTAGACTTTGTATGCCACCTCTGACCTAGACTACTTCTTTATAGAATTTTTGTTATTTTCAAAGAAAAACTAGTCTCACAATTTAATTTGTAGACATAAACCGCCTTACCAAAAAAAGATAAACATCTGTTGAACACTTGTCTAAAAAAATTGTAACTGCGAAACAACCCTTATATCAACGTGGAATGTCGTGTGGATGGATGAAGAAGAAGGGGAAAGCCAAAGAAAAGATGGATGGATTGTCTAAGGGATGATAAGAATGAAAAAGTAGTAAATGATACTGTGACGTCTGATAGGGGAGAATGGAAGAAATGAAAAATCGTGTTGCGCCACACCGACCACAAGTAAAATGGGATAAGGGCAGGCAGATGATGATCCGAAAGATAAGTTTTTTTATTTACATAAAACGTAGCAGGAGAAGATCTCTAAACTGCTACGTTTTATGTAACCATATATTATTTTTTAAATTCTGCGAATGCATAGAAATTTCCTATGCATTCGTAGATTTTAAAAATAATATATGGCCGGTCGTACAATAGTGTTGAGTAAATAAACAAATAAGTAACTCATGACATAATAATCAGTGTTTTTGTAAGAATAACAACATATCGACGGTTAAAAGGTAATTGGTTATAAGCGACAAAAATCAAATTGTTCAGGAGAGCAGTTTAAAGTTTCAAAAAGTAGAAAAATGGACATAACTTTTTATGTAATTGTCATACCGTAAAAATGGAAATACCTGTAGAATCGAAAAAAATAAACGCATTGATTGGTTGTTTTATGTACTTGTTTGGACATTGTTTTATGTAGTTTTATGGCGTTTGCATCAATTGATCTTTTTTTCTTTGTGAGGTAATTGGGCATAAATCACACCTACACAGAAAAAAACAAAGAGTATAGAAGACTGAGTTACATTTGATATCTTCATACCAAGACGTAAAGGGACATAAGTCACATGACTCTTTAATAACTGAAACGGGTAAAAAATGATAAGCGCTGATACTCACAATAATGCCAAAAGGTAATGGAGCTCAAGTAAACTTGGTTATTATAAACAACGTGGAGATGTTGGACATTAGTGACATAGCAAGTGAGTTGAAAAAAAGGCAACACGGAACTTCCACTCATCAAGTTTTGTATTCCAAAAGGAAAACAGAATATCCAACATGATTTTCCTTTAAAATATGACTTAAGTAAATGGATACGTTTTAAAGATGTTAAAAAGTCCATAACTTATTAATTATTCTTGTGAGGAAATGAGAACAATATTAAGTCTGGTCACAATTTATTGAGAAAAAAAACACAATTAATTCATAATGAGGGTTTAAAAAAAAATATAGAAGACGGTCGTCTTCTATACGACGAGGTGGTCTTATGTACGAGGGTTTAAGGTCATTCAATGGAACATCATCATGGTCGGCTTAGGGAAGGTTCATAACTGACGTAAAATACGTCGAGCGTATCATCGAATGTTTTTTGACGCACTAACGTATCATCGGTTTAATGTGAACGGTCAATAATTTTTTTATACATTTGTCTGTTCTGGCATTACGCGACCGTTAATACGCGACGCATGTTCCGCCACTAAACTACTAAACTAAATCCTGTAACAGGATGCAGTTTGAGGCCGCTGTGGTGAATTAGGCGAATGGTGGATGGACCAAGGAGCAAGCTACGACCGCTCTCATCTTAATCTGCGACACAGGCCCTAACCGTAGTTGAGGCGCATGGCAAGGATGTGACATTTATGAGGAGCTGCTGGTAGCGTTACAGTCGATTTATGGCGACGCGCACATGGAGCACGTAATTCGCGCTAAGCTGAAAGATCGTATTCAACGTAGTGCCGAGAACCTACAACAGTGGGCTTTAGAAATTGAGGAGATGGTCCGGAAAGCATATCGATCCGCCCCGGCGCTCATCAATCTGGTACAGACTTTCGTCGACGGAATTCACGACTTAGAAGTTAAAGCAGCTGTAAGACTGGGCATCACGAGACCTTGAAGGGCGCCTTACGAGACCTTGAAAGGCGCCTTGCGAGACCTTGAAGGGCGCCTTGGCCCATGCTTTGGAAGTGGAGGCAGTGGGGCAAGACCATCGAACTCACCGTAGCAGGGAGGTTATGCCATCTTCTGTACGTCACCGTTCGCAAGGGTACAGCCCTAAGTGCTTAACTTGCAGAGAAAAGGGTCATCTTCGCGCAAGCTTTCCAAAGTGAAAGGCAGTTAACTGACATGACTGCTCAGCATCGCAGTTGGAGATCGCATGGTAATTCTGATACACTCTCTAGAAGACATGGTTTTGAAAACAGTATGAAATCCTTCCAAGGAATCCGACACAGCTCTGTTCAGCGAAGCAAGAGTGTGATGAGGATGGCTTCATCAACGTTCAGAAGAAGAAGAAGAAGAAGCCTACTTGTCGCAATCAATGCGGTACTGGACTGACAGGACCAAATATGCTGCTACGTCCAGCGAAACCCACGACGTTGCTGTATGTGTCCCGATTACATCATTCTACGAAGGTTGAGGACATCGTGAAGTATGTGAAAGTAAAGACCAACTGGACCTTGAGGGTCGTGAAGTTGGAGCCGCGTAATATTACCAGCTTCAACTCATTTGTGGTGCGGGTCCCAAAACAGCATCTCGACACGTACCTCAAGAAAGAGTTTTGGCCGAAAGATGTAGTCTACCGACGTTTTCGCGGCAGGCTACGCGACACCGCACATTGTAACACGACACACGTGCTGTAGTTTTAAGTTATTGTCTTCTATATTAATAATTTCGTGCAGGTCTACGGTAGACTTGATTGAAAGCTTACCTGAAAATTAAAACATTTAAAAATAAAGATTTCGAGTCGGCAACATATATCCGCAAAATTCGGACTGTCGAGTATTTGGTAAAGGATATTGGGAAAAAGTGGGCCCACCTCTCAATAGGAATAAGATACATATGAATGAATAGGTATTTTTATGCTGAATAAAACTCAGTATGACGACTAAGATCAAAAGTCTGTACTTTCGGAGTTATCTATAAAAATTAAAGATCAGGGTACGGTCGTAAGACTCTCCTACAGCCTAAATCGCTAAACGTAAAAACATGTTTTTTTTTTCAATAATTACAGTTTATTATGTAAGTGGCCACTAAGAAGGGATTTTGCGAAAATCTTCCTATTAAGGGTTGAAAGGGGGCGAAAACCTTTGTATGCAAAATCTTATTCCTTGGGTTTATAAACTTGAAACTTAGCATGAATACGAGGATAAGTAAATGAAAATGATTGGCGTCATTAGTTTTTTAAAATTACCCTCCATTGGTGATTTAAATGGTGTTAAAGTTTGTATGGGACATTGATAATGCGTGAGCCCATGAATTTGAAACTCAGTATATAGAAAGACGATAAAAAATAATTAAATACGTATTTTAGGATTTTTCGAAAATCGCCCCCCAAGTTGGTGAAAAGGAGTAATAAGGTTTTAACGGAAGGATTTTACTGCTTGTTTCGATGAGCTCAAAACGTGGCATACATTATCTCTTAATCAATTAAACGATACGTATTTATCTATTTTTAAAAAGCCAACCCATAGTAGTGTGAAAATCGCAAAACTCTTTTTCTATAGTAATTGATTAAGGTTATTTTAATTAATTTTTCCTTGAAGGGTTGTTAGTGGGGTTAACGAACTTAATCTTTTTAAACCCAAATTCAAATGAAGTGACACGGTACGTATTTAGATTTTCCAAAAGTATCCCATAAAGAGTGTTGCCGGAAGTTAAAATTCACGAATGTGAAGTTCGAAATACGCACGGACGAAGTTGCGGGCGGAGTGCTAGTACACACGGCTACACATCAAGCTATGCAAAACCTGTATTAGCTGACCGTTCATTGTATGTGAAATTCGCAAGAAGCGAGATCAAGACAAACTGGTTTTGTATAGCTTGATGTGTAGCCGTGAGTACTAGGTACCATAAATTATCCCGATCTAAGCAATTAATGATCGTAGTTTAATTCATTTTGAGATAAACATTACCCGGACGCATGACGCTCCACCCAAGGTGGGTTGGGAGGACACATTTGATATATTATGTTCTCGGGAATGTTCTCCTATCTAAGAATTTAAGAGAACTTAAAACCGGAAATGTATTCTTTACGTTTATACAACACCGAAGTTATAGCGATTTGCGAAAAAAAAACGAGCTTACCCTAGAGCCAGCAGCCGCTTATGATGAATAACATGGGGTGGATTGTTAGTAAGTAGGAGTCGTACAGTCCCTTCTGCTCCACACAGGGCGGGAGGACTCGTTTAATGTAATTATCACGCCAATCGAGTTTTCTACTAAAAATAATATATGCAGCCAGGACACTGCAAGTATGACTGACTCAGAGACTCAAACGTCTTTACCGACTAGGCGCCACATCTGTACTTTTTATAATTTCGTATTAATCCCGGTACGGCACAGCTTGTCTCCGTTCCGCTCCAGTGGAACCGCAGCCTTAGTCATTCAGCTCGTACACTAACAATATCAACATTCTAAATTCAAATCACTTTCACTCTAAACAAGGATGTTCACGAAGAATATAGCCCTTTTTTAATTATATGTGAAACAAATAAAATGTTAGACGAGACAACTTTAAGACCTCATATCTCCGAAAGTACTAACGTTAGACCATATGTTTGTTAGCAAGTAATGTTCCCCTTAAAGAGCCCTATCCAACGGTATATAACATGTTACTATTGAAGGGTGGGTCATCATACATCTGTACTTTTTATAATTTCGTATTAATCCCGGCACGGCACAGCTTGTCTCCGTTCCGCTCCAGTGGAACCGCAGCCTTAGTCATTCAGCTCGTACACTAACAATATCAACATTCTAAATTCAAATCACTTTCACTCTAAACAAGGATGTTCACGAAGAATATAGCCCTTTTTAATTAAATGTGATACAAATAAAATGTTAGACGAGGCAACTTTAAGACCTCATATCTCCGAAAGTACTAACGTTAGACCATATGTTTATTAGCAAGTAATGTTCCCCTTAAAGAGCCCTATCCAACGGTATATAACATGTTACTATTGAAGGGTGGGCCCAAATCCCATACATCGATTTCCCAATATCCTTTCTAATGATTTCCTGACCAGACAGATCGCAGCCGCCATTTTTGACATCGGTTACCACGTCGAGAAGTTTTTATTTTTTCTCTTCATTTTCGGCCAGTGTCATGTGGTTTATGTAGTTACTAAACCTCCTTAGAAAAACCTATGATGCCTTGACAAGTTTAGTGCGGCAGGAAGAGCTCCGGCGCGATCTCAGGTCTATAATATGGGGAGCGACTGTCGCAACAGAGGTCCGGGCACGCCGCGATGGCAGCGGTAAGACCCCCGGTAAGGTTTGAGGAGTGGCTAGATAGGCATCGCGTCTTGACCTACCGCCTGACGCAGATCCTCACCGGACACGGAAGTTCCGGGTGTGGAGATACCTGAGGAAACACCTGGGTGTCATCACTCTGTGAATCGCCCGGAGGACACAGTGGAGTATACAGTGCAGGATTGCACCTCACGACCCAGCCGCAGTGGTAGACGCCCAGGACGTCGCAGGACGATCTCCGGCCAACAGACGCAGCCATGCGGGTGGCGAGTAATGGGCCAGTCGCTCTCTGGTCATGGAACATGCCCGGGTCGACGGCCCATCCGTGTGTTCCACGCGCGCCTCAAAGAATGTCAGCAAAATGACGGGGCCCACCTTTGATGGCCAAAACCTGCCGCGGTCGTGGGACTTATGAGTTACCGTGACACCTACATTTAGTACCCAGATGTGTATTATGACACACGTTTCACCCGAGCGAAGTCGTGTTGTCATCTAGTGTTTTTATATTTATTAGTATATTGTTTATTTTTTTATTTTTGTATTGTGTTTTATATGGGCCACTGATGCCTGAAATAATGGTATAAAAAATACAATAATCAGTCACAAAGTGTATCACATCAAAAGGAACTAATATTACTACTTAATTTCCTTTTAGACAATAAGCCTTTACGTTAAAAAACTTCAAAGAAATTTATTGTAACCAACAGGTTAAAAAATCTATGTTAATCTATCTTAATCAGTCTTAATTAGGGATCCTCTGAATAACTAATTTAAGTCCAGAAACTAAAAGTGAATTGAAGTAGGGATTAACCGCGATATCAAAATCAAATTAGCTATTAGTAATTGCAGATAAACAACAACTGTATTGTAAACCTGTAATTGGTAGTAAGGTATAACGGACAGTTCACTATCAGAGTATACTTTAGTAGTTACGCATAAGCGACAAATTTATTAACAACTTGTAAATGGTAGTATCGTATAACCGACGGTTAATATTTTTAGCGACAAAGGTAAAGAGGCATTAGTTCCAGTTTTCACAAGAGATGCTGATGGTAAAGAGCCACAACTCTACGCCTACGTCTACGCCAGTAAAAAGTAAAAATAGATAAACGACTATAAACAAAAACTGGTGCCATTTTTACAGGGGTGCAAGCGCCATTATGTTAAAATGCGCCTAAAAATCAGTCGATTATACCAAAATGGTACTACCAAAACGCAGTTTTTTGCGTGGGCACAAGCGACGAAAAAGTCATCGCAGAGCCATGGGAGTAAGCGCATTCGAAAGAGCGAATTTTTTTAAGTAGAATGGCATTCTTAAGTCATTTTCGACCAAAGTGTCGCTTATGCCCTATTACCTTTTAACCGTCGATATGGACATAAACTTTATATCCTTGATGACTTCCTCACATATTTAAATGCAAATAACTTGTGAGTTAATACGATGCAATGTGGTATATTTAGACATTTGAGTTTGATACTAGAATTTGCTTGCTATTTGGTCTCATACTCAGATCAAAGAAATTGACAGATAGTACGCTCCGAACACGCGAGTGTGCCCACCAAAGCCAACGACGATATATTACTGGACTCCGCATGCACGATCTAAGGAACAAAAACTATTCTGTCAACTCGCTGAGGTACTACGTAAGCGAGGACGGGGTACTGCGTTGCGATTGGCTAACTCAAGGTCTGTTCTGTCTCAAGGTATATTTACGGCTCACAGGAGTGGTCGAAATAAGACGGATATAAGACTTTTTTGGCTAATGTGTTGACAGACATCGGTCGCCTGTTATTAGGAGTCTAGTAATATATCGTCGTTGACCAAAGCAAATACAAATCAATTCGAATTACATTCCATATTGTTTTCTTTGTTTTTGAGAACAACTTTTACAAAAGACACGAGAGGCATATTTTAGGAAACAACAACAACAACGCGTAGCTTGGTAGATTCTGCAACGATTCACCGATGACCGGTTCATCATTGGACGGTTCGTCGACAGGACGATTCACTTGTGGCCGTTTCACCGATAGACTCTTTCACCTTTGGACTTTTCGCCGATACGACGATTCATTTATGCCCGGTTCAACGATAGAACCTTTCACCTAGGGACTTTTCGCCGACAGGACGATTGAGTAGGAGGACCTGGGTAGGAGGACTTAATTGTTGATTTTACCACGATATGAAAAAAAAAACAGGCAGCATATATTGGAGTGGAACCTACGCCAAAAAAATCTGATTTAAAATATTAGAACACTTAACACATAAATCTTCAATAACTATGAAATAAACACGTTACAAGTGGCTAAATTTAGACGCGTACAGATTATTAGCACGTCGCCTCACTATCGAGTAGCTTCTACAAAGAACAATCACCTATTGGTTGTAAAGTTGCGAAGTAAATTGATGCAGAAGGCGCAATAAGTAATTATAAATAATATGAATTTTGCAAATAAGTTTTAGGAAACACTTTTACACGTCAAAACGAGTTATTCCACTCTGATCCCCAAAAACTGATCCCTTAGAAAGTAAAAATATTTGACGGGGAATCGGTTTGGGGATCAGAGTGGAATAACTCGTCAAAACACTTTATTTTTATAACTGCAGTGTTTCGTACCTGTCTACTCTGAGAAGGAACAGCCGAAACAAACTCAGAGGTCACTGTCTCTTTTATGGTCCAGACATTAGATTAGTTAAGTCATACAAGGAATTAAGGACTCCTGCGGGTTTGTGTCTGACATGGTCTTTTGAAGAAAGAACCACACAAAGAGTGGACCTGTCCAGTCAGTGCAAGTATTTGTCAGTTATTGTGTAGCTCAACTAAGAATATGCAAGATTCCGTAAAAATATAGAAAAGACAAGACAATTTTGTGGTGTAGAACTTTTTTTGTATCTGCGAGAACACCAAACGCTATAGCCAGATAAGCCAAGTCATTCTCGAGTTTTCATTCCTTTCATTCATCTCTTTCTTATTCTTATCATATAATTTTTTCGTCATCATCATATCAGCAGTAGTACGTCCATTACTGAACATAGGCCTCCCCCATAGATTTCCAATAGGACCGGTTCGAAGCGGCTTACATCCAGCGGGATCCTGGGAATCTGTTATTTCATAAGATCGTCTTTCCACCTTGCAAGTACCATCTTTTACACAAGATTTCTTTTTCTTTATCCACGTTCATACTCAAATTTCTTCCTAAAACATTTTCCTTCTTTTAAACTCTACCAACCATCTGTCATTTGTAGATCTTTGATAGTCGTTACTGTTAGTTAGAAGCTCTAAAGTCTGACAACCAGTCTTACCATGGGGTATTGTATGACCCAGTTACTGTTTATATCCAGCTGCATCTGGTTTGCCTGGAAGCCGACCCCAATATAGTTGGGAAAACGCAGCCGTTGGTCCCGACTGTCATTTGTAATCTGTTTATCTGTGATAGTAGATTGCAAATAACAGCCGGGACCAACGGCTTTACGTGCTTTCCGAGGCACGGAGGAAACTCACTATGATAGATTGTCACCCTTCCACAGACCAACCTCGGCAATTGCGGCTTAACCTGGAATTACGGCCTGAACGGCTGCAGTGATTTAGCCACGAGCTCCTCTGATTTCTGGGTTTAAAAAATATCACGAAACCACGCCATATTTCCCTCTCCTAGATTCTGTGGAGGCCACTCTACACAACAAAAGCGTTACGAAATTTATAGGTACTGTAACAATGAAACCTAAAGAAGGATCATTTTCTTTATCCTTATGCACTTTGTCATAAACAATTACTATTCTCGCACGAGTAGCGGTTTGTGCATCAAATATTATTTTTGTTATCCCACGTCAAATGCACGTCACTGGCATAACTTTCCGTGAACCGAACCTTCTGTCTATCAGTCTATTGTCAGTTCAACAAACAGTTAGCCAATCAATTTTCAACCTTATCACTGAAGACGTAGTTGTGAAATGAAGTCGACAAACAACTAAGCCGGGTGTACGTGGCCGTGCGCGCACGCAGCCGCTTTGTTTACTCGCCAGTCCACGCGTTCTCGATTTGAAAATTTGCACAACAGTAACGCGCGGACCGTCGAGGAGGACGGTCGTCTCGCTCGCTATTTTTAGTGCCTTTTTACGCAGTTGACTTTTTCCCAGTGGTTTTTTTTTCTTGTGGTTTTTTTTTATTGAATTTTTGGTCAGTTTAGTGACTGTGTTTGTGATTTTTAGTGTGTTAACAATGGCTATGGAGCCGTTGGCAGCAGTGCCGGTGGATGAACTTGGTAAATAATCCTTTGTTTATAAATCAGTGTATTGACTTCGTTTGAAAAGGAAAGTGTGATCAATTTTTTACGTCTTCTGGCAAAGTTCCAAGGCTGATGATGATGATTAATTGTATTGATTAGTAAACAAATAGTTTTTGTACACGTGGAGTTAATAATTACGAAAATTAATGACAGATGTGATAAAAATAGATTTATTTTCTTCATAAACCGGTTTTACTAGATATTGTTTCGTGAGATTTTTTTTAGAGGGCCATCTTTGCTTTATTGTTTTGGCAAAGCGTAAATGCGTAATATTTTCTTGGTTGTTAGAAACTGCAGAGTGTCACCTGCTACGATCCTTACATACTCCTTCCACCTCATACACATTCATACAACGCTGTTTGCGAGTACTACAGGCCCGTTGGTCTAGTGGTTAGTGACCCTGACTGCTATGCCGGAGGTCGTGGGTTCGATTCCCACCCAGGACAAATGTTTGTGTGATGAGCACGATCATTTGTTCTGTGTCTGGGTGTAATTTATCTATAATATGTATGTATTTAGAAATAGTAAACTATGTTTATCAGTTTTCTAGTACCCATAACACAAGCTCTGCTTAGCTTGCGACTAGATGGCGTTGTGTCATAGTTGTGGAATATTATTATAGGTACTTATTACTACGCACTTGACCTTTCTGAAGAACCGATAAGGTCAGGGTCACCTTCGAAGGTCGAGGTGCAGGTCAGATTACTTCTAGGCAAGCGTCCTTTACTCTGACTGGCTCTTTCATACAAATATGTAGGATACTTAGATTTTGGGGTCGCGGGATTGTCTCTTCAGATAACCGTGATCCTGGAACGTTACACTATTGAAGGGTCACTGTGGATTTTAGTCAGTAGGTACAAGTCTGACAGTGCCTCTTGTCCTGCCCTGGATGGGAGGAGTCATTAGATGATTTTCAATAAAATCACAAATCAATAGATTTTTTTCTACAAGTAATGAAATTATTAATCTTTTACTCTATGCATGTTTTCGGATAATTATTGTTCCATTTATTGCAATTTATCAGAGGAACACACCCATGATCCAGAAAGAAATCCTAGTGTGGGGCAGTGTTTCATCTGCCTGCCTTTTCCCAAATATATTGTGGTCGGCTTTCAGTCGAAACAGATGCAGCTGAATATCAGTATTTTACATAGAGCGACTGACTATCGGACCTCCACAAAACAGTAACTGGGTAATACCATACCCCATGGTAAGACTGGTTGTCAGACTTAAGAGCTTCTGACTAACAGTAACGACTGTCAAAGATTTACAAATGACAGCCGGGACCAACGGTTTTACGTGCTTTCCGAGGCACGGAGGAAACTCGCTATGACAGATGGTCACACATCCATTTACTAACTTCGGCAAGCGCGACCTGGAAGATCGGCCTGTGCGGCTGTAATTATTTAGCCACGAGCCGTTCTCTAAAATAAATACATCAAACTTGGTTTATACGGACATAAATAGCTTACAATCAGCCTGTTATCGGCCGCCTATAATACTTGTCAGTACGGAGTTATGACCGGACAGACAGACGTATGATAACGTCGAGAGTTGCTCTTTACAGGCTTAATAAATTGTTGAAGTAATGTCAAGGGCTAGGGTGGAAATCAGCAAATATACATTGCGTTTATGAGTTATTTTTGAGGAGGCCGATATTCTGGGTTAAGCCGCGCTTGTTGAGGTTGGTCTGTGTACGGGTGACCATCTGACATAGCGAGTTTCCTCCGTGCCTCGGAAAGCACGTAAAGAACGTTGCCCCACACTAGGAATATCTCCTGTATCGTCTGTGCGTTTACAAACATATAAACTCACATACACAAACACCCAGACCCGGAACAACTACTCGTAGATCATGAGCAAATATTTGTCTCCGTGCGGGAATCGAACCCGCGACACACAGCTCAGCAGTCCGATCGCTCAGCCACTGCACTAACCATATAACTAGTCGATTAATGATTTTACCACTTAAGGTGAATGCTCCAACCAGCCCGCGAAATTCAAAATTTCTTGCGTTTTTTGCAAGTCGCAGACTATTGCTAGGTTTTATGTTGATTAAAATATCGAAAATATTATTCGCGATTGTAAGACGTATGTACCTAGTTATAGAATTATAATCACCAAAATCACCAATACAACCCTCCAAGTTCATAAAACTCTAGGAATGACTTTTTCTGTTTTTTTTTGTTCTTAGGGTTTTATGAACTTGGAGGGTTGTATTGGTGATTTTGATGGTTATAACTTTGTAACTACATACGTCTACAACCGCGAATGATATGTTTAATTAAATAAACCTAGCAATAGTCGCGAATTGCAAAAAACACCCAAGAAATTTTGAATTTCGAGGGACTGTTGGAGGCATGTCACCTTAAAAAAGAAGGGTATTTTCTCAGTTGTTCCCCTCTATTTTGAACTCAGATCAACAACCAGTTGTTTGGTTAGTAAAAACTAACTGCGCAAATATTACATGGAAAAGACGATAGTTGTTTTAGTTTTCGACTTGCGCTGGTGGTATCACAAGGTTCTTAAGAAGGAATACATTCAGCTAAACATTAAGGATTCAATTACAAGGCGTTATTAATTATTAATTTCAGAATGTAAAACTGTTTGTCCCTGAAAAATTTACTACATATACCCTAATTAACAGAATTTTTGAAGACAGTTTTAAAATAAAAAAGTTCCAAATTGTAACAAAGGTGTATTTTGTTTTTTTTTGCGTGAAAGAGTAAACAATATAATAAATATCTTATAACTAATCGAAATCTGTTCAGGTAGTTCATCAGCCAAAGAAACTTTCACGTTCTAATAATAAAATACTAGCGGCCCTGCCCCGGTTTCGCACCGGGTGGAAGTTCTTATAAAACCCGGTCCCGATGGTTAAAAACCAACAAAAAAGAATTATCGCCGAAGCGGTCCAAGCCGTGTTTCGTGTTATAAAAGCTGGCAACGACATTTTGGATCCATTTTTATATTATGAGAAAAAAGAGATCATAGAGCGAGTTTCCTCCGTGCCTCGGAAAGCACGCAAACCTGTGTCCAGGCTGTCCATTGGAGATCTTTTGACAGTCGTATACTGTTAGGCAGAAGCTCGAAAGTCTGGCAACCAGTCTTACCATGGGGGTGTCGTATTACCCAGTTACAGGCCAGTCCCTCCATATAAAATACTGATATCCAGCTGAATCTGGTTTGGACCTGGACGCCGACCCCATATAGTTGGAAAAGGCAGGGCAAGATAGATGATGAGAGAATAAAGAGAAGAAGATATCTAGAAGAAGATTATTAGTATAGTATATTAATTATGTTTCACTCCCGGT
Source organism: Agrotis ipsilon (assembly GCA_028554685.1). Lineage (NCBI taxonomy): Eukaryota > Metazoa > Arthropoda > Insecta > Lepidoptera > Noctuidae > Agrotis > Agrotis ipsilon. Next base: position 7,739,199 of record CM052983.1, on the reverse strand, counting down.
TTACTCGACGCTTCGAAAATAAACTTCAGCATACCTATAAACCGGAGGCGACATTGATAAACTGACAAATTATTTTTTAATCACGTTTCATTGACTTTTAATTTGAAACCCATATTATTTTTGGAAGTTATCGAGAGATTTTAGTGTTTACAAACAGTCAAACTCATATTAGACAGAACAACCGGTTTGTAAAATCATGGAAATATTTGTTCCGCCGCCCGGAAGTCGAACCCGCGAAGCGCAGCGCAAGCACGCTCAGCTCTGTGCTATTAATTTATTTATATTCAGTATTTTGCATTTCGCAATGGTACAAAGTTGTTACAAAGATCTTAGAGCTGAGATCCGTTGTAGAAGAACCCCCCCCATCCAGCACGCGTATGCAAATGGCGCCGTAGAAACGGGTTTGGGTCGACGGGAGATAGACAAAATACCGAATAAGTAAACAGACTTTATGTTTAAAATAAAAAAAGATATGTTTCATTCTTTAATGGGTGTAAGAATCGTGTTTTATTTGCACAAGAAAACAGTTGATTTGTGTAGAATAACGATATAATAACTTTTACTTTTCTTGGTAGAATAGAGATAGAATCGCCATGCTACGCGTGCAACGACCGATATTTACTAGACTCCCGCATGCACAATAAAAGGAACAAAAACTATTCTGTCAACTCGCTAGGGTACTACGTAAGCGGTGGGACGGGGTTAAAACTGCGTTGTGATCCTGGCAACTCAAGGTCTGTTTCTGTCTGATAGTAAACTTTTTTTTTTTTGGCCTAATGTGTTTTGACAGACATCGGTCGCGCCTGTTATTAGGAGTCTAGTAAATATCTTCGTTGCGTGGCAGGGCACAGCAAAATAATAAGTGGTCTATATCTCAGCTCACAATATCTCACTTAACATTGGCATAAATAGGTATACAGACCATAAACTCTAAATGATAAAAATACCTTACTTAAATCTGCTTTACCATATCATACGATCAGCCACCAACGCGCCACCTGATTCGTATGCCTCAGCTACTCCATTTCCGCAATTGAGGATAGTTAACCACTACTCGAATTGAATATTAAAAGTTTTGGTGTCTATACTTCTTTTTGGCTGCCTAGTTTTTACGAAGGTATCCTGTTCACGTTTGGGACTGGTTAGTAGACCAGGAAGTACGCTAGCTAAGCCATAATATTCCACAACTATCACACACAACACCATCTAGCCTCAAGCTAATCGGAGCTTGTGTGAGGTACTATACAACTGATACACATACTTATATATTTTCTAAATTCAATAATATACAGATAAATTACGCTCAGACACAGAACCAATGATCATGCCATCACACAAACCATTTGTCCTGGGTGGAAAATCGAACCCACCAACCTCCGTCTAGCAGTTCATGGTCACTAACCACTAGAACCAACAGGCCTGTCAAAACTCAAAAACAAACCTGTCCAAAACTTTATATTATATTTATTTTACTTATCCCTAAACGCGTGAACCTGTCCCAGAATTTTGCATCATTTTCTTACTCACGTTTTCAAATGTTTTTATGAGACCAAAAGACTGTCTTGGTATGACAAATGTGATTTGAGGAGGGATGAGACTCATGTGACTAGGAGAGTGATGAGTGGTGAATGTTGATGATGGAGGGAAGGGGAATGACAAAGAAAGATGATGATGTGAAGGGATGATAATTAGACTGAAAAAGTAGTAAATGATTCGGTGACGTTGATAGGAGAATGGAAGGCCCGTCTTTACACAAGAGAAGGAAGGCCCTTCTTACACAAGGCGACGCAAGTTTCCGATTACCTACGATTCGATATCAGGCGACTCGCAATACAAACCATAGAGTTCGTAAACACCACGCGTCCAATGGCTGTCAAAGTCGTAAGTATCGGGCGACTTGCGTCGGCCTAGTGTACGAAGGGGCGAAGAGTAAAACGTGTGCGACGACCCACGATAAAATGGGATACGGACTGGAAGATGGTGATAAGTCAAAAAACATAACTTGTTTCTATATTCTGTATTTCAGTTCATCGTCCTCAATTACGTGTGTTTGTGAACGGATCTATTATCGCGTTTGAACTTGTTAGCCAACATTATGTTGCATGAATTAGCACTGCTATTACTATTTCTAGGAGTAGAATAGTTTGTTGTTTTTGGTTTGTTCATGTTCTGCCTTTGGGCTTTAAAAGAACGAAACATGTAAAGCAAAAAGGAGGAAGCTCACAAAACACATTTTTTTTAATCGCCTGTTTTGTGTCCCACGCTGGGCCAACGGCCTCCCCTTTCTCCTTCCGAACATCTTATTTTGGGCCAATTTCTGGCCATGTCGCCCCGCGAACCCCCCCGGTCGACTCGACGGGCGGCGTGTCCTCCCTTCAGTCGTCCAGTGAGTGACGATCTTTGCCCACCTCTCCGGGCGCATATCGCTCAACGTGGCCTGCCCGCTCCCACTTCAGCTTGGCTGTTTTTTGCTCCTACATCAGCTACTTTGGTAATGGAGCGACAGGGTGGTGGTTTCTAATTCGATAATATTAATATAACACAATACTTATTAATTAAAAAAAACAACCGGCCAAGTGCGAAGTCGGACACGCGAGTGCACGAAGGGTTTCCGTGCCATTATAAAAATCTAAGCGCTCGGCAGTGCGCAGGGCAAGTTCCAGCATAAACGTCGCGCGCATTCCATGCACTATTAACACGAACCGTTTAGACCCACTTTTGACCCCCCCTGTAGCTCAGTGCCTATTGGCAAGTATAGAGATAAAATTGTACCTACGTAATCATATCCTAGTACTTAAGCAGTATGCCAAATTTCATAGAGTTTCAGGAGATCCTGAGGTATGACCCCTGGGAAAATAGCCAATTTTGGCACTGACTCAAAACCAAAAACTCAAAACCTTAAGGGCCCTCTCACTTGTCCTAGCGTTTTGAAAATTTGGCACGCAGGTAGTGTGCTATGTGTAGATAAATAAAAAATTAATAAACGATATTTTTCAAGGAACGAAAAATTGTGCTGCGAGCAAGATTCGAACCTGCGTCTTCTGGATAGGTACTCCAGACGCCTTAACCAATTAGGCCATCGCAACCACTTACACTCGTAGCTAAATTTCTCGTTCGCTTGTTTTTATGAACGCTGCATACACGTTGCATGTGTTGCATGTCGCAGGTTCGAATCCTTCCTCGAAAAATATCTTTGAGAAGACGCGACGCAGGCGTTAATGCGTATAAAAATATAACAAAAAATAAGAAATTTGAAAAAACCGGTCATCTTTCCACACTATTCAAATTACATTTTCTTGACATTGAATAAAGTCACTTTTAAAACGTGCTAAACATGATCTAACAAGATACGCGTCTAAACAAAAAATTATTGTTTCTTTCCAAACATTATGTATTACAAATTATTTTGCAATATTACAAGGAGACGAGATAAGTCAGTCGAGTCATTCATTTTTATCACGATCAATAGCAGACGCGTGTTCTGATAGTGGGGGTCGATGAACTGTCAAAGTCGAGGGTATTTTTAATGTGTCTGGAAAGGTATATGTATGTATGCACTACTAGTTTATGCTAGTAGCTGCGCCCCGCTATAACTCGAAAATTACAACGAAGATACAACGCTTCTAAAAATCACAAAACGTCACTCGGTCGTTACAATTTACAAGCGTAATGACGTCACAAGCCCTCCACTCCTGAATTTGGAAGTTTTGTAAATTAACGAGTTTCTTCCGTGCCTCGGAAAGCACGTAAAGCCGTTGGTCCCGGCTGTCATTTGAAGATCTTTGACAGTCGTTAATGTTAGTCGAAAAACTCTAAAAGTCTGACAAGCAGTATTACCATGGGGCATTGTATTACCCAGTTACTGGGTTGCCAGGAGGTCCGATAGGCAACTGCCTATTATCGAAAGATTGGCCTGTGCGGCTGTGATACACGAGTTTCTAGCTTTGATTTGATAAAATACTGGTTTAAGTCATTGAGTCATGGACCAACTGGTCCATGTAAAAAAAAAACATACCGACCGAATTGAGAACCTCCTCCTTTTTTTGAAGTCGGTTAAAAATACTGATATTCAGCTGCATCTGGTTCGACTGGAAGCCGACCACAATATAGTTGGGAAAAGGCTAGGTATCAACATATCAGCCGTAGGAAGTCCACTGCTGAACATAGGCCTCCCCCGAACATCTCCAATAGGACTGGTTGTCGCGGCTTGCATCCCGAGCGATCCTCTGATCTTCATAAGATCGTCTGTCCACCTTGTAGGTGGACGTCCTACGCTGCGCTTGCCGGTACGTGGTCTCCATTCGAGAACCTTACGGCCCAACGACGATATATTACTAAACTCCGCATGCACGATCTAAGGAACAAAAACTATTCTGTCAACTCGCTGAGGTATTACGTAAGCGAGGGGGACAGGGGTTACTGCGTTGTGATTGGCTAACTCACGGTCTGTTCTGTCTCAAGGTATGGTTACGGCTCACAGGAGTGGTCGAAATAAGACGGATATAAGACTTTTTTGCCTTATGTGTTGACAGACATCGATTCGCCCGTTATTAGGAGTCTAGTAATATATCGTCGTTGTTACGGCCCCAATGATATTATAAGTAAAAAGGTGTTGTAGATACGTTATACGCGCTCAGAAAGAGTCGCTCTCAGATGTGGTCAATTGACAAACCTTGACTATATTTGTCTCTTTTTCACTTGCGATGCCATCCTACTTTAGCGACTAATCGTGATGTAGTGTGCTATTGCAATATTTAGTTTATTAGTGCGTTAGTGTGCCTTTTTTGAAGATAGAATGTCGTGTAGGTAACGTATCTATTCATTTATTGTTACGGCCCCGCATCGGCCATCAGTTCTGCTTGCTATATGTGTATTAGTCCCACGAATATCAATTTTAAACATGTATAAAAACTGGTTCTATTTTAACCTACGCAATTTATTCGACATACGATCTTATCGGACGATTTCCATAGTTATGTAATTCGCATAATGTGTGGGAGTACACACGGCTACACATCATGCTATACAAAACCAGTATTAGCTGACTGTTTATTGTGTGTAAAAATCGTACAAAGCGAGACCATGAGAAACTGGTTTTGTATAGCTGGACGTGTACAATCTATGGGTATTTAAATTTGGGCAAATCAAATAGCCTCTTTTAAAATCCGTCGATGTGAAAGCGTATTGCATTTTTAATCTACATAACGAATTTTTAAAGGTTTTTAAGTTTCTACACCTCTGCCCTTTTTTAGCACAATTCGCTGTTCTAGAAATATCTATGCTTTTTATGGAAAATGGCTTCCAAAAAATATTTGAAGGTATTCCACATAGCACCTGGCACCTGGGAAACATTTTGACAGGAGCCTCATGTGAAATAGATAAGGAGTCAGTAGCTCAGGTGCCATTGTCAGTGGGTGCCCTTCGTGGAATACCTCAATATTTGTCCCGTATTTTACGGTACAGAGCTTGTGTTATGGGTACTAGACAACTGATAAACATACTTATACATATATTTCTAAATACATACATATTATAGATAAAAACACCCAGACACAGAACAAATGATCATGCTCATCACACAAACATTTGTCCTGGGTGGGAATCGGACCCACGACCCCCGGCATAGCAGTCAGGGTCACTAACCACTAGACCAACAGGCCAGTCAAAAAAAAAAGACGAAGATACTCCGCTTCTAAAAATCAGAAAACTTCTTTTGGGCTTATTGGGCTTTACCTACCTATCATTAAATAAAACAAAAAAAACGTAAAAAAACAAGAGATGGGTGGATTGTCATAAGAAATTATATGAATGAAAAAGTAGTAAATGATACTGTGACGTCTGATAGAGAATGGAAGAAAAAAACGTGTTGCGACGACCACAAGTAAAATGGGACAAGGGCAGGAAGATACTCAATTCAATAATACTCAATTGGACAGGCCTGTTGGTCTAGTGGTTAGTGACCCTGACTGCTATGCCGGGGGTCGTGGGTTCGATTCCCATGCAGGACAAATGTTTGTGTGATGAGCATGATCATTTGTTCTGTGTCTGGGTGTAATATATCTATAATATGTATGTATTTAGAAATATATAAGTATGTTTATCAGTTGTCTAGTACCCATAACACAAGCTCTGCTTAGCTTGGGACTAGATGGCGTTGTTTGAGTTTTATTAAAAAAAAAAAAAAAAAAATTATTGCATTCCATATGTTACAAAGATGGTTAAAAGCGAGTTAAAAGATACAATATGGACCCTGTCGGGCACGCAAAAGTTAGGAGAGAGGAAGAGGGCTGAATAGCAATTTAATCAGATCTATAATTGATCGACCCGATGATGTCAGTCAGGGTCTTCGCAGGGCTTCGGATGGAATCAGGGAATAAAATGACAGCAACCCTGCTCCAACGGTGTTTGTTCGCAGAAAGAGGATTAGGCTATTTACACTGGTCCTTATATACTAAACGGTGTCAACTTTTAATACCGCGATCTGCATAAAAAACTTTTTTCAAAAAAAAATTAACCGCCTTAAAAAACAACCACAAAAAATGGTAAAATAACCTACAAAATAACTTTTCTTTCGGAAGTCGGTGGCTTTGTTTTATTATTTCGATGTCTTTTTGCCACCGACTTCCGAAAGAAAAGTTATTTTGTAGGTTATTTTACCATTTTTTGTGGTTGTTTTTGAAGGCGGTTAAATTTTTTTTGAAAATGTTTTTTATTTTACTCTTTTTAGTTTTAATATTCAACCCAAATTCTTGGCAAATACATCATTTTCTTACATGTGCACTAGAATTTTGTAATCCGTAGCACCGGTATTAACATCGCCCATGTTGTGTACATAAAAGAAAGTTCCAATAAAATTCCCTATCTCAAAAAATGCTGAACAGAGTTCGATGAAACTTGCAGTATTCCCTAAGGTGAACGATCCTTAATACAACAAAAAAACAATTTTGAAAATCGGTCCACAATTGGCGAAGTAATCGCGTAACAAACACGCAAAAAGTAAAGATCATCATGTCATCCATCATCATCATCATCATCATCATCAGCCGGAAGACGTCCACTGCTGAACATAGGCCTCCCCCTTAGACCGCCACGCCGAACGACAATGCGCCACTTGCATCCATCGGTTGCCCGCGACTCTCACGATGTCGTCGGTCCACCTAGTGGGAGGCCTACCTACGCTGCGTTTTCCGGTCCGTGGTCGCCACTCGAGAACCTTTCTTCCCCATCGGTTGTCAGTTCTACGAGCGATGTGGCCTGCCCATTGCCACTTCAACTTGCAAATTTTACGAGCTATGTCGGTGACTCTGGTTCTTCGCCGAATATCCGTGTTCCGGATTTTATCCCGCAAAGAAACTCCGAGCATAGCTCTTTCCATTGCTTGTTGAGTGACTCTTAGTTTCTCTAAAAGGCCAGCAGTCAAAGACCACGTTTCAGAGCCATATGTAATCACTGGCAACACACACTGGTTAAACACCCTTGTTTTGAGACACTGCGGGATTTTCGATGAGAAGATATCACGTAGCTTCCCAAACGCTGCCCATCCTAGTTGGATTCTTCGGGCGACCTCTTTCTCGAAGTTGGACCTACCTAACTGAACAATCTGTCCAAGGTAAGTATAATGGTCTACAACTTCGAGAGTATCATTCCCAACAACAACCGGTACGGGCGCCACATGGACATTCGACATGACTTTCGTCTTGTCCATGTTCATTTTAAGGCCGACCCGTTGGGAAACGATACTGAGGTCGCTGAGCATAGCATTGAGGTGCTCCAACGATTCTGCCATGATGACTATATCATCTGCAAAACGAAGGTGAGTGATGTATTCGCCATTGATGTTGATGCCGAGTCCGTCCCATTCCAAGAGCTTGAAAAACGTCCTCCAACGCGTTCGTGAACAGTTTCGGAGAAATAACGTCTCCCTGTCTCACGCCTTTCTGCAATTGGATTGGTTTCGTGCTCTCTTCCTGAAGTCGGATGGACATGGTGGCGTTACTATACAAACACTTCAATACTTCGATATACCTATAGTCGATATGACATCGTTGGAGGGACTGCAATACTGACCAGGTTTCGATTGAATCGAAGGCTTTTTCATAGTCCACAAACGCTAAACATAATGGCCGATTATACTCCTCTGTCTTCTGTATAATCTGGCGGAGCGTGTGTATGTGGTCTATGGTGCTAAAGCCTTTTCGGAAACCGGCTTGTTCGGGAGGCTGGAAGTCATCAAACCTGCGTTCGAGACGGTTCGTAATGACTCTTGAGAACAGCTTGTAAACATGGCTCAGAAGTGAGATTGGCCTGTAGTTCTTCAACAAGGTGTTGTCACCCTTTTTGAAGAAAAGAACAACCACACTCCTGTGCCATGCTTCTGGCGTAGTGCCTTCGAGTATGACGGAATTAAATAACTTCTGGAGGACTAGAAGTACCGGTTTTCCACCCGCTCTCAGAAGTTCTGTTGTGATTCCGTCATCGCCCGGCGCCTTGTTATTTTTGAGCTGTTTAAGAGCCATTCTAATCTCGTACAGGCTGATGTCCGGGATATCCTCAGTGTAGTGCCGAGTCAGTTTAGCTCTTGCGTCTCGAGCTGTACCGACACTGGGTTGTCGTGTAGATGTGTATAACTGTCCGTAAAACCTCTCAAGCTCTCTTAGGATCTCTGGTTTCGTCGAAATGATGCTGCCGTCGTTAATCTTCAGCCTTGTCATTTGGCTTTGCCCAATAGACGAATTCTTTGCGAAGACTTTTGAGCCCTGGTTCCGCTCGATCGCCTCTTTGATCCGTGCTGCACTATAGGCACGCAGGTCACGTCGCATTGATTTCGAGATTCGTCTATTGAGTTTGCCATATTCCGACATATCAGCTGAAGATTGCAGCCTCATCTCAGTCCGGTCTTGCATCAACTTGATGGTTCCGTTCGAGAGCTTTTGAGGTTTATTGCGGCGTGGGGTCTTATAGAACTTAGACCCCACAGCTTGGACAGTTTCCACCAACCCATCGTTAATCTCGTCCACAGTTTCGCATTCGGTTAGGCACTGGAAGCGATTGTGCAGTTCGAGTTGGAAGTGTTCGGGGTTCTGGATGTGGGCAGGACCAGGTCGGAGCGTGGACTTCACCAGACGAGACCTTTCAAGCTTCACATTGATATTCAATGTGCCTCTGACGATTCGGTGATCGCTACCGGTTTTTACCCTGGCGATCACAGAGACATCACTGAATATTCGCTTCTTGGTCGTCATGATGAAGTCGATCTCATTTCTGGTAGTACCATCGGGGCTCATCCACGTCCACCTCCTGGATGGCCGCTTCTGGAAGTAGGAGTTCATCAAATGAAGCTCTTCCTTTTCCATGAAGTCGACCAGTCGCTGGCCCCTATGGTTTCGCTGCCCATACCCAAATGGCCCCACTCTCAACTCATCGCCATTCCGTGCGCCCACCTTCGCGTTGAAGTCCCCCATAACAACGGTGAAGTATGTTTCGGAGGTATGTATGGCCTCGGATATCTCCTCATACAATGCCTCTACTTCATCATCAGAATGTGTCGAGGTCGGCGCATATACCTGTATGACCTTCAACGAATACCGGTTGGTTATTCTGAGTATAAGGTATGCTACCCTGCTCGACACATTGTCGACCTTCATAACGTTGTTGATGAGGGACCTGCGGACGAGAAATCCCACACCACCCTGGGATTTACGGTCTCCTTCCCGGTAGAAGAGCATGTTGCCGGAATCTAGAACCATCGTATCCTGACCCTCTCTTCGGATTTCAGATAGTCCCAAGATATCCCAGCGCATTTTGCTCAATTCTTCCTCCAGCTCGATAATCTTCTCATCGGTCCTCAGTGTGCGGATGTTGTGTGTTGCCAGGGCCAAAGTTCGTTGGGGGTGGTAGCGGGGCATCTGCCGGGGATTCTTCGCACCCCCTGCTCCGCCGTTACTCGGTCCGCTACCCAGACCAAGAATAGCGGAGCTGCCGGGGACTGGGGGCCGTGTGCTGTGCTTGTCAATCATAATGGGGGGGGGGGGGGGGTTGCCATAATCCCCACGCTTGGCAGGCGGCTTGGGGATCGCAGAAGTCACCGAGGTTTGGCAAGGACGCTGCTGCCCGTCCTTCGGTGGCTGGACGTAGTTTAAGGACGTACCCGGGTCCGTGTCATCCAAGTAGGCGAAATTAATAAAAATGCTCACAAAATAAAAAGTACTGAACCAAATTTGATGAAATTTTTATGGAACCACACTGCAAGTATCCTGCATCGAACAAAAAAAGAATCACACTAATCGGACTAGAAACCTCGGAGTAATCGATGTACATACATAAAAAAAAAAAAAAATACCGACCGAATTGAGAACCTCTTCCTTTTTTTGATGTCGGTTAAAAATTACACAGCGCCATCTATCGAGGCGTTGCGTACTAATACAAGAAACAGTGTGCCTAACACATATTTCACAAGACGTGAGTACAGATCAAGGTTAAACAATAATAATATTATTTTTAATTATTGGACATGAGATGTTGTTGAGTACAAATTAATAGTATAATAATACAGTTGTAATTAAATTGTGTGTTCAACAATGAACAGATAAGCACTGCAGTTGACCCCACGAGTCCACAACGATAGTCTTTGACTAGTTAGACTTTGAATATCATCCGTCAATTGACGTGCAGATACGTGAGTCTGTCTAAAGTTTAATATCATTATAATTAGTGATGTATTATTATTAATTAAGAATTTAAATAGGAAATTCAAATGAAATTATGTTTTCACACTACTTGCTCGTAAATGTCAAATTATAAGTCAGGCAAACCTACTGTAAAGCAAGTCATTGTTCCCTCTTGCTCGAGCCGGGCAAAAATATTGTCCTGAATTTCATTATTCCCGTGGGAATAATGTTATTTTAATTTGGAACCACTAAAAAGACCGTATGAAAACTTTCACCAAGGAGTTGTATTAGTAATGGCGGCCGCTGGCCGCAACAGCTGATCCCTTGCAGTGGTGCCAACTTCACGTCAGCAATCTGTCGTGAAAGGCTCTGGTCGCCCTTAAAGGGCCAGAGCATGCCGGGGTCGCTAGGTTACCTTATCAGGTAACCGTGACTTTGAAACATAAAGGACTATTGAAGGATCACCGTGGATTTGGACTCATCTCATATGTTACCACCTTAAAAAAAACAGGAATTGCTTAGAACATTATTGGCTGATTATAATGATCTTACAGCTAGTAGAATCTTAGCTTTCATCGTCATCTGCGTAGCTTTTTCATGGTAAGACTGGTTGCCAGAATTTAGAAAAAAAATCTCATAACATCATCTGCCTGCCTATTCCCAATTATATTGTGGTCTGCTTCCAGTCAAACCAGATGCAGCTGGATATCAGTGTTTAACATGGAGCAACTGACTATCGGAAGATTGGCCTGTGCGGCTGCAATGCACGAGATTCTAGCTTTGATGTGATAAAATACTGGTTTAAGTCGCATCTAGTTCAGATATCTTTAGTTTAAAGGTCGCTTATTCTGATCTATGACAAATATATTACAATTGGTATGATAAATCTTTCACTTTGGCCTCTGGTAGTGATAGTAGGTAGACTTTGGTACCATCACGTCATAGCTAGCGTGTCATGTTCGTGGGCTGGGTTCTGCTAATCAATTTGTTAATTATCTATCTTCATAGGATCATCTATACTCGTAACTTTAACGACTCATAATCTTAATATATATAAATCTCGTGTCACAATGTTTGTCCTCAATGGACTCCTAAACCACTTAACCGATTATAATAAAATTCGCACACCATGTGCAGTTCGATCCAACTTGAGAGATAGGATAGTTTAAATCTCAAATTTTAGACCGGGTCCTCCACCCGTGCGAAGCCGGGACGGGCCGCTAGTAACAGGGCCGGTCCTAGGGCGGTGCGAGCGGTGCGACCGCACCGGGCGCCTTCTAAGGGGGGGCGCCAAAATGATCCAAAACTTGAAACAAAAGAGACTCGATCGAACGCGCGAGTCGCGTAAGCGCTCATGTACACGACGCCGCCACCGCCGCCGCGCCGCGTATACGGTCGCGGTCGCCACCGCGCCTCTAGGCTGTGTATACGGTCGGTACCGCGCCGCCACCGCGCCCAGCTGTGTATACGGTCGCTACCGCGCAGCCACCGCGCCTCTAGGCCGTGTATACGGTCGCCACCGCGCCTTTAGGCCGTGTATACGGTCGCCACCGCGCCTCTAGGCCGTGTATACGGTCGCCACCGCGCCTCTAGGCTGTGTATACGGTCGCCACCGCGCCTCTAGGCTGTGTATACGGTCGCCACCGCGCCTCTAGGCTGTGTATACGGTCGCTGCCGCGCCGCTACCGCGCCGCCACCGCGCCCGGCTGTGTATACGGTCGCTACCGCGCAGCCACCGCGCCTCTAGGCCGTGTATAAGGTCGCTACCGCGCAGCCACCGCGCCTCTACACTGTGTATGCGGTCGCCACCGCGCCTCTAGGCTGTGTATACGGTCGCTACTGCGCCGCCACCGCGCCTCTAGGCTGTGTATGCGGTCGTCACCGCGCCTCTAGGCTGTGTATACGGGCACGCCGCAATCGCGGCGGTAAGACCCCTCTTTGAGGAGTGGCTGGAGAGACGTCACGGCGTCCTGACCTATCGCATGACGCAGATCCTCACCGGACACGGAAGTTTCGGGAGGTACCTGTGGCTGATGGGAAAGGAGGAAACGCCTGGGTGTCACCACTGCGAAGATCGCCCGGAGGACACAGTAGAGCATACGGTGCAAGACTGCCCAGCTTGGGCAGAGCACCGGCGTGTCCTCACGGCGGCGATAGGCGGAGACCTCTCGCGCCCGGCATTGGTTTCGGCCATGCTGCGGAGCGAGACGGAGTGGGAAGCGGTCGCCGCCTTCTGCGAGGCAGTAATGCTCGTGAAGGAGGCGGCGGGCCGCGAGAGAGAGAGGACAGCGTCCTCCCTCCGCCCCAACCGCAGTGGTGTACGCCCACGGCGCCGTACGTCGCAAGACGATCTCCGGCCACCGTAGGCGAGGGCATGCGGACAGCGAGTAAAGGGCAACTCGCTGTCCGACCATGGACCATGCCCGGGTCGACGGCGCGTCGTGTTCCACGCGCGCCTCAAAGAGCTGTCAGCAAAATGACGGGGCCCCCTCTCAGAGGGCCAAAGCCTGCCGGGGTCGCGGGACTTATTTCTATTACCGGAACATAAATTGACCCCGGAACATAAAGGGCTACTGAAGGACACCGTGGATTTTAGTCAGTACAAGTCTGACAGTACCTCCCGCCCTGCCCGGGGTTGGAGGTCTCATTTGATGATTTTAACACGCTAAAAAAAAAAAAAAGGCTGTGTATACGGCTGCTACCGCGCCTCTAAAGCTGTGTATGCGGTCGCCACCGCGCCTCTAGGCTGTGTATGCGGTCGTCACCGCGCCTCTAGGCTGTGTATACGGTCGCCACCGCGCCTCTAAGCTGTGTATGCGGTCGTCACCGCGCCTCTAGGCTGTGTATACGGTCGCCACCGCGCCTCTAAGCTGTGTATGCGGTCGTCACCGCGCCTCTAGGCTGTGTATACGGTCGCCACCGCGCCTCTAAGCTGTGTATGCGGTCGCCACCGCGCCTCTAGGCTGTGTATATGGTGGCTACTGCGCTGAAAACATCCTAGGAAAGTAGCTATTGAAGGTTATTTTTATATTATTGCTAAATAATCATTAGATTTGATTAGGTAATGTCATGTGAAAAGAATAAAATAATAAAAGCTGACTTCACATATATGCCTATACACACATTCGCACAAATTGGTTAAACAAACTTTTGGCAGCAGAATAATTTGAACCCATTGCTTTTTCTGGTTGAAAATAAATACTGCTTAAAGATTTTTTTTTTAGAGGGGCGCCATTTTTAGTCCTCGCACCGGTTGAAAATGTTATTAGGACCGGCACTGGCTAGTAATAATATATTCCACAACTATCACACAACGCCATCTAATCCCAAGCTAAGCAGAGCTTGTGTTATGAGTACTAGACAATTGATAAACATACACCCAGACACAGAACAAATGATTATGCACATCACACAATCATTTGTCTTGGGTGGAATCGAACCCACGATCTCCGGCATAGCAGTCAGGGTCACTAACCACTAGACCAACAGGCCTGTCAATAAATAAAATAATAAAAGTTATAATCTACTTAGTAATAATTAATTTAATGATTTATTAACCAGTTTGGGCTCCGGTTTGTACTTTGAGAAAGCGAACTTAGATAATAATATTGACGATGAAGCCCCGCTGCGGGGCTCCTATTTCTGCCAGAAAGGCAAGAGTAGCGGGCGAGGATCATCATCATCATCAGCCTATAGCGTTCCCACTGCTGGGACACAGGCCTCCTCTCTTGTGAGAGGGAGTGGGCCATAATCCACCACGCAGTCCCATTGCGGATTGGCAGATGTCACATGTCTTCGAATTTGATGATTCTAGGAGATGCCGGTTTCCTCACGATGTTTTCCTTCACCGTTTTGAGAGCAGTGGTGATGAAATAAATTACACAAAGTAATGCGCCAAGCTGGGTTCGAACCCACGATCTACAACTCGTAAGTCGGGACCGATACCACTGGGCCACCACTGCTCCCGGGCGAGGATGGTTGAAACTAAATCATCTAGTTATACTCATACTTATCTTTGTTTAACGATAAATAATCACGATTTAGTTACCAGTTTGTAGTCCGGTTAGTACTTTAAAAAAGCGGACCGCCTTAGATAATATTGACAACGAATGAAGCCCCGCTGCGGGGCTCCTATTACTGCACACTCTCTTATCTCAGGAACTACTGGTCCGAATTGGAAAAATATTATTGTGTTGAATAGTAAATTTATTGAGGAAGGCTATATGGTATATAACATCACGCTATGACCAATAGGAGACGAGCAGCAGAGGTTAAAAAAAACATTAAAATATATATTTTTCAAGGAACGAAAAATTGAGCTGCGAGCAGGATTCGAACCTGGTAAGTAGTTTGAAACATTACCAATAGATGGCGCAACGTGTAAACAGCGTTCATAAAAACAAGCGCACGAGAAATTCAGCTTCGAGCGAAGTGGTTGCGATGGCCTTATTGGTTAAGGCGCCCGGAGTACCTATCCAGAAGACGCAGGTTTGAACCCTGCTCGCAGCTCAATTTTTCGTTCCTTGAAAAATATATCTGCGAAGACGCGACGCAGGCGTTATTGCGTATAAAAAATATACCATCATTATAAAAGCTTTAGCCCCTTCGTACACTAGGCGACGCAAGTATCCGATACTGTACGATTTTGATATCCATTGACGCGTGCCTGTGTTCGAACCTCTATGGATTTTTATTCCGATAGTCGCTTGGATACCGAAGTCGTAAGGTATCGGAGACTTGAGTCGCCTAGTGTACGAAGGGCCTTAAATTCCAATGTCCACTAGTAAACAAGTTATTAAAGGACGCAATAATATGTACAACAACAAAAAAGAATCGCGTGTCTCCATTGTTGTGGCCGGATGTAACAAACATGGCGGCGGCCCGTGATTAATTATAATTGGACCTACTGTTGGTGGTAATGGCTGGTTGAATCTCTCATTCGGAAAATGGTTATAAATCTTCTATCTATCTATCTTCTATCTATAATATAAAAATGGATCGCAAAATGTGTTGCTAAGCTCATAACTCGAAAACGGCTGGACCGATTCGGATAATTTTTTCTTTGTTGTGTTTGTAACTATCGGGACCGGGTTTTAGAGGACCGGGCTTCTACCCGTGCGAAGCCGGGACAGGCCGCTAGTAAATAATAAAGATTTGACACCTGACTTTGAAGAGAAACATCATGATATTTTTTTTAACATGATTTGTCCCACTGCTGGACAAAGGTCCCCCCCATAACCTCCCAATTTCTTCATAAATGAATCACCATCATTTGCCTTTTTTTTGTCGTGGTTAATCAAATGAGTACTCCCATCTAGGGTAGGGTGCGAGGGCCTGTCAGACCCGTACTGACTAAAATCCACGGTGTCCTTCAATAGCCCGTTAGTACAGTGTCGTTCCAAAGCTCGTTAGTACCGCAACCCTGGCAGGCTTTGGCCTTAAAGAGGGGCCCCGTCATTGTGCTGACACTCTTTGAGACGCGCGTAGAACACAACGCACCGTCGACCAGGGCATGGTCCATGATCGAACGGTGTATCTGCCCAAGTGGGGCAGTTCTATAGTTGGGTAAAGGCTAGATATATGATGAATACTTTAATTAAATAACACGTTTTTCTCACGGGACAGGATTTAAAAAAATAACTATCATCATCATCTGCCTGCCTTTTCCCAATTATGTTGTGGTCTGCTTCCAGTCGAACCAGATGCAGCTGAATATCAGTATTTTACTAACTACTAACTAACTAAGAAATACCATACCCTATGGCAAGACTGGTTTTCAGACTATAGAGCTTCTGACTAACAGTAACGACTGTCAAAGATCTACAAATGACAGCCGGGAGCAACGGCTTTACGTGCTTTCCGAGGCGTGGAGGAAACTCGCTATGACAGATGGCGATCCACAGACCAACCTTGGCAAGCGCGACTCGACGACTTAACCTGGACGATCGGCCTGTGCGGCTGTAATTAGTTAGCCACGAGATCCTCAACTTATATTTCTGAAGCTTTTGCCCGCAGGTTCGCTCGCGAAAAGAATATTTATACAAACTTTCATCTCCTATTTCACCTTAGGGGTGGAATTTATTAATATTCTTTCATTTAGGTTGCCTACGACATAGTAGCTATAAGCATGCAAAGTCTCAGCCCGATCGGTTTAAAATTGACAAAATTTCATACAAACTTTCATCCCCTATTTTATCCCCTTGAGGGTAGAATTGATCAAAATCCTTTCATAGCGGATGCCTACGTCATAACATCTACATGCATGCCAAATTTCAGCCTGATCCGTCCAGTGGTTTGCATGGGCTCTGCGTTGATAGATCACTATGTCAGTCAATCAGTCACCTTTGAGTTATACATATATTAGATATCGTGCTTATGTCTGTCTCCTCCTTGTTACAGAATCGTGGGTGGAACTCAACTCCGGCGGCGGTCTGGCCGCTGTAGAGAACGAGTACATCAGACTACTGCGAGAGGCACAGAGGGAGAGCCGGGACTCCTCCGTGAGGCACTCCCGAGCTTCCAGCGTTAAAGGCAGGTGGGTGATCAGATGCAGGTCTTTGATAGTTGTAGATATGAAGACAGGGGCCGCGTAAGGGAGAGGACAGCGTCCTCCCTTCACCGCAGCCACAGTATTAGATGCCCACGGCGACAGGCCCTTCGCCCCTTCGAACACTAGTCGACAAAAGTCTCCGATACCTTTTGGTATCCATTGACGCATGCCTGTATTCGAAACTTTATGGGTTTGTATTCCGATAGTTGCTTGGATACCGAAGTCGTAAGGTATCGGAGACTTGCGTAGCCTTATGTACGAAGGGGCTTCGGCCTCAGTAGGCGCGGCGATGCGCGACTCGTTGTCCGATCATGGACCATGCCCGTGTCGACGGTGAGTCATCTTGCACGTGCGCCTCAAAGATATGTCAGCCAACTCACGGGGCCTCCTTAGAGGACCAAAGCCTGCCGGGGTCGCGGTACTACCTCATTAGGTAACCGTGACCCTGGAACGTAGGTAAAGAGCTATTGAAAGATCACCGTCGATATTTGTCAGTACAAATTTGACAGTCACCTATGTGGGAGGACTCATTTGATAATGTTACCTTACCACGCAAAAAAAGGCTTCGAATTCGCAAAAGAAGATTTTCCAAAACGAAAAATTAGGCCAACAAAGAGGCACTATTAAACGTCGCATAATTAAAATTAAGGATGGGATGGGAATGATTCTACACCCACTCGCAAGGGTAGGTTTGTATGGAAAACAATGGGCAAGAAACTCCATACTTATACTTACTCTTTTAAAAATGTATTCTGATTACACGAATCTTCTCTATTATATCAATTTCTGTTCGTTAGTCTTGCTAAAACTCGAAAACGGCTGGACCGATTTGGCTGATTTAGGTATTGAAATAATTTGGGAAGTCCAGGGAAGGTTGAAAAGGTGTTTTTGAGGCAGTACGAAGTTTGCCGGTTCAGCTAGTTTGAAATAAATGTGAAAGCTATGTAAAAGTCTAAAGGGAGCAAGCAACGACGATATATTACTAGACTCCGCATGCACGATCTAAGGAACAAAAACTATTCAGTCAACTCGCTGAGGTACTACGTAAGCGAGGGGGACGGGGTACTGCGTTGTGATTGGCTAGCTCAAGGTCTGTTCTGTCTCAAGGTATGTTTACGGCTCACAGGAGTGGTCGAAATAAGACTGATATAAGACTTTTTTGCCTAATGTGTTGACAGACATCGGTCGCCTGTTATTAGGAGTCTAGTAATATATCGTTGTTGGGAGCAAGAGTTTTAAAATCTCGTAGTTAATACTACACCCAATTGAAAGCGTACTCTTATTTTCAAAGTCGGTTAAAAAGAAATCTCAGTGAAAACTCGCCGGATAGTTTTCACATCATATAAAGACTTGGGAAGTTGCAATCCGAATCTATTTATAAACAAACTGGTGTACAGTGTAGAGCAACTAGTTTGACCGGCTTGCGAGCTTGCATCTTGGATAGGTATGCAATTGCAGATGCCTTTTATAGTGCACTATAAGATCTGTTTTTATTTTTATAGTCTAGATCTTTCTCAATTGGCTATCAACATGACAGTATCAAAAAATTGCAAAGCCTAAAATAAGCCAAAAAAAATGTTACCTATGGGTAGTACAGTCATTTGGTGCAAAGGTTACTATGCTTTTTTTTATCGTGGTAAAATCATCAGATGAGTCCTCCCACCCCGGGCAGGGCGGGAGGGACTGTCAGACTTGTACTGACTAAAATCCACGGTGTACTTCCATAGCCCTTTATGTTCCGGGGTCACGGTAAAGAAATAAGTCCCGCGAAAAGGTTACTATGCCACAAAAAATGTAGGATTGCTCTCGGCCAAGTTATACAAGTTCGAAGATACGTAATTTTTATATATTTGTTGATTGCTGAAAGAAAAGAGAAACACATAATAATGTTAGAAGTTAGAACTACCGTCTTCAAGCCATTAAACAACATACAAAATAAATATTATAAATACGTGTCAAATATATATAATAAACTTTCGAACAAAAAAAGAATTGACATCAATCGTTTATGACTTGAGGTAAGAAATAAAAATAACTATCGGCCTGCCCCGTACTTCGTTACGTGTTACAAAAAATGTGATAAATGAAGAACTGCTCGACAGATTTTATGCAAACTTCACATAAATAATCTACTAAATAGTCCGAACAAAGCCTAAACATTTGGTATGGGTAGGTGAGCCCGTTCTTGAGTTATAAAGTTGTGATTTTTATAATATACAGATTAAAAATACAGTCGAATTGAGAACTTCACTTTTGAACTCGGTTAAAAAATTAACTGAGCCAACCAAGTATCGATTCAACTAGTAAAGTTAATTACTATAGTGTGCAGAGTGAAGCCATAATGAGGGCGCCTCATTGCAACACAGCTGACATTACTACACACAGCTCATCAAAGCGAGTTAGTATTCATGCTAGGTGCAAACCCAATTACATTGGCACTTTTGATGTTTTTACTATTTTCTTTTTAACCGATTTTAAAAAGAAGGAGGTTCTCATGCGACCCGTACCCAAATCTAAAGGCTGTTTCTTTTAAATTGGCCAAAAGGGAGAAATCCTTATCCATAAGAGATACGGGAAAACTTTCTTAGGAACCTTTAGCTCTAATAATTTGCTGACAATTTTGGCGTTTTTACTTTTTTGGTCAAGTGTGAGTTGTCCACAAAAATGAGTAAAATTGACGATTTTTTTTTAATGCCTTTCGGCTCTGTTTCATGTAAGGATAATTCCATTGTATGGGAAGGAAAATGTCAGGGCAACAGAAGTGGGTCAAAGCTAATAAAGTACTGAGTACTCCTAATACGTTTTAATGCTCCAAGAAGAAACATTACTGTTCTTTTGACTAACATCTTTATGGCCAATTTAAAAGAAACACCCTGTATATCTCAAAGGTGACTGACTGACTGACATAGTGATCTATCAACGCACAACCCAAACCACTGGACGGATCGGACTGAAATTTTGCATGCAGGTAGATGTTATGACGTAGGCCTCCGCTAAGAAAGGATTTTGATCAATTCTACCCCCAAAGGGGTAAAATAGGGGATGAAAGTTTGTATGAAACTTTGTCAATTTTAATCCGATCCTGCTCAGACTTTGCATGCATACAGTTGCTATGACGTAGGCATGCCCAAAAAAAGGATTTAGATAAATTCCACCCCTAAAGGGATAAATAGGATGGAAGTTTGTATAAATCTTCTTATGCAGGCCACACACGTTACAGTTTACTTGCGCAAATCTAGACTTGCACAAACACAGGATAGTGAAAATGTTATGAATTTGTGCAAGTATCTTCCCACACACGTTACAGTATACTTGCTAAGTCTTGATTTGCGGAAGCACTTATACTTGTACCGTGTATGGCCGGCATTAGATTTTCGACTGATTGAACTTAAATTAAAGGCACTAATTTTTTACATACGCTAATCAAAAGTAAAGCCGCAAAACTACACCTATTTAATAATAATACTTCTTAACGGGAGCGAAGACGCAGGCAAAACCTATTTATTTTTCGATTGGTCCGATTTGTGTGATTCTTAATAGGGAGAAAAATCTTACTTTTATAAGAATTATGTAGAAATTCAGTTTTGATCATTTGTCGTTTTGAGAATTAGGCATTTTTTTTTTACGTGTTAAAATCATCAGATGAGGCCTCCGACCCCTACTGTCAGACTTGTACTGACTAAAATCCACGGTGTCCTTCAATAGCCCTTTATGTTCCGGGGTCACGGTGATTATATAAGACCCGCGACCCCGGGGGAATTAGACATTCAGAGAATTTGCCATTTTAACTATTTGTCCTTTTGCGGCTAGTTTGCCATTTTGTGAATTAGGCTGCGTTGAATCTTCGACAATTTTGGTTTACGTAACAAAAGAAACCGTAAGACGCAGCGTAGGTAGGCGACCACTAGGTGGACCACAGAAAGAGAGAGAGTCGCGGGCAACCGATGGATGCAAGTGGCGAACTGTCGCTCGACGTGGCGGTCTAAGGGGGAGGCCTATGTTCAGCAGTGGACGTCTTCCGGCTGATTATGATAATGATGAACACAAGAAAAATACGAGTCAAATATTTTTTGTGAATCTATCTGCCGGACTAATTATTTTTTTTAGTAAATGAGCCTATATTCCAATTACTTACGATGTTCAGAAGCCATAAGACTAGTTATAAATCTACGTATGTATTAGCCAATCGATTTCTATTGAGAAATGTGGCAGGTGATTGAGCTGGAAGTACTTGTGATAAGCCCACCCAGGCAGGTGATGTGTATAATAATAATATTCCACAACTATCACACAACGCCATCTAGTCCCAAGCTAAGCAGAGCTTGTGTTATGGGTACTAGACAACCGAAAAACATACTTATGTATTTCTAAATACATATAAATTACACCCAGACACAGTACAAATGATCATGCTCATCACACAAACATTTGTCCTGGGTAGGAATCGAACGACCTCCTGCATAGCAGTCAGGATCACTAACCGCTAGACCAACAGGCCTGTCAGGCCTGCAGGAGAGTAGACCTCCAATTGCTGGCAGCGAAAGAGTATAAAGAAACTAGCCTTGTTGTTACACAATGAAAATTCTGAAAATAAACTACAATAATTCCATATTCAATCTTCTGTGTCTGACACGCCTGTCATCCACACAACATTTTTAACCGACGTCAAAAAAAGGAGGAGGTTCTCAATTCGGCCGGTATTTTATTTTTAAGTTTGTACATCGATATTTTTTGTTCGATGTTCTTGCAGTGTGGTCCCATAAAAATTTCATCCACTTTGGTTCAGTACTTTTTATTTTGAGAGCATTTTTATTAATTTCGCCTACATGGATGATATGATGATCTTTACTTTTTGCGTGTTTGTTACGCGATTACTTCGCCAATTGTGACCGATTTTCAAAATTTATTTTTTGTTGTACTGGGGAACGTTCACCTTAGGTAATACTGCAAGTTTCATCAAAATCTGTTCAGCGGTTTTTGAGATAGGGAATTTTATTAGTTTATTGTGTACATGAGCGATGTTAATACCGGTGCTACGGATTAAAAAAATCTAGTGCACATGTAAGAAAATGTGTATTTGACAAGAATTTGGGTTGAATATTTAAACTAAAAAGACTAAAATAAAACTTTATTCAAACGAAATAATAAAACAAAGCCTCCGACTTCCGAAAGAAAAGTTATTTTGTAGGATATTTTACCCTTTTTTTCTACAGTTAGCTGAGCAGAGTAGGTACTAGTAGTAGTCAATATCAGTTCTCAGAGGCGTATCGAGTGACGTGCGGTCTGTCGGGCGCCGGACGCATTTCAACGGTTTTTCATGTTTTGTAACTCGAGTAGGGCGGTGTCTTTTATTATAGCGTATCCAGAATTTTAGTAGGCTACTGATATAGGGTATTTTACTCAAAAAAAAAAAATACTAGTCCGAAGTATAGATTTAAAAGAATAGTAGTCCCGTATATTTTCTTTTGCCACGAAAACCAAAATTGACGAAGATACAACGCTTCTAAATCACAAAACGTCTCTCGGTCGTTACAATTTTACAAGTGTAACCTTTTTTACCAAAAGTATTTTTTTTTATTATAACTTTTTAGTTCAGACATTCAAAATCAAATATTTTTATGTCACATATGCCCATGAAGACACTTATAAAACGTCGACAAAAGGTGCTCGGTTCGGGTTGGTCCAAGGTTGGTCGATTCCATGGAGAAGAACCGGCAAAAACTCCATGGTTACTCTTTTAAAATATGGTATTAATCAAAAATAGGCATTTTCAAAAATCTACAATCCAAGTAAGCAAAAACGGATCCTTGTGGACAACGTCAACGTTATGCATAATTTTTATAAATCCGCATCCAAATCGGTTCAGCCAAACGTGAGACAATTGTGGACAATCATTTTTTATTCCTCTTTCCTGAGTCCTCCCACCGAGGGCGGTTCGGGAGGGACTGTCAGACTATAGTACCGGCCAGATAAGTCTGGAATAAAGGTCATTGATCCTAATAACGCATCGTTAGAATTCCATTAAACCATCGTTCGAATTTCAAAATAAAATGTAAGGTCACGGTCGCCTCTTACCACGCTACGTTTATGTTGATCGTGTTACGACACTTTCTTTACATTTTTTCGAATGGTTTTGAAATATTGGAATACATTGGTACACGGGGGTCAACGAATTTTATTCCACAATTATCTGGCTCAAACTATATACATAATTGTCTTCTCAATTCATAGATTGAGTATACATTGACCAGAGCACGTAGTACAACTCCATCTCATACTTGAAGAGTACTTCACTATCTTTGAAGAGTACTAGCAGTTATCTCAATAACAACAATTGTTTTAGAGTGTATCTTTATTAACAATAAATTAATAACCTCTTCTGTTAATCTGTTGAGAGCGTGCGAAGACTCCTTCAACTGAAATTACACGTTTTTCAGCAATTCGCGTGTTTTCAAGAACGTGCTTGAAGGTCAATTTCTTAGAAGTGAATTGTTTTCGAGTAATTGGTGTGTGAATTTGAGTCCTGTACTAGCTTATGGTAGCGGCGTTGCCCGCCTGAAGTTTGGTAATTTTCTTAAGAGACTGTTTATGCCCTGGGGTACTATAAAAAGTATACTTCACGCGCGCCTCGAAGAGCATCAGCATAATGACGAGGCTCCCTCTCAGAGGGCTAAAGCCTGCCGGGGTCTCGGGACTTATACCATCACCGTGACCCCGGAACATAAAGGGTTGTTGAAGGACACCTTGGATTTTAGTCAGTACAAGTCTGACAGTTGGGGGTGGGAGGACTCATCTGATGGTTTTACTACGATAAAAAAAGCCCATTCCAGATTATCCATTAATTACTGGACACCCTGTTTGTTCATCCAGGTAGCGGGACTGTCCCATCAAGTAACCGTAAAAGGACACCGTGGATTTTAGTCAGCAGCTCCTGCCCTGCTCTGGGCGGGAGGAATCATTTGATGATTTTACCACGATATAACAGAATACCTTTTTTTTATCGTGGTAAAATCATCAAATGAGTCCTCCCACCCGTTACTGTCAGACTTGTACTGACTAAAATCCACGGTGTCCTTCAATAGCCCTTTATGTTCCGGGGTCACGGTGATGGAAATGAGTCCCGCGACCCCGGCAGGCTTTGGCCCTCTGTGAGGGGTCCCCGTCATTTGATGACAGCGCTTTGAGGCGCGCGTGGAACACGACGCGCCGTCGACCCGGGCATGGTTCATGGTCGGACAGCGAGTTGCCCTTTACTCGCTGTCCGCATGCCCGATCACAGAATACGTAATTGTAGTTTGAAAACTGCTCATATAGAACAAAATAAATGAAAATCAATATCGTTATGATAACCTTGCGTTTGATGTCACGCTGTCGAGTTAAAAGAAAAGTTATGACTGACTCACATATTGACTCATCAATGTTAAAGCCCTTGGTATTTGAAGGCTGTCATTTTTCAGCGAGCTTCCCTTTGTGTAGACCGTGTCTCTACAAAGGGTTTTTGAAATTTCTTACGGTTTATATGAATCATAGGCTAAAAATATTAGTATTTAGGGCAAACGACAATTTTCAAATTCTTCTTTTACGTTTTTATTTCCCTTTTTTTTTACGTGGTGAAATCATCAAATGAGTCCTCCCACCCCGGACAAGGTGGGAGGGACTGTCAAATTTGTCTATCTATACTTATAATAAATCTGTAGAGAGGTCAATTCTGTACATGAAATATATTTCCAAAATAACTATCAGGGGGTGATTAGGGATCGATATTGATGCCAAAAATGCAATCAGTGAAATTAATGTCTGTCTGTCTGTATAACCGTTATAGAAACAAAAACTACTCGACGGATTTCAACGAAACTTGGTACAATTATTTGTCATACTCGTGGGCTGGATAAGTATACTTTTCATCACGCTACAATCAATAGGAGCAGAGCAGTGAAGGGAAATGCTGAGAAAACGGGAAAAGTTACTCCATTTTTTAAGCTTCAGTCGCGTGTGCAATCTTAATGGTTAAATTGTAGTTGTACATACAGACATGACGAACCTGCAAGGGTTCCGTTTTGTGCCATTTGGCTACGGAAACCTAAACAGCCTTTGTTACTCTTCCTTTCATTTTAAGAACTGTGCCGTTAAGGGCTCACGCACACGGGCAACTGGCCACAACAACGACGATATATTACTAGACTCCGCATCCGCATGCACGATCTAAGGAACAAAAACTATTCTGTCAACTCGCTGAGGTATTCCTTAAGCGAGGGGGACGGGGTACTGCGTTGTGATTGGCTAACTCAAGGTCTGTTCTTGTGTGTTGACAGACATCGGTCGCCTGTTTTAGGAGTCTAGTAATATATCGTCGTTGGTCGCGACTGATGTGCGGCGACACTAAAGCAATATATTTTTTACGTAACTAACAATTTTTTTTCTTCTATTCCAGTCCCAAATCGCCCCCCAACAGTCCGAACCTAGAACCGTCTACGGAGGATGAGCTAAAAGGAGTCTATATTAACTGCTGGAGAGTAAGTCGCTTTTATATCCTTCTTTCTTCCTTAGAGAGCAGTGGTGGCCCAGTGGTATCGGTCCTGACTTACGAGTTGTAGATCGTGGATTCGAACCCCGCCAGGCGCATTACTTTGTGTTATCTATTTCATCACCACTGCTCTCAAAACGGTGAAGGAAAACATCGTGAGGAAACCGGCATGTCCTAGAATCAAAAATTCGAAGATATGTGACTCGTGTATTGGTAGATATACGCACTGGATCCGCGTGGTGGGTTATGGCCCACTCCCTCTCTCAGAGAGGAGGCCTGTGTCCCAGCAGTGGGAACATTATAGGTGGTGGTGATGATATCCTTCTGTATCACAAAACTAGGAGAAGATACGAATATACGCCACGACTAAATCATCATCTGCCTCCCTTTTCCCAACTATACAGGATGAATTTTTCAACTGGGCGTGTTATATCTGAAACTATGAGGAATATTGAAAAACGTTGGAAGGATTCTCTAGGCCGATTCTAAAACTGCATCATTTGATTTTAGAAAAATCAATAATCCTGCCCAAAAATCGAAACAGCTGATTTTGAAAAAAAATCACACCCTGTATTATTACACCATTCGATAGTGTTGCTAATAAGGACCAAATTCTGGGAATTTAATGAGAAGTTTTCTTTTTCGAGAATTAAAAAAAAATAGTTTCCAAGAACTCTGTAGATGGCGTTGAACTGACTACGTTACTAGATTTTTAAGCCTTCATTTTTGCACAAATCCACGAGGTACAGACTTTTCTTCTTTTTCTCTTGGGACATTTTCTTTATGGAATGGAAAACTCATAAATTAAAAAGACTGGTCACTGAATATTTTTTTCTTTTTCCTTGTTGTTATTTAATGCCAAATGCTAATGGTGTGATGTGATATGACTGACAATGACATGACATGTACGTTACGTTTTAAGATTTTAAAATAACAATCAATTGAAAAAAAACAAAACATGACGACGTTCCGTTCATTGCAGTAACATACCAAGTTCAGCGCCATCTATCCATCGACTAGGGAAACAATCAAAAGAAAATCCCTCATTATTATAAAAACTTGTTTTAAGATATTAATTTGTAATGTTTCAGGATGACTCGAACGACTGGGTGTGGGAGTGGAGCAGTAGACCCGACCAGCTTCCACCCAAGTGAGTACATAATATATTTATCACACTACTTGCTCGTAAATGTCATATTATACGTCAGGCAAACCTACTGTAAAGCATGACATTATTCCCCCTCGCTCGAGCCGGGAATAATATATGTACTGAATTTCATTATTCCCGTGGGAATAATGTGATTTGAATTTGGAACCTCAAAGAAAACCGTATGAAAACATTCACCAAGGAGTCGTATCAGTAATGGCGGCCGCTGGCAGCAACAGCTGATCGCTTACAGTGGTGCCAACTTCACGTTCGAAGGTTGTCGTACCACATCAAATTTCAAAAATCGAATTTATTTCCTCGCAGTAGGTGTGAAAAGCAGAGTACGCTCCTCGGGAGTAAAGCTGCCTTGTCTTGGGCTGACTTGAATCCCTCGCTACACTAAGGATTCTTAACTTAATTCCCTCGTTTCACTCGGGAATTAATACTTGAACCTCTTCGCTGCGCTACGGAGGTTCACCCCAGAATCCTTAGTGTCGTTTCGGGATTCAATACGCCCGTGACGTAGGGCAATGCTTTACTCCCTTGGTGCGTAATCTACTATTATATCTTCTAAGTATGTATATAAAAATCAATGCCACTTTTCGTTGTAACCCAAGAACGGGCTAACCTATCCAAACCAAATGTTTAGGCTTTGTTCGGACTATTTAGTAGATTATTTATGTGAAGTTTGCACAAAATCGGTCGAGCGGTTCTTCATTTATCATATTTTTTGTAACACGTAGCGAAGCAAGAGGCGGGCCGCTAGTTAGTCTATAATATTCTATCTTTACTGAGGTATCTCGAAACCTTTAAAATCGAATAATTAAATAAATAAATATTCCACAACTATCACATAACGCCATCTAGTCCCAAGCTAAGCAGAGCTTGTGTTGTGGGTACTAGACAACTGATAAACATACTTATATATTTCTAAATACAT
The DNA here is from genome assembly GCA_028554685.1 of Agrotis ipsilon. NCBI lineage: Eukaryota > Metazoa > Arthropoda > Insecta > Lepidoptera > Noctuidae > Agrotis > Agrotis ipsilon. The sequence continues at coordinate 7,711,371 of CM052983.1, read as the reverse complement.
ACATATTATAGATAAATTACACCCAGACACAGAACAAATGATCGTGCTCATCACACAAACTATTGTCCTGGGTGGGAATCAAACCCACGACCTCCGGCATAGCAGTCAGGGTCACTAACCAGTACTAACCACTAGACCAACAGGCCAATTAAAATTAAAAGTGGAAAATTAATAAACCAGCAGGACTATTGGCTAACTTGATAGTCACTGACCAGCAGTTGTCAACTGAACTTGGATGACTTGATACCTGTTATGAGGCTAAGTTGAGGAGTGGAGTGCCTCAAGAGCATTAGAATAGTTGATTTTAGGAAATGTTTACATTTATCAGTTTCATTGCAAAAGTCAATACGAAATTTACCTTTTGACAGCTATTTGATGGTCACCAGATCAAGTGATCATCATTTGACAGGCCTGTTGGTCTAGTGGTTAGTGACCCTGACAGCTATGCCGGAGGTCGTGGGTTCGATTCCCACCCAGGACAAATGTTTGTGTGATGAGCATGATCATTTGTTCTGTGTCTGGGTGTAATTTATCTATAATATGTATGAATTTAGAAATATATAAGTATGTTTATCAGTTGTCTAGTACCCATAACACAAGCTCTGCTTAGCTTGGGACTAGATGGCGTTGTGTGATAGTTGTGGAATATTATTATTATATTATTATTGCAAAAGCCAATACGAAATTTACCTTTTGACAGTTATTTGATGGTCACTAGATCAAGTGATCATCATTTGAGTTGTCCACAGAGATACACAATTGACCCGCAGATTACAATAGGGTATTTTACTGCATAAATAAATTGAAAATCTATTTAGTCCGTCAGTAATAATATTGAAAAATAATGGACACGTATTTTTTTTTTTTTTTTTTTAATCAATGAATATTGACAAAGATAAAACGGTTCCAAATTCGGGATTGGGGGCTTGTGACGTCATTACGCTTGTAAAATTGTAACGACCGAGTGACGTTTTGTGTTTACGTGACAAAGGAAAAAATACGGGTCTAATATTTTTTTATAATCTATATTTCGGACTAATATTTTGTTTAGTAAAATACCCTAACAAACATGTTATGAAAATTTAAAAACTTTACTAAATTGTTAAATATTATTTGTTTCCAGAGACTGGCGGTTTAAGCACCCCACGTCAGCGCGCGGCCCTCCTTCCGCCACCTCCTCCATCGAAGTGCTGGAGCAGCAGCTGGCACCTCCTGCGTTGCAGCAGGTAAATATTACAGTACCTATAGCATCTTCATCATCAACTTCACCCTGCTCGCAATTGTTTTATCTTTAACCGACTTCAAAAAAAGGAGTTTTATGTATGTACAACGATTACTCTGAGGCAACGACGATATATTACTAGACTCCTAATAACAGGCGACCGATATCTGTCAACACATTAGGCAAAAAAGTCTTATATCCGTCTTATTTCGACCACTCCTGTGAGCCGTAAACATACCTTGAGCAAAGAATAAATAATATCCTTGAGACAGAACAGACCTTGAGTTAGCCTATCACAACGCAGTACCACGTCCCCCTCGCTTACGTAGTACCTCAGCGAGTTGCCAGAATAGTTTTTGTTCCTTAGATCGTGCATGCGGAGTCTAGTAATATATTGTCGTTGCCCTGACTGCTATGCCGGAGGTCGTGGGTTCGATTCCCACCTTGCTTGGGACTAGATGGCGTTGTGTGATAGTTGTGGAATATTATCATAAAATATAATTTTCTATTTATTTTACATTTGGGGTCTTTATTGACAGAGTCACTGCCTGTCCGTCCGTCGTACATGCCTGTTCAGTCGCGGAGCCATCGCGGCCGTGCTCATCACCAACGTGGTCTCCTTACTGCTCGGCGCTGGCATCGGGTGAGTGGTTTATCACGGTCCCACTATTGGGACACACTAAGACGTGCATGTCAAAACATCAGCCTATAATGTTCCCACTGCTGGGACACAGGCCTCCTCTCTGAGAGAGGAAGTGGGCCATAATCCACCACGCGGGTCCAGTGCGGGTTGGTAGATGTCACATATCTTCGAATGTTTGGTTCTATGACATGCCGGTTTCCTCACGATGTTTTCCTTCACCGTTTTGAGAGCAGTGGTGATGAAATAAATTACACAAAGTAATGCGCCTGGCTGGGTTCGAACGTACGACCTACAACTCGTAAGGTGGGATCGATACCACTGGGCCACCACTGCTCTCATATAGTTACTAGCTTTTGCCCGCGGCTTCGCTCGCGTAGTCAGTCGAAAATCTAAGAAGATTTATACAAACTTTCATCCCCTATTTTATCCCCTTAGGGGTCGAATTTATCAAAATCCTTATTTAAAGGATGCCTACGTCATAGTAGCTTTGTGCTTGCAAAGTCTCAGCCCGATCGGTTTAAAATTGATAAAGTTTCATACAAACTTTCATCCTCTATTTTATCCCCTTAGGGGTGGAATTGATCCAAATCCTTTGTTAGCGGATGCCTACGTCATAACATCTACCTGCATGCCAAATTTCAGTCCGATCCGTCCAGTGGTTTGGGCTGTGCGTTGATAGATCACTATGTCAGTCAGTCACCTTTGAGTTATACAGGGTTACTGGTTAAGTCGACCTAGTCCCTTTGAGAGGTAAAAGTAGACCTCATTCTTGACTGATTTTACTATGGGAACCCCTATCCTAATCCTTACCGTTTTTGAGTTATTCGACTTTTGATTTTTTTCAAAAATATTCCACCTCTGCGTCATAAACTGGTTGAAGTAAGAATTTTACGACGTTTAGGACGCTAAAATGATACTTTTTCGATAGCTTACGAATAACAAATTCTATTGAAACCAGTTTATTTGATAAATTACTCAAAACATAGGAAATAAATGGCTGCAAAGTTCAAATATTGATTTTTTTACTACCTAGCTACCCTTGTCTTTCAGGCCAAATTTCTCAAAATAAGTGTACGGTACTAGATGTGCAGATTGCAGCAAAAACACTGCTGTCTCATTGGCTTTTTAAAATGGTATCACAATATCCACTTTTAGTAAGAATATGGCCAAAAATAAGGGTTGATACATGATATATTTAGATTATATCATAATATAAAACCAAATATGTATTTTTTGCAGTATGTGGCTGAGCAAGCGCGGCATGCTGCCTCCCCGGCTCATAGTGCTCAACTAAACAAGACTGAACAGGCCCGGGGACCACTGCATGAGCCTATTGTGATGTGACACTAACAAACATGGCGCTCGAATGACAGCTGTCAAAGTTCCCGAGGTTGTTGCGCGGGACTGACGTGCTGACATGTGTTTGTTAATTTTTTTATTTGTTGTGGAGGGTTTGTGAATCACGTATTAACGTAAAAAAAAATTAATAAAGTAAAATAAAATGGTACTCAACTGACAGCTGTCATAGTTTCCGAGATTTTAGCGCGGGACTTACGTACTGACGGTATGTTTTTGGTTTAAGATTTTTTTTTTGTGTAGGTATGTGACTCGCTTGCTTTTGTACATTGAATCAACCACGAATAAGTTAAATTGAACTAAACGCGCCTGAAATATTTTTGAAAAGCAAATTTAAAAAAAATTAGGTAATTTTGGGTAAAAAATAACAAGATTATTTACAATTTTTGTTGAAGTTAACTGCTTGTGTAGAAATGACAGTTAACTATAAAATTGTGTTTAGGAGATAGTCTCCTATGACAAACATGCTGACAGAGAAATGTCAAAAAAAAACAACCAATTTCAGTTTATGAAACTTGAAATTTCTTTACAAAATATCGCTTTGGCATATCAATATTTTTTTTTTTTTGTGAATTTAATGAAAAAAAATGTTTTTTTTACTATTTTTGTTAAAATCGCATCACAATAAGAATATGTTAAGTGTTAGTTATAGAAATGTAATAACTGTTAGTATTAGATAATTTAAAGAAGCGAGGTTAAGCCGCACACTCCGAGGTTTAGAAAATGATGGGTGTGCACATCGAGTCAGAATATGGTTGGTATTTAGTGGTTTTATCTAAAAGTAGATATACTGAAATGTTTACGCCGAGGTTAAGCTACGTTTTCCGAGGTTTAGAAAAAGATGGGTGCCAAAAAATCTAGTTAGTCTTTCAGTTAGATTATGAAAATATAATTGACATGTATTTTTTCTTTTGTTAGCGTAAACCAAAATTGACGAAAATACGACACTTTTAAAATGACTAATACGTCACAAGGAAGTACAATTTTTATTTGCTTGTGACGTCGCGAGTGACTCGAATTTGGAAGCGTTATATTTTGTATTTTTATTAATTAAAGAAAAAATATGTGTCTATTATTTTTCTAAACTCTAAATGAAGGACTAATTATATTTGTAATTACATTATTGATGCTTTTAACACACTTTTTATTATTTTTATTTTTCAAGATACCCAAACAATGAAAATGTTGACAACATGAATAAATTAAATATCTTTTTCACCAATTTATTTGTCTAGCCAACTTGAAATGTGATATATGTAACTAGGTTAAGCTACCATCGACAAGGTTGGAAATAAGGATTACGTATCAAAAGTCCCGAATTTTTAAAATATCGATGGTCGAAATCCCGAAAATTGAAACGCCGAATGGTTGTTTAGTCGAAAGTTTAAAATTCTGAATGTTTATTTGCAACAAAGTAATATATTCCGAAGTTATGCTACGCCAACGCTCAGCCACTGCGCTAACCGTGCCGTCAAATGTACTTAAAGACGGATGAACGTTCACATTGCATACGGAATACAGTTTTTGCACAATTCATCGAAATATCGGAATGGATGTTCACGACATGTCTATACGAGTCAACGAACTGTCGTAGTGTGTGGGCGCAGTGTAAGACATAGTCCCGACCAACGACGATATATTACTAGACTCCGCAGTTACCGTTTCCAAGTAAAACGATTTTTTGTGAACCTAACCTCAAAACAATTAAAATTTGCTTAAAAAGCGTATTCTTAGGTCTCGAGCTCAGTTGGATTCGGGATTTCGTTTATTCGGGCAATTGAAAAACGGTATTTTGTGTTCCGGATTTAAAACATTCGTTATTTTGAATTTCGGTATTTTGGACGTCGGTATTACAAACATACGTTTTATAAATTTTCGGGATTTTGATGCGTAGTACCTAGAAATAAGATGGGTGTGCAATAAGGGATTTAAAGCGAGAATTTATAATAAATTATCTAGCACTAACAGAACAGACTGTCTTTGTATCGGAAAGAGAAAATAAATAACTATTTCTAGTGTAGTGCTTAGGTACGAATCTTTTTGTATTTTCTTACATTTTTCGACAATTCGATGTTCGGTTTCTTGCGTATTTTGTGGGTAAGCAGAGATATAATACGGCCCGCGAACTTGCCCGGCCTGTTGGTCTAGTGGTTAGTGACCCTGACTGCTATGCCGGAGGTTGTGGGTGCGATTCCCACCCAGGACAAATGTTTGTGTGATGAGCATGATCATTTGTTCTGTGTCTGGGTGTAATTTATCTATACCCATAACACAAGCTCTGCTTAGCTTGGGACTAGATGGCGTCGTGAGATAGTTAAAAAAAAATTCATTGATACTTAGTAATGGGTGGCAGGACTCGTTGGAAGACTTTACCACGAAATATAAGCAGTATAATTAAATGCAGAATTCGCCTATAATGTTCCCACTGCTGGTACACAAGCTTCTGAGAGAGGGAGTGGGTCATAATCCACCACGCGGGTCCAGTGCGGGTTGGTAGATGTCACATATCTTCGAATGTTTGGTTCTGGGACATGCCGGTTTCCTCACGATGTTTTCCTTCACCGTTTTGAGAGCAATGGTTATGAGATAAATTACATAAAGTAAGGCGCCTGGCTGGGTTCGAACCTACGACCTACAACTTATAAGTGGGACCTTGGCCATCACTGCTCGCTTCGGTTATTACATCTTTGCTTACCCCTAATTCTAGTGGACAAACGGAATATCATTATAGTATGAAACTATTGAATATTTTTTATAATATCGTAGTTAGTAAGAAAAACACTACATTTAGTTAGTTTTTGTTATTGTATTTGTAGATAATTTTTGACTGAAACAAACAAAAAAATCATCATAAATTGGTCTCTCGTTAGGCTATGTGTAACCAGTGTAAGTTGACCTGTTATTGTGAGAAAAAATTATAGAAAGCGAGGTCAAGATTAATTGGTTATGTCTACCTCGATGTGTAGGAAAAATAATTAAAGTTACTATAAGGTAAAAAAATTAATGAATATTAAAAAAAATGCCCGACGCTGGGAACATACATTTTATGTTTATTTTAACTATTTTTCCAACAGGATTCGTTTGAACAAATCGTCTATTCCCATTTGCCCCCACTGGTGGCAAATCAGCTATTCCCATTTGCCCCAAATGGTGGCAAATGGGAAAAAATCTCGATTTCCCCCATGTATGTTGTGTCGAAAATACAGTGGTTTTTTCTTCGAAAAATATCTACAAATACAATTACATCATTTTTCTTTCTATTTTTTTTTTCTATCTAGTATTATGATCTAAGCATAATACTTTATTCATTATCTTCGCCATTTTAAATGAGAAATCACATTTCATTATTTCTGTGATTATAAAAAAAAATAACTTATTTATTATAATTATTGTCTACGGCGATGTTGTCGTGTGGTGAAAATAATTTATTTTTGGTCGCGTAATTACTGCGTAATATAATAAAGTTTAAAACTTTTTATTTGCGTACTAGTTTCTGTTTCGTATTGTTGTCTCTGTCGCACACTATCTTTGTGACGTTTATTTGTATTGTTTCGTGCAATATATAGAAAAAAAAAACATATTTTGTCCTTAAGTTAGGGATCTTCCCCAAGACGCGACGCGACGCAATTCGACCGTGAACTACAAGTGAAAATTATCCTTACCACAACGACATATGACATAAAACGTGCGGTTATCTACGAGTCGATGAAAAACAAAACAAGCTCGCCATGACGACGTAAGTCAGTCGAATTGCATCATTATATCGTAGTAGCAAGGACGATTTTCTTTTTTTTTTGTAGTTGCAAATTGTATGCAATTTGACCGAACCTACATACATTTTGGTTTTCTAATTTAAGTATACAAATATGGCGTCATAATTGTACACAAGACTTGGCTTATGGAATCGCGTCTTAAGGATCAGTTATCGAATTTATTTTTATTTATTTTTATTCGGGGTGTCACACACCCCTTAACTGTTTATAATTTTTAGCTCGACCAATCTTTAAGATCGAGTATCGAGCTGAAACAATATTCTTCCATTGAGCTATTACTACTACGTATAGAGACGACACCACGCATCACCACTGTGTCCCATCCAGGGGCCTAAGTCTACTAATTTATAAACGTTACAATGGTCTCTCAATGGTGTGTTTTTGACAGTTTTTGTATGGCAAATCTGTCAAAAACTTACCATTGAGAGACCATTGTGACGTATATAAATTAATAGACTTAGGCCCCAGGATGAGTGCACGCGCCTAGAGCACGCCACAGAGCTGTCAAACAACTGAATGAACTTGTGCGCGTTGTCACATCCTGGATGGGACATAGTTGTGATATACGTGGTGTCGTCTCTATACGTAGTAATGATAGCTCAATGTATTTTTCACGTATTTTTTATTTACTCGTTAGGGGTGTCACACACCCCATGTAATCGGTTATGAAAATTTTAGACGTGAATAATTTAAAGAATTAATTTTCAACCACAAGACAACATGTTACAGTCAATTTTACATTTATTTTACCACTGAAAATAGCTGTTAACACAGTGACTCTTATTTCAGTGAAATTAAGGTCGATTTTTCAATTGCTGCTGTCCATGGTTAAGTAAATGTAGAAATGACTGACCTTATTTTATATTTATGTCAAAAGTTTTAGTTTTAAAAGGTATTGTAATGTTTTTTTTTTTTTTTCGTTATTAGAAGAATCGGCTAGATTTGATTTTTATACATTTTTAATAACTTTTGTGGTGGATAGGTGGACGACGCATTATGTTTTATTACAGTTTTAAAATATTAGAAAAAGGTAAAATAAATGAACAATGTTACAAGTCTAAAATATCGGGGAGGAAGCCACATTATTCCTGAGATTTAAATTATATTTTTGATTTTTGTCTTGTAAGTCCAAAAAAGTAATAGCGTGGACGTGCGCTTTGCAGTAAAATTTTCATATTTTTTTAATGTTTAAGCATAAAGATCATAATGTACAGACGGTGGTAAGCAAATTTGTTTTATATTATGTAAAGAAGATTGTTTTCTGTTTATATTTTTACACTTTTTGGTACTTTTAAATGTTTAAACGCACCCACGATATGAAAATACTTAGGTTTCTTTAAAACTGTTAAGGCGCTCCTCATCGAGAGCATTCGAGTGTAATGTAACATCAAAGTGCGCATTGTGATGCTCGATTGTCGTCCATCACTGATGAAAAGTTCGAATCTGTAACGTTACATTAAGCCGCGTACAGACATCGCGAGGCGTGCGACACGAATGGTTCGTCTCGCATGCCTCAACCTGAGGCATACGATGGTACATTCATAAGCCGCGTACAGACATCGCGAGGCGTGCGACACGAATGGTTCGTCTCGCATGCCTCAACCTGAGGCATACGATGGTACATTTATACGTGCGTCCCGAACGAAACATGCTCAAGCTGAGCAAGCAAACCACCACGCACGGTGTTGCTTGCACTTGCTGTGATATTTGACGTCACGCGTCTTCCCTTTTACATTTATTGTAATAATCAGAATGTTTAGAGTCCCACAACACTATTAATTTCATAAAGTTGAACCAGCTCACGTAGTGACTCGGTATTGGCCTCCATGATGTATGCGCGCAACGCAAACAACACCTGTCCGTCCACACGGAGCGCACGGCTCGTACTGAGGCGAAGTTCGCAACGATCGCATGACGCGAATGCTCACTGTGAGCACACACGTCCACACAGCCCGAGGCATGCGAGACGAACCATTCGTGTCGCACGCCTCGCGATGTCTGTACGCGGCTATACGTGCGTCCCGAACGAAACATGCTCAAGCTGAGCAAGCAAACCACCACACACGGTGTTCGTCAGTATAAAACGCAAACAACACCTGTCCGTCCACACGGAGCGCACGGCTCGTACTGAGGCGGCGTTCGCAACGATCGTATGGCGCGAATGCTCACTGTGAGCACACACGTCCACACAGCCCGAGGCATGCGAGACGAACCATTCGTGTCGCACGCCTCGCGATGTCTGTTCGCGGCTTTACAGGTGAATGCTCGCGGTGAGGGAGCCTCTAAACATAATGCTTCGTCTATCCGTATTCACTACAAATAAGGTGATAGTAAAATAAAAACAAAAATGCTAAGAAACAATACCCTTCGCTTTCGCTTCGGCTATATTCGTGTATCATCGCCAATGTTCGGGAACGATCGTGCATCTCCGCCGCCGGTCGGGACCCGAAGTTTTTACTTTACTATCACGAATTTGTAAATATACTATGTTGTGTCATTTTAATCATTAATGTGTAAGGCGCTTATAATATAAGGATACGCATTTTATTAAGATTTTTGTTTTATTTTTTGTGTTTCCTATAATTTCTTTTATTTCTTAGTAGCAAGTGGTCCATAGCAAAATATAGGATTTCAGGATTTTACATACTCCGTAAAGGCATCCTACAATGGCGCAGCGCATGCCACACACGGGCATGCAGCGTATTTTAACTGCGAAAACTATTTTCGTCTAAAGACTGCTGTACACATTGGGCCAACGCATTGGGCCAGCGTGTACAGACCTACTTGGCGGTATGTTGGCAGTTGGCGGGAATACTGGCCGGCCAACTGAAAGTTGTCGGTTTTTCGTGCACCAATCAAAGGATCTTGACGTACTTCGCATAGTGTTCACACGTTGGCCCAATGTGTAAACAGCGACATTTGGAACTTATTATTTTGACCCAATGCCTACAGCAGCTTTAACGAACAAAGTGCTATTGAAAGAAGGGCATGGTTTTTAGTCAGTGAGAGTCTGACAATCACTTTCACTCTACCCTAGGCTGGAAAACTATTTTCTCAAGAAAAAAAAAAGGATTTTCATGATAGCCAACGTGGGTCTTAGGTTTCCACGGCAGCACAAACTATACTAGACGAATATTAACCCTTAAAGCAATGAAGCGTAGCACACAGAGATGAGATACGCCTTGTGGAACGAGCTGTGTACCACAAACCCATGCATTGCGTGGACAAAGTTGCGCAATGTAGACCGCCTTATTCGAGCAAGACGTGTGCATTGACCTTACATTTTCTTTTAGTTTTACACAATGGCAACAATTTCAACTGTAAATTTTGACACTAGCTGTCAAATCAAAAATGTAAAATTCACAAGTCGAAAGGGTTTTTGATAATAAAATAGAGGACCTGGAGTCACCGTCTCATCAACCATGATGGCTTGGAAAGGTATTGCCTTCCTGACCACGATAGCCAATATTGTGATCATTACTCTTTACATAATGTACGCCTAATGATTGACGTCATTACTAAAAAATTCTTAAATAAAACTGAAACTTTAACGGTGAGTAACTTCTTCTCCATAGATATAAAGCATGGACTAAGCAGAATGAGTCTTTCTTGGCCAAGTTGATCATATATCCTAGAAAGACAGAAAAACAGCGGTTTTCCCATCTTCCTCTTTCCTTTAGATTACAGACATAATTTGTGTCATACATCAAAGAGATAGATGGGCACAACTGTTTTTCTCTTTTTAAAAGAAATAATGTACTCAGTTTATGCTCTATGTCTTTGTCCCGCTCCGTACCGCATTTTGGGCAGTGCTTAGAGCAGGATTTCAATCTCGGTAGCACGCAGTAGTCTTGCCGCAGCAGTACTGCCTGCCACGTTCATTTTGAATAAGGCAAGATTTCCGATCTGCGCGTGGTGTTAGACTCATAGATATACAGCATGGATATAGCATCTGCCAAACTGTACAAAGTGAGAAAAGTGTTTGTATGTCACAGATTTTGTTAATGTACAAGAAAGGGATATAATTATGGCGTAGAAAGAGAAAATTATGGTTTGGTTTATAAATAATTTTACGTAACAAACAAACCAAAATATTTGACATTTGAGGGAAACTAAACGCAAAATAATGACAACGAAACGCAAAACCATAAATCTCAAAACTTTCTCATTTTATAATCTGTATCAAAACTTGTCAAAGTTTCAATGGCGGACGTCCTCGTATTCTGATCGTAACAAAACATAATTTTCACATTTTACCGATCGAACACAATTGAAACGCTACATGAACTTAATTTCCACCGAGTAAACAACAAAAGCGGTGTATAATGTCCACTGTAGTGTCGGACTGCTTCACAATTGGCAGCATAGTAGCAACAAGAACGTGCTATAATGAAAATATTGAAGGTGAAGTCCTAGCTTTCGATCCTCAGACGAAGATGCTAATCCTGAAATGTCCTTCATCTAGCGGTAATCCTAAACGCCATGACGTTAATATCGTGAACCTATCACTGGTTAGCGACGTGCAAATCAAGAAGGAAGTAACCACGGCGCCCGAACCTCCACAGTCTTTAAATTTGCACAGACTAAATACACGAGTTCGGAATTCAATAGAAAATAAGAGAAGATTAGTGAGTATATTACCTTATTTTTACAACCTTTTTAGTGTTTCGTGGTGTTTTTTTTTTAAAAACGTGGTAATTGGATGATGAAATCTTGTTTATATAATTTGGCCTCCTTTCTGGACTGTGATGATTTCCGGTTCCAAATTGAACTTGTATTGGCTAAAATATGCCTAACTGTAGGTGTCCATACCTAGGCAATCTATAATAGTCAAACTGGGGAAAGTTAGAAAGTGCAAATATCAGTAAACTTTTGATCTCCCCTTAAGTTGCATCCATGACAAAATTTAGCAACTGTACCACTCTATATGTGTCTTCTTAGTCCAATATTTCCCTATGATAACTGTTATAGCCTGCAGTTTTCTTTTTATTTACTTATATCTAACATAATATTAAACAACTATCACACAACACCATCTAGTCCCAAGCTAAGCAGAGTTTAGGCCAACCATCCCTCCCAGTCTTGAGCAGTCTGCATAACCGACTTGCCTGTTGTTCTAGTTGTTAGTGACCCTGACTGCTATGCCGGAGGTTGTGGGTGCGATTCACACCCAGGACAAATGTTTTTGTGATGAGCACGATCATTTGTTCTATATTTGGGTATAATTTATCTATAATTTATGTATTTAGAAATATATAAGTATGTTTATCAGTTGTCTAGTACCCATAACACAAGCTCTGCTTAGCTTGGGACTAGATGGCGTTGTGTGATAGTTGTGGAATATTATTATTATATTAATTTCCACCTCACATTGCAGGTTTCAGCCCTATCAGCATGCTTGGACCCTGAGGGTCAGAGGCTGTTCATGGCCATCGCTCGGGTGATCGACGACGTGTCCTGGGCCGGACAGAACATCCGAGTTTACAATGAAGTTATTATCACACCCCCTTATAAGGTCGGTACTCACTTTTATGATATTTATTTAATTGATTAATTGTTCATTCTATTTGTGTATCGTGAAGAATTATTTTTGTTCTGAGACTTGAAGTTAGCTAGGATCCAGATGTGTTGAAGTGATGGAATCATCATGCATTTTGTTATGGCCTAAAAAGTTTTTACCTATTGTGCCTTAAATCTCAATCAATTTCCTAAAAAAAATGCCATTAGAGTAAATAGTCTTTAGTTAATGGCTAAAGACTGACTGCTAACAGATGTTTATTTAATACTAAAGGTGGCGGTTCGTTCGCGGAGACCGGGACAGTAGACCGCAACCGGAGATCTCGACCGTATCTGTCTCCTGTTTGTGTCTGGCTTGCGAACTGCAGCTCATACATTGCCTAATGTTAAGTACTGTCGCGGTCTCGTCTCTCGGTCTCCGGCCATCTTTAGCCTTATTGTCGCAAAAAAAAAACTTTATATGGAGGAAAAAGTTATATATCATATATATTTTCTCTTACAGGTTGACAATGTAATAGGCGAGAAAGACTCAAAACCATATAACTACATAAAGAAATTCGTGGAAAGACATTGGCGCGATCACCGCGAGCACGCCGCTGCGAACTCGACCCAGCATCAATAGAATAACTATATAATTAACATTTAACAACACGCCATCTTGGATTTTATAACATACTAGCGGCCCGTCCCGGCTTCGCACGGGTGAAGGACCCGGTCTAAAACCCGGTTCCGATGGTTACAAACACAACAAAAAAAATAATTATCCGAATCGGTCAATCCGTTTTCATGTTATGGTCGTGACAACGGAAAACTGGTTTCATTTTTATATATAACATACTAGTTTTTGCCCGCGACTTCGTACGCGTGGATGTCGGAACTTAACAATGTATTTTTTATCAAATTGATAAAGTTTCAAACAAACTTTCATCCCCTATTTTATCCCCTTGGGGGTAGAATTGATCAAAATACTTTAAATTGATAGAAAAAAAATGAGTAATCAAGTAACAAACTCAAAAAAAAAACAACGTCGAATTGATAACCTCCTCCTTTTTTGAAGTCGGTTAAAAATTGGAGTTGCAGTCCCAAACACAAGGCATTATAAGTTGTTTCCATAGAGCAGAGCAAGAAACTTCTTATTTTTGACATTATTTTTAACACATATTTTTAAATTCATCATAACTCAAAATTACATAATACATACTATCAAAACAGCGAGTCCTAGCATAAAAAAATCCAAGATGGCGTATTGTCAATTAAATTCAGTTACGACTGATAAATATCTCCACCAAATAATATACTGAAATTAACTGTTATGTTAAAACAACTGATATAATAACATACTAGCGGCCCGTCCCGGCTTCGCACGGGTTGAAGACCCGGTCTAAAACCCGGTCCCAATAGTTACAAACACAACAAAAAAAGAATTATCCGAATCGGTCCAGCCGTTTTCGAGTTATGAGCTTAGCAACACATTTAGCGATCCATTTTTATATTATAGAAGACTAGCTGTCCCGGCAAACTTCGAAATACAGTCTTTGCCTTGAAGATTTATCAGTTTTTTTGTAATTATACGTTTTCCTTAAGTTTACCGTATATGATTACTTCCCAGAATTTGATACTTATTAGCAACACTATCGAACGGTGTAATAATACAGGATGTGTTTTTTTTTCCAAAATCAGCGGGTTCGATTCCTGGCCAGGGTTTTTGATTTTTCTAAAATCGAATGATGCAGTTTTAGTTTTCGTCAAAATCGGCCTCGAGACTCCTTTCAACGTTTTTCGATATTCCTCATAGTTTCGAAAGTAGCCATCCACGCCCAGTTGAAAAATTCACCCTGTATAATTTATTTAACAATAAACATCTGCCTGCCTTTTCCCAACTATATTGTGGTCGACTTCCAGTCAAACCAAATCCAGCTGAATATCAGTATTTTACATGGAGCGACTGACTATCAGACCTCCACAACACAGTGACTGGGTAATACCATACCCCATGTTGAGACTGGTTGTCAGACTTTAGAGCTTCTGACTAACAGTAACGTCTGTCAAAGATCTACAAATGACAGCCGGGGTCTTTAAAATCTAGCTTCCTTAATATTATTATTCAGACTTCTTTACAGCCTCTTATGTTATGATATATCATGCATAATCAGCAAAAATGTTCCCACTGCTGGGACACAGGCCTCCTCTCTGTGAGAGGGAGTGGGACATAATCCACCACTCGGGCCTCGTGTTAGTAATCATAAAATCAGTTGTTTTAACAAATTCAAATGAAATATAAATTGATACGAATGAAATAAATTATACAATTAGTATACAGGGTGATTTGAAAAACAATGTCTGTTTTAAATGTTTATACAGGATGTAGAAAAATGTGGACACTACTTTCCATATAGGCTGGTTCCTAATTCATCTTACGGGCATCATTTGACAGGCCTGTTGGTCTAGTGGTTAGTGACCCTGACTGCTATGCCGGGGGTCCTGGGTTCAATTCCCACCAGGACAAATGTTTGTGTGATGAGCATGATCATTTGTTCTGTGTCTGGGTGTAATTTATCTATAATATGTATGTATTTAGAAATATATAAGTATGTTTATCAGTTGTCTAGTACCCATAACACAACCTCTGCTTAGCTTGGGACTAGATGGCGTTGTGTGGAATATTATTATTATCATCATCGAAAAACGGTAGACATTTTAAAACATTTCATTGTATTTCAAATCGCTTCAATTATTTTACTCGTATCAATTTTTTAAAGGCGAAATTCATAGACTTTTATGAAAAGCATTTTTTTATAAATATTAACTTAGCAACTGTTTTTTAAAAACGGCTATTGCGAATGACGTACGTTGGAATTTGAACTCTCAGCGCCAACTCTAAGGTTGAAATTCCTGCAGCGCTTTTAGATTTTTCGTTTTTTTTTTTTAAACGGTTGTAATTTTCATATTTTTATGAAATGCTTACTTAAATTAGCAATATAGACTTTATTTATATGAAAATAAAGTTCATAATTGTATAAAGATTTGCTTCTTGTCAAATATGGACACTATTAACATACATTTAAAGTTCATAATTGTGTAAAGTCTATAAATTTTGCCTAACTGTTAAATTGACAGACGAAAATACCAGAAAAATTCCAGAAATTATGTATTTTATTGTTTTTTTTCCCCAAAATCCCGAAAACTTATTGTTTTTTCCCCGTTTCTATAAATTTTTAGTTCTTTTTTGTTTTGTGAAACTCCATTTTATCTTGCATGAAATACTTGTGGTATAAAGTTCAATTTTGCTTGACAAGTTATTTTGCCTTTTAAAATTTTTGTTGTTTATTCTGAATGCCTATTTGACGGCTATAAGGTTGTCCCCTATTGCATGCTACAGACGCCAGCACATCAACCTACCTTAATCTGTCAAATTTCGTCTCTCGATCGTTCGATTGTTAAAATTTGACAGATTGGGGTAGGTTGACCAGTTGGCATCTAAACAATTAATATTACTGGAGAAATGTAGTAGTTAAATTGTCAAAAAAAAACCAAATTTTTGCATCATAAATATTTTCTATCAGTCTTGTTTTCATTCAAAATTGAACTTTATGCTTTCGCAATAACGTCGTGTTTACATCTGGCGTCGATTTTTGGAGTTAAGTATATAGTAATACTATTTATATACTGTTGGATTAAGTGATAGTGAAAAAATATTTAAAAAAAATTGAAAAACTGTTTTATTGTGTTTCATTTTAGCAACATTATTTTTTTGGGACGTCCGTCAGACTCAAATTCACGGTGTCCTTCAATAGCCCTTTACGTTCCAAGGTCACGGTAATGAGATAAGTCCCGCGACCCTCTAGAGAGGGGTCTCCGTCATCTTTTTTTTTTACTTGGTAAAATCATCAAATGACTCCTCCCACCCCGGGCAGGGCGGAAGGGACTGTCAGATTTGTAATGAATAAAATTCACAGTGTACTTCAATTGCCCTTACGTTCCGGGGTCACGGTAATGAAATAAGTCCCGCGACCGTCTCCGTCATCATACTGACACTGTTTGAGGCCCACGACACGACGCCTCGTCGTTCCGGGCATGGTCTATGATCGGACGGCGAGTCACCCATTACCATTTGAGCTGAAGAATGACCTAAGAAAAAGAGGGTAGTAAAAAATAAAACAAATACGTAATGACTGTAACATTTATTCCTACTAGAATCAACTACTTGATTATAGACGATTATTTATTTATAATTAAATATTAAAATAATTACAAGATTTGCAATATACCCCTTTTAGTATCGTGAGGATGTATGTATGTTTGTTACTCTTTCACGTAAAAAATACTGAACGGATTTTGATGAAATTAGGTACACAGATAGTTTATGACCTGGATTAACATATAGGATAGTTTTTATCCCAATTTTATGTTCCTGTGGGATAATTTTCGAACTGCTGGCAACAGCTAGTAAGAAAAATGTGTGCTACAATAAATAGGGTAGGTACACTCAAAATTTTATTTTAGTCCGAAATATATATTATTAAGCACAGGCCACCACTCCCGAATTTGGAAGCGTTTTATCTTTGACAATATTCATTGATTTAAAAAAAAAAAATACGTGTCCATTATTTTTCAATATTATTACGGACGGACTAAATAGATTTTCAATTTATTTATGTAGTAAAATACCCTATTGTAATTGTAATAGAATACTAAAAGGGATATATGCGCTTACAATGGCAACAATATGTGCTGGCATAATAACAGTTTGGCTATAGCCTAATAGTGCTGTAATTACGGTCCTTCCATTGTTATTTTACCTCAAGACAATCGAAATCTACAGATTTTTTGAAGTAAAATCCGATCGCGGCCAGAATTTGTACGACTCTCCGTAAATCATCATCTGCCTGCCTTTTCCCAACTATATTGTGGTCGGCTTCCAGTCGAACCAGATGCAGCTGAATATCAGTATTTTACATGAAGCGACTGACTAGCGGACCTCCATAACACAGTAACTGGGTAATACGATAACCCCATGGTAAGACTGGTGGTCAGACTTTAGAGCTTCTGACTAATAGTAACGACTGTCAAAGATCTACAAAGTACTTTTTAGTCCAACTGACGGACTAATTCGATTTTTTCAATCTTATTGTTATAAAATTGCTCTTTATCATGTATTTTAAGAAAAGCAGAAACTTTTCCAACCGAGTCATCACAGTCCTGCTCACAGCTTCAAAATCCTTCATTCCACTATTAAAGTCTTTGTGCCGACAATCTAATATCGACCTTATTTTAAAGACATTTATAATAATTTTTGACTGCGATCGAAAGTCAAGAGGATATTTTTTAATGAAAGTACTGTAATTGAAGTACTAAGTGTTTTTTTCTAAAGAATACTTTTCGTTAACTGCACAAAAAGTAGAGAAAAAACATGTTTTACTATATTTTGGTTTTTAAAACATACATTTTAAGACATGCCACATTATGATTATAACAGTTGTTTTAAAACGTCTACTATTACTAAAATAGTATAGTTTAAAAAGAATATTTAATTTAATCAGCTTAAACTAAATTTAGTACCGACTAACAATGATTTTTGACTGGCCTGTTGGTGTAGTGGTTAGTGACCCTGACTGCTATGCCGGAGGTTGTGGATTCGATTCCCACCCAGGACAAAATGTTTGTGTAATGAGCACGATCATTTGTTCTGTGTCTGGGTGTAATTTATCTTTTATATTCATGTATTTAGAAATATATAAGTATGTTTATCAGTTGTCTAGTACCCATAACACAAGCTCTGCTTAGCTTGGGACTAGATGTCGTTTTGTGATAGTTTTAGAATATTATATAAAATCCACCACGATTAAATTTAATACTATTTTGAGTGAATATAACACAATAAAATGAAAAAAAATGCTATGAGTAACTATGACACATATTTGAAACCTAAGACGTTTGGGTAAATCGAGATTTTAAGGTAGGTTTTCAGTTAAAACGCGGTTTGCAATAAGATATTAGTCGTTTAGCCAATTTAGTCAGACTAAACCCGTTTAAGCTGTACTAAAACTGATGATTATTTGAACTATGCAATGTTTAATGTTACTAAACATAATTTAGTTGACTAATTTCGTTACGTAGTTACTGGGGAATAATCCAGTCATTCCTCTGAGTTCTCCTGAAAAAAAAAAAAAAAATATTAGTGAGTGACAAAAAATCATCATCTGCCTACAACGACAATATATTACTAGACTCCGCATGCACGATCTAAGGAACAAAAACTATTCTGTCAACTCGCTGAGGTACTACGTAAGCGAGGGGGACGGGGTACTGCGTTGTGATTGGCTAACTCAAGGTCTGTTCTGTCTCAAGGTATATTTACGGCTCACAGGAGTGGTCGAAATAAGACGGATATAAGACTTTTTTGCCTAATGTGTTGACAGACATTGGTCGCCTGTTATTAGTAGTAATATAT
This sequence comes from Agrotis ipsilon, assembly GCA_028554685.1. NCBI lineage: Eukaryota > Metazoa > Arthropoda > Insecta > Lepidoptera > Noctuidae > Agrotis > Agrotis ipsilon. The sequence continues at coordinate 7,692,409 of CM052983.1, read as the reverse complement.
CGTCGTTGTCTGCCTGCCTCTTCTTAACTATATTGTGGTCGGCTTCTAGTCGAACCAGTACATTTTCTTTTCCGATTTAGACTCGCTTTATCTACTAACGGACTTAACTCATGACGTAATGCGACGCGATTCGAACGAATTCCAACTACAAGTGAAAATCAATCTTACTACTATGACATAGGTCATAAAACACGTTGTTATCAATGGGTAGATGAAAACAAAACACGCGCAGACGACGTCAAGTCAATCGAATTGCATCATTATTTCTTAGTGGCACGGTTGATTTTCGCTTGTAGTTGGAACTCAATAACGTGGTCGACGGTGAAGCACGCTTGACTAGAACTAACATATTTATAACATATACTTGAACAACACAAAGTTATCATCAGCCTACAATGTTCCCACTGCTGGGACACAGGCGTCCTCTCTGTGAGAGGGAATGGGCCATTATCCATCACGCGGGTCCAGTGCGGGTTGGTAGATGTCACATATCTTCGAATGTTTGGTTCTAGGACATGCCGGTTTCCTCACGATGTTTTCCTTCACCGTTTTGAGAGCAGTGGTGATGAAATAAATTGCACAAAGTAATGCGTCTGACGGAGTTCGAAGCCACGACTTACAACTCGTAAGTAGGGACCGATACCACTGAGCCACCACTGCTCACTGTTAATTTAAGTTAATTTCATAGGATAACATTTATATTACAGCGTGTGGAGAATTAAAAGCGTGCACAAAGTCATCAATATAGCGCATAGATCATGTTTTTAACCTTTTAACCGCCAACGTCGGATATATCCGACAAATATGTTTCGGGCACATTACGCCAGAGTCGGATATATCCGACAGAGAAAATGCACGATTTTTGTTGTTTTGTTTGATTTTATTGCATCTATTCTGTATCTCTCTGTTTATGTAGATAGACAGATATAATACTTTTTATTGTACATCATAATATTTTACAAATCGGAGCTTAAGAGGAGCAGAACGAGAGGAACTTGTATTTCAACTGTCGTCTGCCTGAAGTCTGTCGGTTAAAAGGTTAATTATTGAAACGCATAGAAGATATATTATAATTATTTATTATACTTTGCGACAACATTTACGGGAAAAATATCGCCATTATTGTGACACAAATACTGTCTTTAAACAAAAAGTTAAACATCTGTTGGACACTTGTATAAAAAATGCAGAACGATCCTTTTATCAACGGCAAATGCCGTCTTGCAGTTGACAGTTTTTTAAGACCACCGATGTATGGCATTTTGTAGTTACACTAGCCATACACCATACTATCTATCGTCCAATCGGCATGACGCTGCCGATTGAATCAGAATTGATCGTGTGTAGGCGTGGAATCCACGCAATTGGCATGACAGTTAAAGGACATTGGGAAATCGATGTATGGGATTTGGGCCCACCCTTCAATAGTAACATGTTATATACCGTTGGATAGGGCTCTTTAAGGGGAACATTACTTGCTAATAAACATATGGTCTAACGTTAGTACTATCGGAGATATGAGGTCTTAAAGTTGTCTCGTCTAACATTTTATTTGTTTCACATTTAATTAAAAAGGGCTATATTCTTCGTGAGAATCCTTGTTTAGAGTGAAAGTGATTTGAATTTAGAATGTTAATATTGTTAGTGTACGAGCTGAATGACTAAGGCTGCGGTTCCACTGGAGCGGAACGGAGAGAAGCTGTGCCGTGCCGGTATTAATACGAAATTATGAAAAGTACAGATGTGGCGCCAAGTCGGTAAAGACGTTTGAGTCTCTGAGTCAGTCATACTTGCAGTGCCCTGGCTGCATATATTATTTTTAGAAGAAAACTCGATCAGCGTGATAATTACATTAAACGAGTCATCCCGCCCCGTGTGGAGCAGAAGAGACTGTACGACTCCTACTTACTAACAATCCACCCCATGTTATTCATCATAAGCGGCTGCTGGCTCTAGGGTTCTCGTTTTTTTTTCGCAAATCGCTATGCAGTGTACTTTGTTTTAGTTTTTTTTTTAATACAAGTTAATTGTTACACTATTTAATTTCATTGTCAACATTCAAAGTTAAGACAGTTGGAATAACTTAGGTGTTGTGTAACGAAGACATTTCCGGTTTTAAGTTCTCTTAAATTCTCAGATAGGAGAACATTTCCGAGAACATAATAAGTATATCAAATGTGTCCTCCCACCCACCTTGTGTGGAGCGTCATGCGTCCGGGTAATGTTTATCTCAAAATGAATTAAACTACGATCATGATTGCTTAGATCGGGATAATTTATGGTACCTAGTACACACGGCTACACATCAAGCTATACAAAACCAGTTTCTCTTGGTCTCGCTTCTTGCGAATTTCACATACAATGAACGGTCAGCTAATACAGGTTTTGCATAGCTTGATGTGTAGCCGTGTGTACTAGCGCTCCGCCCGCAACTTCGTCCGTACGTATTTCGAACTTCACATTCGTGAATTTTAACTTCTGGCAACCCTCTTTATGGGATACTTTTGGAAAATCTAAATACGTACCGTGTCACTTCATTTGAATTAGAGTTTAAAAAGATGAAGTTCGTTAACCCACCCACAACCCTTCAACTAAAATTAAATAAAATAAACTTAATCAATTACTAAAAGAAAAAGAGTTTTGCGATTTTCACACTAATAGTGGTTGGTTTTTTTTAAAAATAGATATATACGCATCGTTTAATTGTTTAAGAGATAATGTATGCCAAGCTTTGAACTCATCGAAGCAACCAGTAAAATCCTTCCGTTAAAACATTATTACTCCTTTTCACCAACTTGGGGGGCGATTTTCGGAAAATCCCAAAATACGTATTTAATTAATTTTTATCGTCTTTCTATATACTGAGTTTCAAATTCATGGGCTCACGCATTATCAATGTCCCATACAAACTTTAACACCATCTTAATCATTAATGGAGGGTAGTTTTGAAAAACTAATGAATACATACGCCAATCATTTTCATTTACTTACTTATCTTCGTATTCATGCTAAGTTTCAAGTTTATAAACCCAAGGAATAAGATTTTGCATACAAAGGTTTTCACCCCCTTTCAACCCTTAATAGGAAGATTTTCTCAAAACCCCTTCTTAGTGGCCACTTACATAATAAACTGCAACTATTGTTAAAAAAACATGTTTTTACGTTTAGCGATTTAGGCTGTAGGAGAGTCTTACAACCGAACCCTGATCTTTAATTTTTATAGATAACTCCGAAAGTACAGACTTTTGATCTTAGTCGTAATACTAAGTTTTATTCAGCATAAAAATACCTATTCATTCATATGTATCTTATTCCTATTGAGAGGTGGGCCCACTTTTTCTCAATATCCTTTGATATTAATTTGCTTGATCATGCCGATTTGATCCTTCCGATTGGAACGTGTATGGGGTCGGTTTATTTGATTTCAGTAGGACAAGAATAGGGTTGGCAACTCAAATCAAAGCATTTATTTCAAGTAGGCCAGTTATAGCACTTTTGAAATGTCAAAAGACAAAAACAGTTCAAAAATAGTTACGTTAAATAAATAAAAACAGTTCAAAAATAGTTATGTTGCTACAGTCCCAGTCACACGACATAAAAACTGTGAAAGTACTGTAGATGTTGATACCGTGGAACTGTCAAAGTGCTTAGGCTTCAACTGAACGTCGCTGCCGATTTGAAAGTTTGATCAAACCTTCGTCATGCCAAATAGACGATAGGCAGTATGGTGTATGGCTAACATTAGACTGCTACCGTCTTAACAAACTTGTCTTAAAAAAACTGTCAACGTCAAAATCACATTTCACTTTGATATAGTTAAGGGTCTGTTTTGATATTTTTGTAGTAAAACGGTAAACATTTAAAAAATACTGAAATACTAAAAATATTAATTGTCTTGTTAATGTTATTTTAATTAATATTGTTAATAAATAATAATCATTTATAATATGATTATTATTTATTATCGAGCGTGCAAGTGTTATGAAAGCGTGCCTGACACAATATGGCGTTATCAAACCTCCCTTGTGAAAGCATATGGGTAAAATATCTGGCGTTTTGAGGCGGTCATATTTATATTTGGATTTTTGTCGCATAATTTACGTGGTTTTTTGTAAAACATTAATAACCTTTCAAGTACTGAAATTACGTATGACTATAAACAAATCTGTACCTCTAGCACGAGTTTTCAGTATTTAAGACGTAAAGTAAAATGGAACTTTGACAATTTCAAAGTGACAATTTTCAAGGAAAAAATTAGTACTTTCTTCGAGTAAAGTCTTAAAGTAAAATACTGAAAACTCGTGCTAGAGGTACAGTACCCCTAGCACGAGTTTTCACTCTTTTACTTTACAGCATCTTTCCAGTATTTACAGCGTTTCTTGCATGAAAAAATGGAACAGCGCCTCTGGTGTGCGAAGAAGAAACTAATTTTTTCCTTGAAAATTGTCAAAGTTCCAGTTTACTTTACGTCTCAAATACTGAAAACTCGTGCTGAGGGTACTGGTGTTTCATACATTACAGCACGGTTAGCGCAGTGGCTGAGCGATTGGATTGCTGCGCTGCGTGTCGTGGGTTCCATTCCCGCACGGAGCAAATATTTGTGTGATCTACAAGTAGTTGTTCCGGGTCTGGGCGTTTGTGTATGTGAGTTTATATGTTTGTAAATGTACCCACGACACAGGAGAAATTACTAGTGTGGAGCAATGATTAAAAAAAAAACATTGTAATTGGAAAAATATACCATTTTGTATGAAACACCTTTCTTTAATTTTTTCATAATTACTTTCAGCCTATGAAAGTTTGTTAATCTTTTACAAATTACCCATTTTAAAGTTACTTAGGTTAAATAAAATACATATATAAACACGTGTTACTTTAGTATATAAAGGCGCTCCCTCACCGCGAGCATTCACCTGTAATGTAACGTTACAGATTCGAAAATTTCATCAGTGAGTGAAGACAATCGAGGATCACAATGTGCACCTTGTATCAAATCTATACTAAATGTACGCGAATGCTCGTCAGTCAGGGAGGTAGTATTGTAATGTAATGCTCAAAGTTGAATCTATAATGTTACAATACACGCGAATGATCCCGGTGAGGGAGCGCCTTAAGGTTAAATAAATTACATAGATACAACGTGTAACGTTAATAGCGCACACCCTCACAATGTTCTAAACTTTTGGAAATTCGCAAAAAAAAAAATGGTTTTTCATACAAAATGAGAAATTGATCGAGCCCATAAGTATGACAATATTTTTCAGCACATTTGCTCGTAAAATGCATTTACAAAGCCTGTATAATTGTTCGAAAGTTAAAAATTACATAGCAGCGTGCGTTTTCTTTACGGTTTTTTTTTAATTTCCAAAAAAAAAACACCAAAGATAATTATGAGAATAAATAACCTGACTGATCAAACCACCTTGGAAGCGCTTTTGCTCAACACTTTGTCTCACTTTAATACTAAAGAGTAAATGAGACAAAAGATGTAGTTCTAATTTTCACCAAGTGCATGTGGCGCCATTTTCAAAGTCGCGCCATTTTCATATTAGGAACTTCAAAAATTGTTGCGAGTTCGAGCGAGGGATCTGATATTAATACGGTAAAATGTGTTGAAAAACATTGTATGACACACGTGCAGAAATTGGTTTTTACAAACTCGTGACTACGGTATGCCCTCGGCTTTGCCTCGGGCGTACGTTCGTCTACTCGTTTGTAAAAACCAACTTACCGCACTAGTATCATAAATAACTATTTTTTTCCCAAGATTCTTAGAACAAACATTGTTCAGTAACATGTGCTGAGTTACCCCACGAGAGTTTTTGCGCTATTAACGTTACACGTTGTATAAATACATATGAGTTTAGTACATTATAGTCAAGGAGTGGTTGTTAGTTACCTTGCCACCAAGCGGGGTCCTGCGAGCGATCTGTTACAGCTATAATGTCGTCTTTCTCAAAACTTAGTTCGTCTGCATTTTGTGCGGTGTATGGGTATAGGGCAATTACCTGCAAGGGTTTATTGTTAACATCAGTTAACTATTTAACTAAACCTATAACCTAGTGGTTAGTGACCCTGACTGCTATGCCGGGGTTCGTTTGATTCCCACCCAGGATAAATGTTTGTGTGAGCATGATCATTTGTTCTGTGCCTGGGTGTAATTTATCTATAATATGTATGTATTTAGAAATATATAAGTATGTTTATCAGTTGTCTAGTACTCGTAACACAAGCTTTGCTTAGCTTGGGATTGGATGGCGTTGTGTGATAGTTGGAATATTATTATTAATCGTTACCAAAAGTTTATGAAAAAAAATGTGTGAAAAAAATTACTGTCTCTTGGTCTATGATACGTCATGTTTTGTCAAAAATATGAGAAAAAGAAATGTTTTTGAAAAGAAAAATCAATACTGTGATGATATTTGCCAAATGAAAAGTAATAGATTTTATTTTTTTATAAAATGTGTGGAAATATTCTCTCTTGGTCTATTTTTCATGGATAAATGCGATTAAAAATAAAAAAACAAGTAATAATAAACACATTACCCTCCTTTGCATTGCGCGGCGGGTAATGAAAAAAATACAGTTCTAACAATTTTTGTTTGAAAAGAGTGGAAACATTCTGTCTCTTGGATTATTTTACGTATGTAAGACAACAAAAATATGAGAAAAAATAAATAAATAAAGATATATTGAACAATGTGTCAAAAAAATACTATATTATACTATATTTTTTTTTTATGTTTTTAAAACGTATTTTAATTACTTTTTTTAAACCATATAATATGGTATTATGAACACATTGATATGTAAAATGATCATGCTCTGTTATTTCAAACCATCGTTACTTCAGCCAAAAGTTAATTTTTCATTTAAAAAAATATGCGACGCTATCAGTAAATGAGGGATTTTATTTTTATTTTTTCCCTAGTCGATGGATAGATGGCGCTGAACTTGGTTGTTACTGCAATGAACGGAACATTTTTTTTTTTTTTTCACTTGATTGTAATTTTGAGATCTTAAAACGTAACGTACATGTCATGTCATTGTCAGTCACATCACATCACACCATTGGCATTTGGAAATAAATAACAACAAGGAAAAAGAAAAAAATATTCATTGACCAGTCTTTTTAATTTATGAGTTTTCCACGCCATAAAGAAAATGTCCCAAGAGAAAAATAAGAGAAGTCTGTGCCTCGTGGATTTGTGCAAAACGAAGGCATAAATCTAGTAACGTAGTCAGTTCAACGCCATCTACAGAGTTCTTGGAAACTACTTCTTTTTTAATACTCGAAAAAGAAAACTTCTCATTATGACTGTAAATTAGACTACAAAAAAAAATACTTTTTTTTTTTCGTTAATTTTGAAAACTATCAGAAAATACTTGATGGCAATATTAAAATTGATTTTGAGAAAAGCCAAGCGTTAGTTAACAGCAAGCAGTGTTGCGACATTAGTCTATACGACCACGATAAGAGCGTAAAAGTCAATGACCTCCGCGAATCAACCATCACTTTAGCAAAAAAATCTTTGTGCATCATCTTGATCAGCCTATAATGTTCCCACTGCTGGGACACAGGCCTCCTCTCTGTGAGAGGGAGTGGGACGATCCACCACGCGGGTCCAGTGCGGGTTGGTAGATGTCACATATCTTCGAATGTTTGGTTCTAGGACATGCCGGTTTCCTCACGATGTTTTCCTTCACCGTTTTGAGAGCACTTGTGATGAAATAAATTACACAAAGTAGCTGGCTTTAACTTATTTAATTTCAATAAAAGATTTTTATTTTCGTTGTTAATGTTATTATTGTTCATATATTCATTTATGTATACTATGTATGTATTTAGAAATATATAAGTATGTTTATCAGTTGTCTAGTACCCATAACACAAGCTCTGCTTAGCTTGGGACTAGATGGCGTTGTGATAGTTGTGGAATATTATTATATACGAGCGTGTTAGAAAAGCGTGCATGACGTCTGAATATGGCGTCAATTCAGTTCCGTTCTTATCGTGGTCGCATACAAGTTATTATTCACAATTTCTTGTTTGTTAGATGTTGATAGAATTGAGCATTCGCTTGCGAATGTTACACGAAACAAACGAGCTTTTTAGCGAGCATTCTAACGAACGTTCTAACGAGCAGACTGTCAAGTCTTAGATCATTCTAACGAAATTTTTTTTTTGTCATTGGCAAAGCCAAGCAGAGATTTTGACTGACGGAAAACCTATCGTCTAATGCGATGATTGATGCTTGCATGACGAAAATTGTAGGCGATAAAAATTATATCATTCATGATTGATGGAAATGATTGACCGTCTAATGGGCGCCTTACGGCCGCTTTATGACGGTACCGCTTTTCTAGGAAACAAAAGTTTTACAAGTGAATGCTCAAGTCTAATAGGACATTATGATGTTAGAAACAAAAATTATATAAAGATAAATTAATAAATTAACTTTCTGAATTCTTCTGCCATGGAGTCTTGAATCTGTGTCCAAGTTGATGAAAATAGGCACATCAAAATGTCCTGCCTTTTCTCAACTATATTGTGGTCTGCTTCCAGTCGAACCAGATGCAGCTGAATATCAGTATGTTACATGGAGCGACTGACTATCGGACCTCCACAACACAGTAACTGGGTAATACTATACCCCGTGGTAAGACTGGTTGTCAGACTTCAGAGCTTCTGACTAATAGTAACGACTATCAAAGATCTACAAATGACAGCCGGGACCAACGACTTTACGTGCTTTTCGAGGCACGGAGGAAACTCGCTATGACAGATGGTCACCCATCCACAACAGACCAACCTCGGCAAGCGCGGCTTAATCCGGAAGATCGGCCTGTGCGGCTGTAATTATTTAGCCACGAGCTCCTCAAATGTCAAAGCATACAATTTTGAACTTTAATGCCTAGTGGATAAAAATAGTTTTACCTTGTCGATGACTGTTTCAGCTGGTAAAGTGTCCATCTTGGACAGAACTGGAGTAGTTCTGCCGGATGTACGTCCTGATGATTGCAGGATCTGAGGAGAAAGTGCTCGTTTTTATGGACAACTCACACTTGACCAAAAAAAATTGTAATGCCAAAATTGTCACCATAAAAAGAGATATAAAGCCTAACAAAGTTTTTCCGTATCTTTTAAGGAAGCGATTTTCCCTTTGTTGGCCAACTTAAAAGAAAAACTTTACCACCACGCTACGACCAATAGGAGTCGAGCAGACCTTGACAAAAGAGAGGCAATTGTTCTATAGTTGGTGCCAGTTAAGATGTCAATAGCGGACATTGACCCCTACATAATAAGTCCTCGTATAATGAGCATAAGCTCAGAATTAGCATTTTTATAAAATACCGAATAAAAGTACCGGATATAAGTATCAAATTATTCATAAGATATCAGAATGGTAAAAATATTTCACCTAAAGTACGATTTTTAATTGTAGTCAGTAAAATGACAAGTCCAACTGTCACTGATACAAAAACGGGTGACCCGCTACAATAGTGATGTTCGGCAATCAATAGACTTAGACATTTTTAGTCATGCTTTATTTTATTGTCAAAAAGTTTTTATTGTAAATATTTAATACATAACGTATTAAATAATACGATTTTAGAAATATGGACCTTATATACCAGTATATTACAATTTCTCACTACAAAATTATTACAAAAGCGGGGGAAAAAATGTATAGAGATTCAGAGGAATTAACACTAGAAAGTCGGGAATATACAAGTAACTTTATACGTTTTTATTCATTACGGTTGTCATTGATTCCGAGTTCCGACTCCGATTCTGAATCGGTTTATTCAGAATCGGAATCGGAATCAGTTACATTTATAATGAATGAATCCACATATTCATTTTGTCACACATATTCATTTTGACACATTTTGTCTTCGACTTTTATGGCGTGGTTGATGCACTTTCTCCAATTTTCAGGCGTCACTTCTTTCAGGCCTTCTTCAAATAATTGCTTTACGTCTTTTATTTTAAAAGTTTTATTGTTCCTGGCGACGTACCCCTTTGCTTGAGCCCAAACTAACTCTATTGGGTTGAGCTCACAGTGATAAGGACGCAGACGCAGGATTGTGACACCTTATTCAGCAGCCAACTCTTCCACAGCATAGCGTTCGTATTTAGATTTTTGTAATTTTACTATTTCTATTAATTCAACCTTTATCATTGTAGGTTGATATTAAATTTGTTTTTCATCCGACCACTGAATAATATCAGCCTTCCGCCAGTTTGAAGTAGGGATACGCTCGACTTTTCTTGAATGGTACGGTACGTTATCTAAAACTAGCACCGCATTTGGCTTTAAATTTGTTAAAAAGCTTTTAAGCCATTCCTCAAAACACTCCGAGTTCATTTCTTCATGATTATCCATACTATTTTTTTTCGATTCAAACATAACTAAACCGGCTTCTACAAAACCTTCATCACTGCCTATAAGTGAAATTATTAGGCGATAAATGGACATTATGTCTTCTTCGATAATTGGACTAACCAACACAAATATTGTCCGAGTACGGAAATTCTGATGATTCATATAGTACTCCCAGTAAACTGTCTCACAGTGTAGATGGTACAGTATCTGAAACATTGACAGTACTAGAAATGAAAGAAACCGTAAAAGAGCTCACAAATAAGCTGGAAAGTACAGAAAATGAGTTAGAGAATATGATATTAGAAAATAACAATCTTAATCATCAAATAAACAAATCAAATGCGGAATTAAAAATGTTGAAATCTTTGTGTCACTCTCCGACATCCTTAGGACACAGTCCAGCAAATAAATCAAGAAGGAAAAGAGCTTCTCTTCGTGACCAAAATGAATTCTCCACGCTATCTACTCCTTTGCCGAATAAGTCGGCTGTAAACAGTTGCAAAAATATTGAAATTATGTTCCTCCAACAAAAAATTGCGGATCTGCATCGTGAACTGAAAGACGCTCAACAGAAGATTGAATCTTTGACAAAGAAGATAGATACGCCAAAACACGATTACAATTTACAATATCCACGCACATCAAATATCTGTACAAAGACGCCTAAATATACACAGGAGCAAAAACATGAACCAACAAATAGGGTATTAATTTTCGGCTCTCAACAATGTGTCGGCCTAGCGGCAGCTTTATTAGATTCAAGACGTAATACAAAGTATGAGAAGTATGAAATTGTAGCTGATACGAAACCAAATGCACTCAGTAGTCAAATAATTAGGGATTGCTGTCATGCTAAGCTAAACTTGAATGACAAACTTGTTATTTGTATAGGGGAGAATGATCATAATTTAAAAAATATTTTATCACAATTGCAAATTGTTCTAGACACGTTTTATAATAACATGATAATAGTTTTAAATGTGTTCAAAAATTATTATATAGATGTTGGTAAACTTAATTATTGTATAAAAAATGTGTGTATGAGTTATAAAAAATGTAAATTTCTAGAATGTGAAACATTAAAAATATCTGAATTATGTACTAAGATAAATTACCTAATTGATTGTAATGATTATAATGAGAACTATTTGAATCCACGAGAGCTTGTTAAGAGAATAGCGAGTAACAGATCAAGTTTTAAGAACAATGTTAATGAATCCAAGAGAGGGACGATTCCCTTCTATTTTAATCGCATGAAATTGACAATGCAAAAAAAATGTGACCTCATAAATCAAACTGAAAAATCTCAAGACATTTTAAATAATACAGGAAAACGTCAGAAAGGAACTATTCCATTTTATTTTCCTGTGACAAAAAGAAATTTGACGTTTTTTCGAGCATAAGACTCCACCATCACCGGTTACATACAATTTTAAAATACTTCATCAAAATATTGCGAGTATCTTATCTAAAAAAGAACTTGTTGAAATAACCTTACAGGAACTACGCGAAGAACAAAATAGCCCAGATGTAATATGCTTCTCCGAAACCTTTATAAAAAAAGGCCATGAAAATAATATTCACATCCATGATTACGAAATGGCCGCCAATTTCTCTAGGGACAAACAAAGAGGCGGTACATGCATTTTCGTAAAGCGTGACCTCGTCTACAGGAATTTACAGTTTCTAAATAACCACGCAATACAAAATACGTTCGAAGTGTGTGGCATAGAACTTACCTGTCTTAAATTAATAGTTGTATGTATCTATAGGACACCTCAATCGGATCCTAACCTATTCTTAACCAAATTAAACAGTCTTTTAAACCAAATATCTCAAAAATATAATTCTAAAACAAATGTGGTTATAACGGGTGATTTTAACATTAACACTCTTAAGAAAGGCAATATTACAGTTCAGTTACAAGATCTAGCATACAATTATAATCTTAAACTTCACATTAATGAACCAACTCGCAAGACGTCTTGTATCGACCACATTCTCAGTAATATTCCTGAAGCTACTGGTAGAGTTATGCCGCTCCACTTATCCGACCATGATACAGCACAAATGCTGAGCTTCCCCGTGAGACATACAAGACAAACTAAATACTATGTCCACAAAAGAGTTTTCAGCTCAATTAACATTCAGAAATTTAAAGAATGCTTACAAAATTTGTCTTGGTCCGAAATTTATGCAGAACAGGACATAAACAAAGCATTTAGTTCTTTTCATGACACATTGTGCCTGTTCTTTAATTTATGCTTCCCTAAAGTAAAGGTAATGGTAAACACAAAAAATAAAAAACAGAACTGGATAAGTCAAGGTCTGAAAAAGAGTTGTAAAACGAAAAGGTCTTTACGTTACCAATATTATAGGAATAAAAATACAAAAAATAAAGTTAATTACAAACAATATTCAAAACTTCTACAGAAATGCATATATAACTCGAAAAAGAACTCAAATATAAAGTTTATTGACAAAAGTGAAAACAAGTGCAAAGCCGTATGGACTGTAATTAAAAATGAAATTACGGGCCAGCCCTTAAAGAATGACATGGAAAATATTGTAATTGACAACAAGGTACTTACAGACCCCGTGGAAATAGCAAATGCGTTTAACAACCACTATATTAATACAGCCCACACTTCAAGCAATGATTTGAAGCCGAGCAGTGACTCAAGTCCACTAGTTCATTCGATGTTTCTGAAACCCGTGTCAGAGACAGAAGTCAGACTGGTGATGGCATCATTAAAAAACACTAATTCTGCAGGTTACGACGAAATTAATACAAAGATTATAAAAGCATGCACAAATGAACTTGTTACTATTATGACTTATTTAATTAATTTATCATTTTCAGTTGGCACTTTTCCGGAATCATTGAAAGTGTCAATTATTAAGCCACTTTTTAAAAAAGGTGAAAAATCCGATATTAATAATTACCGCCCAATAACATTAATACCTATTATATCTAAAATATTTGAAAAGTGCATGTATAGGAGATTAATTGATTACTGTGAAAAATTTAACATTATTAAAAAAGAACAATTTGGCTTCCAAAAAAACAAATCCACAACATTGGCTATCTTCACACTTATAAAAAACATATTGACTAGCATTAATCAAAATAACTTTACTACAGGTTTGTTTTTTGATTTATCTAAAGCTTTTGACTTAGTTTCTCATGACTTGTTGCTACAGAAATTGGAGATTATTGGCATTAGAGGTCTTGCGCTGAAATGGATATCTACTTATCTTAGTAACAGGCAACAGCGTGTTGTAATAACCAAAGTGAATAAATATAAAGTCATGACACCACACTATTCTGAACTGAAATGCAACAAACATGGCATCCCGCAAGGAAGCATTCTAGGCCCAATTTTATTCATACTGTATATTAATTCGATTACAAATATAACAAATCATAAATGTATATTATTTGCTGATGACATTTCTATTATTGTGACATCTGATAAAAAGAATAATACAATTGACGATCATGAAACTGACATTAATAACACACTTGACATACTAATTGAATGGCTAAATAAAAATAATTTAAAATTGAATCTTTCGAAATCTGTGTATATGCAATTTAATCGATCAAACACTTCTAAATATAATAACAAAATGAATATAAATAAAATATGTGAAGTAACTCAAACAAAGTTTCTAGGTGTTACCTTGGATCAAGACATCAATTGGAAAACCCATGTCGATAATGTCTCAAAACGAATAAATAAGTTTGTTTACGCGTTAAGAAAAATTAAGAATATAACAAATATCCAAACGGCAATAACATCATATCATGCATATGTTGAATCAGTCTTACGCTATGGATTAATTGTGTGGGGCAATAGCACAGACCAGAACAGAGCATTTATTGCTCAAAAAAAATGCATTCGAGCAATATACGGGCTTCAATCCGATCAATCTTGCCGGCCAGTGTTCCAGAAACTTGGTTTGTTGCCGCTACCGTCTCTTTATGTCTATGAGATATGTATGTTTGTGTGGAATCATAAGGAATTATTTACAAAAGCGGACGATGTATATCCTCGAAACCGGCGCGACCCTCACAGGCTCGTACTGGATGTTATGCCGACCCTCGCTAAATATAATAAAAGCTGTTTGTATATGTGTGTGGAAATATTTAATAAGATTCCAAGTGACTTAAAAATTCTAAATACCAGACTGTTTAAAAGTAAATTATATGATTGGCTGTCCTCTAATAGTTTTTATAGCGTAAGAGAATTTCTTGAAAAAAAAATAGTAATAGTTTGACAAAATTGTAAGCATGAAAATTTGCACGCTTATAATGTTAAGCAAAAACATGTATGTACTATATTTTATTTTGTAACATCTCTTATACCATGTTTTTATGCAAATAAACATTATTCTATTCTATTCTATTCTATTCAAAAATAATTTTTCATTTCTAAACATTAGTTCCTGAGATTAGCGCGTTCAAACAAACAAAGAATCAAACTCTTCCGCTTTATAATATTAATATATATTTAATTACCTACCGACACATGGTTTCTTCTGTTTAATTAGCGTAAATTACATTTTCGTACCACTTGCTCAAAAAAGTGACATTCTATGCCACAAAAAGCGAACATAACAATAGTCATTTTTAATCTGTGAAAAACAGGGAAAGAATGTTGTACTGAATTTCATTCTCTCTCTAGGGAGAGAATGTGATTTAAATTTGGAATACTTAGATTACGGTAGACTCGATCGAAAGCTAACCAGAATAATAAAACATTAAAAAATAAAGATTTCGAGTCGACAACATATATCCGCAAAATTCGGATTGTCGAGTATTTTGTAAATTTCTAATGATTTTCTGACCAGACAGATCGCAGCCGCCATTATTGACATCGGTTATCATGTTGAGTTTTTTTTTCTTTCTTTATTTTCGGCCTATGACTTACCGTGACACCTACATTTAGCATCTTGATGTGTAGTATTTGGGACACACGTTTCACCCGAGCGAAGCCGGATTTTCATCTAGTTAAATAAAATTACGAAAACCGACGAGGCCGTATGAGCTTGATGCCTTTGCTTTTTTAATTTGCCGCGTTTTTGTATTCTTCAAGTACTTAAACGTTGAGTTTATTTTTACTTATCTATATATATAAAAATGAAACCCGTTTTCCGTTGTCACGACATAACATGAAAACGGCTTGACCGATTCGGATAATTATTTTTTTGTTGTGTTTGTAACCATCGGGACCGGGTTTTAGACCGGGTCCTCCACCCGTGCGAAGCCGGGACGGGCCGCTAGTTTTTTATAAATAAGCTAATGTTAAATATTAATGTTTAAAATGCGTATCTCACATTATTACTGTGTTATTTTTTTCGCAAATGGTACGAAAAGTAGAGTATTTTCCTCGGTGATAAAGCTGTCTTAGTCTTGGGTGAACTTAAATCCCTCGCTACACTCAGGACTCGTCTTAAATCCCTCGCTTCGCGATTTAAGTCTTTAACACCCTCGCTACGCTCGGGAGTAAACCTCGAGTCCTTCGTTACGCTCGCGATTTAATTCGCCACCCGCGACAGAAGACCCTGCTTTATCCCCTTGGTTAATAATCTACTATTTTTTATTATTTAAAGGCAATTTGATATTGAATTAAAAACAATGTAATCTCGATTAACTTTTAATTGTTAAATCTCGATTAACCACATCACTATTTATTTGGGACGAAAAACCTGCAACACTGGAAATGTCATTTTACTGACTACAATTATAAATCGTACTTTATATCTAAGATTTTATATTATTTTTATATTTAAGACTCACAAACACACATATCAAAAATGCTAATTCTGATCTTATGTCACTATATGAGGACTTATTAGGTAAAGATCAATGACCGCTATTGACATCTTAACTGGCACCAACTATAATAGTTTTTTTTGACTCTAATAAAGGAGTTATATTAAATTCAAAATCATTATTTGAACTCCGAGCCGAAAACACGTCGACAGCGCCCGACGGGGCGGTGTGACGTCACTCTATGAATTTCTATACATCGATAGTACGTGTTGCAACTTTGAAATTGTTATTGTAGAAGCCAGTTGACACATTTTTAAGGAAATTCTTTGATATAGTGACGTCACAACCGAGGCCAGCAATTGGGGGCGCGGTTGTGTTTACGTCAATATTTTGTTCGAATTTCATCACTTTTAAATTGGTCATAATTAATTATTAAAATTGAATTTAAAAAAAAAATCTCTTCCATAAATGTTATTATTTGTGGCGTATTTATTATGTAAAAAAAAAACTAAATTCAAATATCTATTTGTCGTTCGGCGTGGCGGTCTAAGGGAGAAGCCTACGTTCAGCAGTGGACGTCTTCTGGCTGATGATGATGATGATGGAAAGAAAACCTTACCTTAACATAACTAGCGGGGAACCAGCCGACCTGCCTGTTCCTTCCCTTCGCCTGTAACTCTCCCTCCCACCAGCCGCTGTCTGCCTTCTTACGAACAACCAGGAGCTGGCCCTTCGATAGAGAGAGTTGCTCCGAACTAGAAGAGATAGAGAGAGGGAGTCAAAATTAATATTCCACAACTATCACACAACGCCATCTAGTCCCAAGCTAAGCAGAGCTTGTGTTATGAGTACTAGACAACTGATAAACATACTTATATATTTATAAATACATACATATTATAGATAAATTACACCCAGACAAGAACAAATGATCGTGCTCATCATACAAACATTTGTCCTGGGTGGGAATCGAACCTCCCAATCCACCTCCGGCATAGCAGTCAGGGTCACTAACACAGACCAACATGCCAGCTGGGCAACTGTTCTTAACGTTTTAAAAACGTTTCCGAGCCTTGCTTATAATATTATTGATAGCCTATAGGTGCTTAGCAACGACGATATATTACTAGACTCCTAATAACAGGCGCCCGATGTCTGTCAACACATTAGGCAAAAAAGTCTTATATCTGTCTTATTTCTCTCACTCCTGTGAGCCGTAAACATACCTTGAGACAGAACAGACCTTGAGTTAGCCAATCACAACGCAGTACCCCGTCCCCCTCGCTTACGTAGTACCTCAGCGAGTTGACAGAATAGTTTTTGTTGTTTAGATCGTGCATGCGGAGTCTAGTAATATATCGTCGTTGGAGTCAATATTAGGTTTTAAAACTTTTCTTTCGGAAGTCGTCGGTGGCTTTGTTTTTTATTATTTCATTTCAAACGTCACATTTCAAAAGTTATTTTGTTGGTTATTTTATCCTTTTTTGTGGTTGCTTTTGAAGTCTGTTACTTTTTTTGGAAAAGTTTTTTATTTTACTCGTTCTAGTTTAAATACACAAACCAAATTCTTGTCAAATACATAATTTTCTTACAATTAATGAAACTTCATTATTCCCTAAGTTGAACAATACCTATAGTTGGTGCCAGTTAAGATGTCAATAGCGGTCATTGACCTTTACCTAATAAGTCCTCGTATAGTGACATAAGATCAGAATTAGCATTTTTCTGTGATATGATAGTGTTTACTTGTGAGTCTTAAATATGAAAATAATATAAAATCTTAGGTATAGGTGAAATATTTTTACCATTTTGATATCTTATGAATACTTAGATACTTATATCCTTACAATATACTTACTAATTTATTAGGATTTTATAGAAACGCTAATTCTGAGCTTATGTCATTATACGAGGACTTATTAGGTAGAGGTCAATGTCCGCTATTGACATCTTAACTGGCACCAACTATAGTACAACAAACAATTATGAAGAAGTACTTAAATCGGAATTTTAACTCCGGAGATATGCGAACACAAACATACAACAACATTTGGCACATTTGAGGAGTCTAGTAATATATCGTCGTTGGTGCTTGTAACCTCACCTAGTAGCTGTATAGTTGGCGATGGCCTGTGCGATCTCGTTCTTCCTCCGTCCGGTGACGGAGTCCCGGCCGGAGTCCCGGCGCGCCGCGGAGGCCGGCCGCGGGGCTCCCGCGCCGTTGGACTCGCCGCCCGTTATGGATGCCACCTCCGAGGAGATTGGAGTGGAGGACTTTTGTTCCTGTTTGAGAAGAAGGTTATCAAAAAATGATTTGATGATTATGAATCTTACTTATAACTAGCTGTGCCCGCAACTTCGTTCGCGTGGATGTCGGAATTGAACAATGTATTTTTTAGTTCTAAGCGCTTAATTCAGGCCAGTCCATTCCAGTCCGTTCCAGTCCGTTCCAGTCCATTCCAGTCCATTCCAGTCCATTCATTCCAGTCCATTCCAGTCCATTCCAGTTATTTGAATAATCTAGTTTTTCTATTCGAAGTTAGATCGCGCGACTGACGTACGAAATCAATGTGTGAGACCAAAGAAACTTCTGAAACACTTTAAATTCAAATATCTTTTGATAGACTGAACCGATTTTAATTAAACAAAAACTAAGTTCCTCTCCAAGTTACGCTTAATCGTTGTGTATAAAAGTTATCTACATTAATTTCGTATATTTTACGTGATACCTGGACAAATACACAGACAAACAGATAAACAGACAAACAGACAAAAATTCTAAAAATGCTAGAAATGGGTTCTATTGGTTGTCCTTTAATACCCTGGCTATATTTTTTGAGTTTTTATTTAATGTACAAAAATATTTTTTCTACAGTTTTATTATATGTATATAGAATAGATGTGTTGAACACACAAACAGATGGGTCACCAATATTTTATTTTCAATTTTTTTATTTAAATTTTAGTGCTCACAAACTGCCTATATTGTATTTAATTTTGTATAAAAGTTATAATTGCATTATTTTGTGAAAGTGTGAACACCGTGTACCTTTTAGCTGTTTTAATTATTGTTTTTTTTTGTATCCTTTAAATGGTTAAATGGTCATAATTTGAGTACATCGCTTTCACATTTTTTTTTCTTAAATTGCGATTTCAAAACATTGTGAAACATTTTTGAAAAAGAGTAGATAAGTATGTAGCTTCTTGTCCATTCTTCTCCATACAACCTACCTTTGCGAATGGGTGTAGAATCAATCCTATCCCTTCCTATTTCCTTTAATTAAATAATCGTCGTTTTAAAGTGCCTCTTTGATGGCCTAATTGGAATAAATGATTTGACTTTGAATTTGACTTCATGAGTCCTCCCACCCCGGGCAGGGCGGGAGGTACTGTCAGACTCCTACTGACTAAAATCCACGGTGTCCTTCAATAGCCCTTTATGTTCCGGGGTCACGGTAATAACATAAGTCCCGCGACTCCGGCAGGCATTGGCCCTTTAGATCATTTTATCATGCTGACAGCTCTTTGAGGCGCGCGTGGAACACAACGTGCCGTCGACCCAGGCATGATCTATGGTCGGACAGCGAGTCGCCCATTACTCGCCGCCCGCATGCCCGCGCCTACGGTTGCTGGAGATCGTCTTGCGACGTCTGTCGCCGTGGGCGTCTACAACTGCAGCTGGGGTGGAGGGAGGAGGCTATCCTCTCCCAAACTTAGCCAGCCTCCTCCTTCACGAGCATGACAGCATCGCAGGAGGCGATAAATTAGTGGCTGTATAAAAAGTAAGAAAATGGCTCAACAGAAATATCAAAATAGAATTAGTTTTTTTTTTGGCAGTTTTCTTTTGAAAGCGATTCTCCCATCACGCTTATCAGGCATGTAATGACATATTTTCAGAGTATAAGCAGTGACGGATTAAGACTACTTGATGCCCTAAGCAACTAAAGCCTTTGGTGCCCCCATCCACGGGTTTTTTTTTCGTTTGGTTTGATTACAGCAAATAGGTCGTCCCGCCCAAGCCGGGACGGGAGGAACTGTCAGACTTGTACTGACTAAAATCCACGGTGATCCTTCAATAGCCCTTTACGTTCCAGGATTATTTGATGAGACAGTCTCGCGACCCTGGCAGTCTTTTCCCTCTAAAGGGGGGCAACAGTCAGTTTGCTGACAGCTCTTTGAGGTGCGCGAGGAACACGACGCGCCATCGACCTTGGAACAGTCCATAATCGGACGGCGAGTCACGACGTCCTTTGCATCTGCAAGAGCGAGCGAAGCGAGCTCGATTTTTTTTTTCTTGTATTATGCAATAAATAAGGTAACCAAGCCCAAGCACGATGGAATAGCGAGCAAAGCGAGCTCGAAAATTTAAACAGTTTCAGTAAGTTTTTGGTGACGTGAGAGTGAGACGTGATGCCCAGAGGGGCACCAGAAGAAGCACAATAAAATCCGTCCTTAGGGTATTTTTGTGCTTCGTCTGGTGCCCCCAGACGTGATGCCCTAGGCAATTGTTTAATTTGATTAAGGGTTAATCCGTCACTGAGTATAAGTAATGAAAAATATAACATCCTACCAGTATGGGCGGCGAGTAAGGCGCGGCAGGCGGTGCGGCGTGCGGCAGGCCGGCCTGCGCCCCGGGTGCCTGCGCCCCCTGTGTGGTCTCTTGTGCGGGCTCCGCGGCCTCTGGTATGGAAGCTATCACGTCCGCCGTGGTCGTCGTGTCTTTGGTCACGTAGTTCGACGGGAAGATACCCGTTCTGAAAAGAGAAGGAATTTTATTACATCATTTTGTGCTTGCCAATCTTGTATGACCAGTTGTATAAACATCATCATAATCATCAGCCGGAAGACATCCACTGCTGATCATAGGCCTCCCCCTTAGACCGCCACGACGAACGACAATTCGCCACTTGCATCCATCGTGTATAAACGTGGATGGGTAAAAGGAGCCCCGTTTATTTAAAAAGAAGCCCCGTCAGTATACGTATATGGGCCCCGATTATAAGGTACGAATCAGACCAACCGGCACGCATCGCGCCGTGCCGGGCGGCATCTTACAATGCGTTAAAGAACATTGTGTAGGTATCTAGCCATTATTAATGATCGAAGACAAACCCTGTCAATTTATATAATGGTCCTGTCAATTTATATAATGGTCCTGTCAATTTATACAATGGTCCTGTCAATTTATGTAATGGTCCTGTCAATTTTTATAGAGGCCCTGAGAGATTATAATTTGATAGCAGCCCCGTCAGACTGTACGGAAGCCCTCCTGTTTATTTTAAGCCCTGTCAATTTACATAGAGATCCAATCAATTTCTGTAAAGGCCCAATTTTCAAAGATCGCATCAATTTATCATAATTATCACAAACTACAAGAAAATGAAAACTACATATTTTTTTTCCTAATATTCTTTTCAAATTAATTTCGTTGCAGGATCCAAGACAGGTAAATTCATTCTCCGGGACACGTCGAGCTTCATTGTCTCGGCGCTTTTCTGGTGGTTGTCACTGTTGATTCTGGTTTTCAGTGCAGTGGTTTGGGTTGCAACTCCTGAGAGCCAGAATCAACAGTGGCAACCACCAGAAAAGCGCCGAGACAATGAAGATCGACGTGTCCCGGAGAATGAATTTACCTGTGTGGTGAGATTATCTATCTTCTATAATATAAAAATGGATCGCTAAATGTGTTGCTAAGCCCATAATTTGAAAACGGCTGGACCGATTCGGCTAATTTTTTTTTGTTGTGTTTGTAACCATCGGGACCGGGTTTTAGATCGTCTACCCGTGCGAAGCCGGGACGGGCCGCTAGTTCAAATAAAAAAACTCTACAAGCAAGCGAGGACTATCAAATCTATCTAGGAAGTCTCCCCACTGACCTGATGCCAATTCTTCCCGTCCACCAGTCTCCATCCCTCCGGATGACCTCGATCCTCTCACCAGCTTCGAAGGTCAGGTCACCTGGCTCAGCCGAGAGGTACGGGTACGCCGCGATGTAGAAGTCACCGCCTTCTGTTCAAGAGGAGATGATGTTTTTAGGGCGATTTTTTTTTTACAAAAACTCAAATCAACTCATTTGTTTCAAGTAGGCCTGTTACAGGCACTTTTGAATTTAAAAGACAAAGTAAAATAAAATAGTTATGGTGCTAGAGTCCCAGTCACAAGACATAAAAACTGTGAAAGTACTGTAGTTTCTATCTACAGTACTTTCACAGTTTACGAGTAATCTCTATGGAGAAGAACAACTTATGTGACATTTTATACTTAACTTAAGTAACTTATTGTGAACGATGTTGCAAGCAAAAAGTTAAGCTTTTTTCCACACTAAGAATTTCTCCTGTATCGTGGGTGCGTTTACAAACATATAAACTCACATACACAAACTTGTAAACGCACCCACGATACAGGAGAAATTGTGAGGGCCAAAAATGTTTAAAAAATATTTTAAGTTAAAGTTTTTACCATGCCAAGACTATTCTAAAGGGACTACAAATGCCATGCGGAAAGTTATGAATGTGTGTAGTTATAAAATAAACTATTGACTACGTGAAATTGAAAAGGGTGACTACTAAAATGAAGATGGTGCATTCTTTCTCATTTTATTCATTCTATTCTCAAGGAAAATATACTATCTAAAGTGTTAAAAGCGCACGTTGTAATAAAATCTGTACTAAATGTACGCGAATGCTCGTCAGTCAGGGAGGTAGTATTGTAATGTAATGCTCAAAGTCGAATCTATAATGTTACATTACACGCGAATGCTCCCGGTGAGGGAGCGCCTTAACATCATAAGTCGTATTAGTAGTGGTCAGTATTTCATTAGATTTGACCCACTTCTGTGGTCCGGACATTTTTCTTCCCATACTATGAAATGATCCTTGCAAGACGCCAAATAAAATGGCATTATAAAAAAATTGGTAATATTGCTAGACCAACTTCCGCCGTCCCGATTTTTTTCTTCCGTTACAATGAAATGATCCTTACAAGAAACAGCCGAACGGCATTAAAAAAATAGGTCATTTTCACTCATTTTTGTAGACAACTTACACTTGACCAAAAAACAAAATCGCCAAATAGTCAACATCATATAAGAGCTAAAGGTTCCTAAGAAAGTTTTCCCGTATCTCTTATGGATGTGGATTTCTCCCTTTTGGCCAATTTAAAAGAAAGACCCTGTATATGTAGATTTTAGGTCATTTTGAGGCTCATAAATTATATTAATTTGCCAATAAGTTTTAGCAAACACTTTTACACGCCATAACACAATTTTTAAAACTAGATGAGGCCGGTGTTTCGTACCTGGCTACTCTGAGAAGAAACATCCGAAACAAACTCAGAGGTCACAGTCTCTTTTATAGTCCAGACATTGTTCAGGTCATACGAGGACCATGTATGTCTGAGATGGTCTTTTGATGAAAGAACCACACAGATTTGAGTGGACATGTCCAGTCAGTGCAAGCATTTCATCATCATCATCAGCCTATAATGTTCCCACTGCTGGGACACAGGCCTCCTCTCTGTGAGAGGAAGTGGGTCATAATCCACCACGCGGGCCCAGTGCGGGTTGATAGATATCACATATCTTCGAATGTTTGGTTCTAGGACATGTCGGTTTCCTCACGATGTTTTCCTTCACCGTTTTGTGCGCAGTGGTGATGAGGTAAATTACACAAAGTAATGTGACTGGCTGGGTTCGAACCCACGACGTACAACTCGTAAGTCGAGACCGATACCAGTGGGCCACCACTGCTCTCTCTCAGTGTAAGCATTTGTCAGTTATAAAAAGGTACATTTTGTTATAAGCCGTCCATTTTTGGTAAAATAAAATATACGTGTCCAATGAGGGATTTTCTTTTGATTGTTTCCCTAGTCTTAACTTGGTATGTTACTGCAATGAACGGAACGTCGTCATTTGTTTATTTTTTTCACTTGATTGTAATTTTGAGATCTTAAAACGTAACGTACATGTCATGTCATTGTCAGTCACATCACATCACACCATTGGCATTTGGAAATAAATAACAACAAGGAAAAAGAAAAAAATATTCATTGACCAGTCTTTTTAATTTATGAGTTTTCCACGCCATAAAGAAAATGTCCCAAGAGAAAAAGAAGAGAAGTCTGTGCTTCGTGGATTTGTGCAAAAATGAAGGCATAAATCTAGTAACGTAGTCAGTTCAACGCCATCTACAGAGTTCTTGGAAACTACTTTTTTTTTAATACTCGAAAAAGAAAACTTCTCATTAAGAAACTCCTTTTTTCGTCAGTTAAAACTAAAAGGAGGTGGACAGACGACCTTATGAAGGTCGCCGGAAGACGCTGGATGCAGGTCGCTTCCAACCGGTATATGTGGAGATCTAAAGGGGAGGCCTATGTTCAGCAGTGGACGTCCTATGGCTGAGATGATGAAAACTAAAAGAGGAATTATTTAAAACAATATACATGCTTTTTACCAATACTAAAACTACAAGAATTAGGGAACACACCCATGACGCAATTTCAACTAACTAAAAATGAAAATCGTCCTTCCTACTACGATATAATGATGCAATTCGACTGACTTACGTCGTCGTGGCGAGCGTGTTTTGTTTTTCATGTACTCGTATATAACCGCACGTTTTACGTCATATGTCGTAGTGGTAACGATGATTTTCACTTGTAACATAGTTGGAATCGGTCGAATTGCGTCGCATCGCGTGACTACAAAAAATACATGCGATTCCCACCCTTATTTCTCAGCAAGATTGCTACCAAAAATAAAAAATGCCAAAGAACATGCTTTTCATACATGGGCCATTGTGTAGCGAGCCACTTACCAACTACGGGCATGGCTCCTCCTAGGTCGTTGGTCATTTCCGTCTCAGGCATTTCCGCTATACCTTCCAACGCGGATGATTTCGTTTCTATAATTAAGGGAACGGAACGTTACCACTAGTGGCTGTGGCTGGTCAGCCTGATGGTAATCAATGGTGGTCGACGGTGAAGCATGTTTGACTAAAAGAAGCCTATTCACCTTTTATTTATTGACTTGCAATAGCTCCCAATGGGCGACACTGGCTACCAATGGCCGACACTGGCTACCAATGGCCGACACTGGCTACAAATGGCCGACAGTGGCTACAAATGGCCGACACTGGCTACCAATGGTCGACACTGGCTACCAATGGCCGACACTGGCTACCAATGGCCGACACTGGCTACAAATGGCCGACACTGGCTACCAATGGTCGACAATGGCTACCAATGGCCGACACTGGCTACCAATGGCCGACACTGGCTACAAATGGCCGACACTGGCTACCAATGGTCGACAATGGCTTCTAGCAGTTTATAATTGCTAGCACTGGCTGACGAATGCACTAATTGCTCTATAATGGCAATGGCCCATACCTACTCACATTGGCCAATGCTGACCGTCCAACAAAGGCCAAGTTTTAACAATAGACAGTGTTACTGGCTCGTAATTACCCCTACAGACTCACAATAACAACTTTCGGTTATCAACGGCCTTTAGTTAAGTTAGGCTTAAGTTTCTATATACTAATACAAGTCGTTTTTATAAAATTATGTATGTTACTTTGTAAGGTATTTGTCTATGGGCCAAAGTTGCCTGATATAAATAAACCGACCAACATGGGCCACGATTTTAATAGTCAATTTTGGCTATCAATGGCCCCCTAATGACTCGCAATGGCCAAAACTGGCCGACCAACATTGGCCAGTAACCTTTCTAACATATTTTTCCTACTCCTCCACTATTCTTTTCTGATTAATTTCGTTGCAGGATCCAAGACAGGTAAATTCATTCTCCGGGACACGTCGAGCTTCATTGTCTCGACGCTTTTCTGGTGGTTGTCACTGTTGATTCTGGCTTTCAGGAGTTGCAGTGGTTTGGAAATAGTGTGGTGGGTTTGTTTGGTACGAAAATTTGGGGCAAACAAATTTCGTACCAAATTACTGTTACTGTCAGCCTGTATCATCCCACTGCTGGGCAAAGGCCTCTTCCCACGACTTCCAACTATTTCGATCTAAGGCTAATGTGAGCCACTGGTTGTTAGTTTTATCCAGCTCATCCCGCCATCTTCTACGAGGTCTGTCGCGACGCCGTCTGTCTGTGTCAGGGCTCCACATAGTGGTCATTTTGGCCCACAGTTCATTGGGCATCCGGCAGACGTGACCAGCCCAGTCCCACTTCAGTTTAGCGGCCATTTTAGCAACGTCAGTGATCTGTGTTTTGGAACGCAGTGTGGTGTTACGTACCAAATAGTTTTAGATTATTCCCACGTTTTTTTTATTTTATTTTCTTTTTTTTAATCAATTGTTCATTTTAATTTATTTTATTATTGTCATTGGTCATAACAGGCTAAATAGATTTTCAATTTATTTATGCCCTAAAAATACCCTATTAAAATTTTCTAACTAGTTTTAAGTAACTTACCGATAGCCGTCATAGCACCTCCCAAATCGTTATTAATTTCAGCTTCAGGTACTTCAGCGATGCCTTCGAGCTGTGTCTTGGTTTCCAGGGGATCGATCACCTCTGCGTATGCGGCGGTCGCGTTCATATCTTCCACATAGGACTCCGGGAACCAGCCTGATTGACCTAGAAAAGAAAAAAAAGTTTTACCGTGACCCCGGAACAACAACAGCAGGCGGGCGGTGAGTAACGGCCAACTCGCTGTCCGACCATGGACGCAGCCCAGGCGCGCGTTGTGTTCCACGCACGCCTCAAAGAGTGTCAGTATGATGACGGGGCTCCTCTAGACGGGTAAAGCCTGCCGGGGTCGCGGGATTTATCTCATTACTGTGACCCCGGAACGTAAAGGGCTATGGAAGACATCGTTCCCGCTCTGCCCTGGGTGGGTGAGGATTCATTTGATGGACTAAGGACTTTACGTGCTTTCCGAGGCACTGAGGAAACTCGCTGTGACAGATGGTTACCCTTCCACAGACCAACCTCGGCAAGCGCGGATTAACCTGGAAGATCGGCCTGTGCGACTGTAATTATTTAGCCACGAGCTCCACAAATCATTGGTTTTCATTGGCTTACATTTCTATTATTTTTTAATTGAATTTAGTTTCTTACCTCTGGCCGTGCCCCACCTCCAGCCGGGCTCCGCGTCGCCTCGAGGTGGCTGAGCATCACTAACCTGCAAATTATATAATAATAATAATATTCCACAACTATCACACAACACCATCTAGTCCCAAGCTAAGCAGAGCTTGTGTTATGAGTACTAGACAACTGATAAACATACTTATATATTTCTAAATACATAAATATAATAGATAAATTACAACCAGACACAGAACAAATGATCGTGCTCATCATACAAACATTTGTCCTGGGTGGGAAACGAACCCACGACCTCCGGCAATGATATTATAAATGAACAGATACGTTACCTACACGACATTCTATCTTCAAAAATGGCACACTAACGCACACATGAATAACTAAATATTGCAATAGCACACTACATCACGATTGGTCGCTAAAGGAGGATGGCATCGCAAGTGAAATAGAGACAAATACAGTCAATAGTTTGTCAATTGACCACATTTGAGCGCGTCACTTTCTGAGCGCGTATTACGTATCTACACCTTTTTACTTATGATATCATTGACCTCCGGTATAACAGTCAGGGTCACAAACCACTAAACCAACAGGCCTGTCAGTGTAAGCTCACTTCATCGTAGACTTTGTCTCTGTCACCTCGTCTGTAGAGTTAAGAGCTTAAAACCAATAAAATAAGGAGTATTACCCACCAAATCTCCCGGTTGCAGACTCAGTTCATCAGCAGTGCGTGCTGTGAACTCGTACACACAGCGCCATCGAGGAGCGGACGCGGTCGTCACTACCTCTGTCGCTGTGGAAGACAATATACATAGTTTTAATCAAATTAGAAAAAACAGTTAGGACGTTCAATATCGACATCACAACGAATCGGACAACAGATTTGTTTTTTGCCATTTTTATAAATGATGGTCCCTCAATACGCGAGTCCGACTTGCACTTGGCCGGTTTTTAGTATTTGTTGTTATAGCGGCAATAGACATACATCATCGTGCTTTCCGAGGCTCGGAGGAAACTCGCTATGAGAGATGGTCACCCATCTATAGACCAACCTCGGCAAGCGCGGTTTAACCGGAATGATCGGCCTATGCGGCTGTAATTATTTAGCCGCAAGCCCTTCAATTAGCCACGAACGAACAAAATCATCCAACAGTAAAAATTAAAGAAGAAAACCATCGAGATCGGGAACATAATTTGTGATTGATTGGAACTTTTTTCAGACGCACATTTCAGTGTCGTCGTAGTACAATAAAATGATAAGATGGTTATGGTCTATCGATTAACATAGGTTTTAAGATGCTACAACGGTGTCCATTATACATTTTTGAACCTTGTTCTTTAAACTATGTAACTATCACGGTTCATGAGAAACAGCCTCCGAAACATTATCTACAAAAACCAGCAAAAAAATCACGTTTTTTGTATTACTTGTATTCTGGTTTTTAGTATGTTTTGTTATAGCGGCAACAGAAGTACATCACCTGTGAAAATTTCAACTCTCTAGCTCTCATGGTTCATGAGATACACACGCAAAAACTACTGAACGGATTTTGATTCGACATTGACATTGACAGCTCTGGGGGCCAATTCTCGGTTTTAGAGATGGTGTCGAACTCGACAAAAAATTCTAATGACGTCATTTTTTCGACAAATTTTACTGAACTCTAATGTTAGCCTTCGACAAATGGCGAATTTGACAAACCCAGAATAGCAACTTTTAAAATTTGTCGAAAAAATTACGTTATTAGAAATTTTTGTCGAGTCGACACCATCTCTAGAACCGAGAATTGCCCGCCAGGGTTTTCAGGGTTGCAAACTTGGGTGTTAATTACTCTCAATGACCCAAGAACATATAAAGAAAAATCGTAGTTACATGCGCGTTTCCAATGTTTGGTTTTTGATGTCGATATTGACCGGCCCAAGTACAGATAGCGCGCGAGTTGAAAGCAGTCGGGGTCTGAGGTGAAGAGCCCCCCGCTACCCGCACGCCCCACCTCACGCGCCTGCAGTGTAGTACTGTGCCATCCTTGTCAACAGCACTACCGCATTCCTAAGCTCTGCATTCAACTCGCGCGCTTAGTGTAGTTTTTTCGGGATATAAAGTAACTTTTTTTTACCAGGATTTTAGTCAGTTCAGATGATTTTATCACGATAAAAAAACACTTTCAGCTATCTCTTTATCCAAATTTCAACCAAAATTGGCTAGCCGTTTTGACGTAATAGATTCACAATTAAACTTTTGCATTTAAATGAGTAAACAAATTCCTACCAACTATCAGGAACGCTGTTACACAAAACACATCCATATTGCACTATAGATAAAGTCTTAATTCACACAAAAAACAATAAATAACTAAATTAATTTGTTCACTTTACTAAAACACGTTTGAGATTAACCTGTTCAAGACTTTGATTACAAAGAAATAAGGTATAAAAAACATTGGCGAACGCTATAGTATGACAACTTTTGATTGAACCCTCCAATGATTTCATATCACTTGATTAGAAGTAGCTTGTAAGACTGGTATCATCATCAACCTACAATGTTCCCACTGCTGGGACACAGGCCTCCTCTCTGAGAGAGGGAGTGGGCCATAATCCACCACGCGGGTCCAGTGCGGGTTGGTAGATGTCACATGTCTTCGAATGTTTGGTTCTAGGACATGCCGGTTTCCTCACGATGTTTTCCTTCACCGTTTTGAGAGCAGTGGTGATGGAATTAA
The DNA here is from genome assembly GCA_028554685.1 of Agrotis ipsilon. Classification (NCBI taxonomy): domain Eukaryota; kingdom Metazoa; phylum Arthropoda; class Insecta; order Lepidoptera; family Noctuidae; genus Agrotis; species Agrotis ipsilon. The sequence continues at coordinate 7,662,439 of CM052983.1, read as the reverse complement.
TTACACAGAGTAATTCGCCTGGCGGGGTTCTAACCCACGACCTAGAAGTCGTAAGTCGAGGTCGAGGTTTTATTTACCCACAGGAGAAATCTACACTAACATTATAAATCTGAAGAATTTGTTTGGTTGACCGCGCTAATCTTTGGAACGTCCATTTATCGAGGAAGGACACGTAGCGACATGTCCCGAAGTTGCATGCAAATATGAACTGTAATCACTGTTGATACATTTCAATGTTCTTTACCACATTGTAAAATGTCGCCCGGCCCGGCCGGTTGGTCTGAATCATACCATAGTCTTGCAATCCCGGCAGCCTTTGTCCTTCTAAGGGGGCCCCGTCAAACAGCTCTTTGAGGTGCGCTTGGTGTTAACGCGCTTCCTCACCGGGAGCATTCGCGTGTAATATAACATTATAGATTCAACTTTGAGCATTACATTACAATACTACCTCCCTGACTGACGAGCATTCGCGTACATTTAGTATAGATTTGATACAAGGTGCGCATCGTGATGCTCGATTGTCTTCACTCACTGATGAAATGTTCGAATCTGTAACGTTACATTACAGGTGAATGCTCGCGGTGAGGGAGCGCTTTAACAGAAGTTGTATAGCTATACGATCTTAACAGTTGTGGTTGATAACGGAACAATAGCAGTTTTAAGAAAAAAAAAAGGTAATTGCAGTTTCTCAAACTTCGCTAGTGGAATATGTAGTTACAGCGGGTATAGAGGAGAGCAGTAGCGGCCCAGTGGTATCGGTCTCGACTTACGAGTTGTAGGTCGTGGGTTCGAACCCCGCCAGGCGCATTACTTTGTGTAATTTATTTCATCACCACTGCTCTCAAAAAAGTGAAGGAAAACATCGTGAGGAAACCGACATGTACTAGAACCAAACATTCGAAGATATGTGACATCTACCAACCCGCACTGGACCCGCGTAGTGGATTATGGCCCACTCCCTCTCTCAGAGAGGAGCCCTGTGTCCCAGTAGTGGGAACATTATAGGCTGATGATGAACGGGTATAGATGTATTTTCGATTGACTAGTTAGTAATTCGCATGTGGAAAACGCTGGCTTGTATTAAAGCGAATTTACTAATGACGCGATTTGTGCGAGTTGTTATTTATAGCAACTTAAATAAACTGTCTTTTTTTTATCGTGGTAAAATCATTAAATGAGGCCTCCCACCCAGGGCAGGGCGGGAGGGACTGTCAGACTTGTACTGACTAAAATCCACGGTGTCCTTCAATAGCCCTTTATGTTCCGGGGTAACGGTGATGGTATAAGACCCGCGACCCCGGCAGGCTTTAGCCCTCTGAGAGGGGGCCTCGTCATTATGCTGACGCTCTTTGAGGCGCGCGTGGAACACAACGCGCCGTCGACCCGGGCATGGTCCATGGTCGGACGGCGAGTTGCCCTTTACTCGCCGCCCGCAAAAATGTGGTCAAGTTGTGCCTTAACCAATTTTGTGTGTTCCATCCTTGTCAAGGGGAGTGCTAACCGAAACCGATCAATAGACACAAACTGTCTTACTGACGGACTAAAAAGATTTTCAGTTCATCATCTGCCTGCCTTTTCCCAACTATATTGTGGTCGGCTTCCAGTCGAACCAGATGCAGCTGAATATCAGTATTTTACATGGAGCGACTGACTATCAGACCTCCACAACACAGTAACTGGGTAATACGATACCCCATGGTCAGACTGGTTGTCAGACTTTAGACCTTCTGACTAACAGTAATGACAAATGACAGCCGGGACCAACGGCTTTACGTGCTTTCCGAGGCACGGAGGAAACTCGCCATGACAGATGGTCACCCATCCACAGACCAACCTCAGCAAGCGCGGCTTAACCCGGAAGATCGGCCTGTGTGGCTGTAATTATTTTGCCACGAGTTCCTTATTATTTATGCAGTTAATTACTCTTACCCCTCGTTTACACCAAGGTATAATACATGTATTTGACAAGTTTTGACATGTCATAGACTTCAGTGTAAACGCAAATGTGTTTTATACTTGTATAAATACTTTTTGGCTACACAGTGTGAACGAAAGAATGTTTGAGATTATGGTTTGAGACACTCTCAATACATATGTAAAACAAACAAATTATGTTTTGACAAGTATTCTACAAGTTTTGTATGAAACTAGTATTTAACTTGTTTCTTGGTGTAAACGAGGGGTTAGACACGTTAACGAGGTATTGGTTGGAGAGAACCACGCAAAGGGAAGAGTAGAAGTTACTGGGAAGACCTTTGGCCAGCAGTGGGATAAAGAAACTCACCAGTAGTAGCGGGTGCGTCTCCCCACGCGGTGTCAGCAGCTGGCGCGGAGCTCCACGCGTCCTCAGACACCTCTGGAGGACCCCACTCCGCTTCTGAAATAAAAATATAATTAAAGTTGCCAGCAACTAACGAGAATTTTAAAATGAAACACGTAATTATGGTTTCTAATCTCATCATTGTTGCCTCATTGTCTGGACTTTAAAAGGGACTGTGACCTCTGAGTTTGTTTCGGTTGTTTCTTCTCAGAGTAGTCAGGTACGAAACACCGGCCCCTTCTAGTTTTATGAAAAAACGTGTAAAAGTGTTGATATAAGCTACTTGCATAAATAATCATCATTCTATTTCATCAAAGTCAACCTTGCTATCGCACACAGTTGCGGGCAACAGTTGCCGTCAACTACCAAATGTTTCACCCAGAACACTTTTTTAAGCATCTCATCGCAACACTAACACTCCTACTATACTATCTAACTATTGCCTACAGTTGCCGCCAATTAACAAATATTTCACCCAGAACACTTGTTTTACAATCCCATCTCATAACCTACACTCCCACTATACTATCGTCCACAGTTGCGGGCAACAGTTGCCGGCAACTACCAAATATTTCACCCAGAACACTTCTTTACCATCCCATTTCAACACCTACACTCCCACTATATTATCACCCACAGTTGCGGGCAACAGTTGCTGACAACTACCAAATATTTCACCCAGAAAAGTTTTCTTAACCATCCCATCTCAATACTTACACTCCCACTATACTATCGCTTACAGTTGCGGGCAACTCTCAACCCAAATCTCACCTGCATTACTCCAGGCGCTCTCAGCGGGCGCTGAGCTCCTACTGAGGTACTCTTCTCGTCTTGTCTCGTACAGCTTCCAAACGCGGGAGCATTTCTCTCCTAATTCGGTAACAGTGTTACTGAGTTCGGAAAGTTGAGATTTGTTTGTCTCTAAGTCTTGCTTCTTGCTCTCGACTAGAGCTTTGGCGGCTTCCACCTGTCAAGCGAGAAAGTATCTTAAAGGTGTCTAGCATAAGGTCTAAATTGAAGTAGTATTTTAGTAGTCTTACAGAAATGGACATTAGGCGTGTTTAGAAAAGATCTAATTAGTCCGCAGTTATATTATCATAAAATAACCGAAACGGATAGGTAGGCTTGTTCTTACGTAGTAAAATCATCAAATGAGTTCTCCCACCCCGGACAGAGCGGGAGGGACTGTCAGACTCGTACTGACTAAACTCCACGGTGTCCTTCAATAGGCCTCTATGTTAAGGGGTCACGGTGATGGAAGTAAGTCCCGCGACCCCAGCAGGCTTTGGCCCTCTAGCCCCGTCATCTTGCTGACGCTCTTTGAAGCGCGCGGAACATGACGCGCCGTCGACCCGGGCTGCGTCCATGGTCAGACAGCGAGTCGCCTATTACTCACCGCCCGCGCCTACGGTGGCCGGAGATCGTCTTGCGACGACCGTCGCCGTGGACGTGTACCACTGAGGCTGGGGCGGAGGGAGGACGCTATCCTCTCCCTCACGCGGACCACCTCCTCCACGGATAGGTAGGCTTAAATATATTAAATGTCCCTTCAAAACCTGTGTTGATTAAACTTACCTTATCTCGCAGCTGTTTGAGAGTAATCTCCATCATATTCAGTTTCCCGTCTTCGCCCGCACCTTCAGAAGCCTTAGCCTGAACAGAAAGACAATATAATATAATAATATTCCACAACTATCACACAACGCCATCTAGTCTCAAGCTAAGCAGAGCTTGTGTTATGGGTACTAGACAACTGATAAACATTCTTTTATATTTCTAAATACATAAATATTATAGATAAATTACACCCAGACACAGAACAAATGATAATGCTCATCACACAAACATTTGTCCTGGGTGATAATCGCACCCACGACGTCCGGCATAGCAGTCAGGGTCACTAATCACTAGACCAACAAGCCGGTCTATGTAAGTCTAATAAATGTTTATCGAAACAAAAATAGGGTATTTTACTGCATAAATAAATTGAAAATCTATTTAGTCCGTCAGTAATAATATTGAAAAATAATGGACAAGTATTTTTTGTTTTTTTTAATCAATAAATTTTGAGAAAGATAAAAAGCTTTCAAATTCGGGAGTGGGGGCCTGTGACGTCATTACGCTTGTAAAATTGTAACGACCGACTGACGTTACATATAATTTGCCATTTAGATAAGTGGCTATTCTAAGAATTAGGAACTTAACAAATAAACTCTTCGGCTTTATAATATTAGTATGGATATGCAAATTAGAGTTGTCCAGCTTTTTAAGTAAAGGCGCTCCCTCACCGCGAGCATTCACCTGTAATGTAACGTTACAGATTCAAACATTTCATCAGTGAGTGAAGACAATCGAGCTTCACAATGCGCACCTTGTATCAAATCTATACTAAATGTACGCGAATGCTCGTCAGTCAGGGAGGTAGTACTGTAATGTAACATTGACCAGCATGGTCCTTGTATAACCTTTTCTACACTTATAATGTCTGGACTTTAAAAGAGACTGTGACCTCTGAGTTTGTTTCGGCTGTTTCTTCTCAGAGTAGTCAGGTACGAAACATCGGCCTCATCTAGTTTTTATGAAAAGACGTGTAAAAGTGTTGATGTAACCTACTTGCATAAATAATCATAATTTCATTTCATTTTGTGATGCTCAAAGTCGAATCTATAATGTTACATTACACACGTTACATATTGCTCGCAGAGCGGTTGGCCGATGGGGTCGAAACGTACTAGAGTGGAGACCACGGACTAGCAAGCGCAGCGTAGGACGTCCACCAACAAGGTGGACAGACGACCTTATGAAGGTCGCCGGAAGACGCTGGATGCAGGTCGCTTCCAACCGGTATATGTGGAGATCAAAAGGGGAGGACTATGTTCAGCAGTGGACGTCTTATGGCTGAGATGATGATGATGATGATGATGATGACTCCCGGTGAGGGACCGTCTTAACACAAAACCCATAGAATTTATCGAAATGCAATGAAAAGAAAAAATAGTGATTTCAAACCAACGACGATATATTACTAGACTCCTAATAACAGGCGACCGATGTCTGTCAACACATTAGGCAAAAAAGTCTTATATCCGTCTTATTTCGACCACTCCTGTGAGCCGTAAACATACCTTGAGACAGAACAGACCTTGAGTTAGTCAATCACAACGCAGTACCCCGTCCCCCTCGCTTACGTAGTACCTCAGCGGGTTGACAGAATAGTTTTTGTTCCTTAGATCGTGCATGCGGAGTCTAGTAATATATCGTCGTTGTTTCAAACATACCTTTGCATCCAGCTCCGCTTTCTCTTTATTTAAAGATATTTGTTTAGCGTTGAGCTCCTTGACTCTTGCTTTTAGTTGCTGCATTTCAGCCATGCTTGCGTCACGGTCAGATCTGAAACAAGTAATATAAATATTCCACAACTATCACACAACGCCATCTAGTCCTAAGCTAAGCAGAGCTTGTGTTATGGGTACTAGACAACTGATAAACATACTTATATATTTCTAAATACATAAATATTATAGATAAATTACACCCAGACACAGAACAAATGATCGTGCTCATCACACTAACATTTGTCCTGGGTGGGAATCGAGCTTACGACGTCCGGCATACCAGTCAGGGTCACTAGCCACTAGACCAACAGGCCAGTCAAATGACACTCACAGAGCGCTACATTTTCACAACTTAGTTCTCATATTTTTTTTTAAATCACTTCGTTGTAATTAAAAAATGATTGAAGTTACAATTTAAAATTAATGAGTGTTAATCCTGATTTTTTCGTCGTTCTCTTAATTACTCGTACTACTAATTGTTTGCGTATTTTTACCGTCATTAATTAATTAAAATTTGCCGTAGTTAACCATAATTACATCATTAGGTACTTCATAGAATTAGATCCTTATAAGCGACACTATCGCATGGTGTAATAATACCTACATGGTGTTTTTAGAGTTTCGTGTCTACCCAGGACAAATGCTTGTGATGAGCATGATCATTTGTTTTGTGTCTGGGTGTAATTTATCTATAATATGTATGTATTCAGAAATATATAAGTATGTTTATCAGTTGTCTAGTACCCATAACACAAGCTCTGCTTAGCTTGGAACTAGATGACGTTGTGTTCTATCGAATTTATAATGATAATTATTAAGATTTTTTTTTTATGTTTAGTTTAATATATACATAGAAGCATTGCCATCCAACGTGGCAATGCTGCCAGTCTTCTGGGCACGTTTCCAGATGACAGCGATGCGGAGGAGTACTTTGACGCCTAAGTGTCTCTGCCTTTTTGTGTTTTTTGTTTTTATTAAATTAGGTTTCTTTTTTATTTTAGTTTAAGTTTAGTTTTATTTATTTATTTATTAAATTTCTAGCTTTAGTTACCAATTAATAATTAAATAAGTTCACATACCTCATCCCATCAATCGTACACTTAGCGGCCGCCACGCTAGTCCTGGTCTCTCTGATATCCTTGGCGAGGTTGCTTGCTCGCAGCACCACGGAGCTCAGCTCGGCTGTCAGGTTCTGACTCTTGGATTTCAGGGACAGCACCTTGGACTGCTCCTCCGTGCGCATGGCTTCTAGCTCGCGTGTCCTGGGTAAAAACAATAGAACATTGTTATCCAAGGGGTAGTATATTATTATTATCTCATTTTATTTTTATTTTAAATATTATTAAATAGAAAAAAAACATTTAAAAATATTAAAAAAAAATCATCGGTGTGGGAGCGGGGTCCAAGCTACCGGTGGTTAGGGTTCCAGAGACAGGAACCTCCTCACAACACGAGCCGTATCAAGAAGTACTGCCTTCTGAATCAGGCCCTTGATCCAACCCCCTAAGGAGAGCCTCGAAAGGTGTTCGTCGATTACAAACACGATATATAACTAGACTCCGCATGCACGATCTAAGGAACAAAAACTATTCTGTCAACTCGCTGAGGTACTACGTAAGCGAGGGGGACGGGGTACTGCGTTGTGATTGGCTAACTCAAGGTCTGATCTGTCTCAAGGTATGTTTACGGCTCACATGAGCGGTCGAAATAAGACGGATATAAGACTTTTTTGCCTAATGTGTTGACAAACATCGGTCGCCTGTTATTAGGAGTCTAGTAATATATCGTCGTTGGTCGATTATTATTATTATAGTTACTTATTTAGAATTTAAATGTTAGCTAAAGAAAAAATGAGTGAAATGAAATGATGTTGAAATGATGTAGGTATATTTATACAAGTAGGTTATATCAACACTTTTAAACGTCTTTTCATAAAACTAGAAGGGGCCGGTGTTTCGTACCTGACTACTCTGAGAAGAAACAGCCGAAACAAACTCAGAGGTCACAGTCTCTTTTAAAGTCCAGATAATAAAAATGTAGCAAAGATTAGAATTCTTTGGCAGAATGAATGAAATATTATGTTGGATACTGTTCAGACTATATCTGGAGTCATTTATTATTCGGACCTTATGGAAACTTCCGTGCGTTCAAGCCTTTTTGCTCACAATTTAGGACCCATTAATATTATTAGTCATTTTTACCCGTGGTGCTAGGCTACTGGGCTTCTCCCAGTTGTAATATCCCTTTGTGCCTATTGGCCTTGTTTTGTTCTGTCTCCTGCCTACAGGGAGGGAAGTGGAAACATATTTTTCCTACTCCTCCACTATTATTTTCTGATTAATTTCGTTGCAGGGTCTAAGACAGGTAAATGTAGATATCAGACTACTGATATGAGTGAATATGTTAGTCAAGTGTGCTTCACCGTCGACCACATCATTGACTATTATCAGGAGATAAACGTAAATCTATCGTTTATGAACAAAAAAAAATTAGAAACTAAGGTTCATATATATTTTGAGCCAGGGTTGGCATGATTAAACAAATCTTAATATATATAAATCTCGTGTCACAATGTTTGTCCTCAATGGACTCCTAAACCACTTAACCGATTATAATAAAATTCGCACACCATGTGCAGTTCGATTCAACTTGAGAGATAGGATAGTTTAAATCTCAAATTTTAGACCGGGTCCTCCACCCGTGCGAAGCCGGGACGGGCCGCTAGTTATTTTATAATACATTCATGTTTAAACCGTGTAATTTTTCGATTTTATAAAAGTTCCATTATTTTCCTTTACACGTGCGGAATTTAAAAAACAAAACCTTAGCAATAGAATAATTATTAAATTGCATTTTATTTATCACCTTCAACTTGACAAACATATTTTTTTTTCCACATTAACAGGTCCTAATCATTAATAACAACTATTATTTTCAACACTAATCCGCAATAAATTCCTGTGACACTTAAGTGACAATAATATTAACTAATCACTTGAATATCTCTACATTACTAATTATTTTCGTCCTAATTACAGTACAGGTAATCAAAGGTACAACTCATTAGTGATTTTTATATAAATAGTTCAGTATTTTGAAATTACAATCAGTATTCACTTGGTTTTTGCACAAGTACTGTCTTATGCAAAGATTTTATATAAAAAAATAAGTGCAAAAGTATTTCATAAGTGTGTCTACGTGTTACAAAAAATGTGATAAACGAAGAACCGCTCGACCGATTTTGTGCAAACTTCACATAAATAATCTACTAAATAGTCCGAACAAAGCCTAAACATTTGGTTTGGATAGGTGAGCCCGTTCTTGAGTTATAAAGTTAAAACGAAAAGTGGCGTTGACTTTTATATTATACAGATTGTAGATTGATAGATATGATTAAGTGAAGTGATATGATAATTGAGATTTTTTAAAATACGTGAAGATTTTATTGATTTTGTAGGAGCACCTGACCAAACTATTGTTTCCAAGGTATTTTTATATTTTCCTACTTTAAAATGTGTCTCTTAGTGGCAGTCGTCACTCACTCAGTAGACATGTTTATAATTTCTGTCACTGGGTGTAGTGATAACTGCCGCTGCAGGATAGCAAGCATCCTTCATTTATCACTTCAACTGTACTATTTTTCGTCACATATGTCCTCAGTAGTAGTCGTCACTCGCTCAGTAGACATGTTTTAATTTCTGTCACTGGGTGTAGTGATAACTGCCGCTGGAGGATAGCAAGCGTCCCATGTCTTCATCTGTATTTATCACTTCAACTGTACTATTTTCCGTCACATATGTACTCAGTAGTAGTCGTCACTCACTCAGTAGACATGTTTCTAATTTCTGTCACTGGGTGTAGTGATAACTGCCGCTGGAGGATAGCAAGCATCCTTAATTTATCACTTCAACTGTACTATTTTTCGTCACATTTGTCCTCAGTAGTAGTCGTCACTCACTCAGTAGACATGTTTCTAATTTCTGTCACTGGGTGTAGTGATAACTGCCGCTGGAGGATAGCAAGCATCCTTCATTCATCACTTCAACTGTACTATTTTTCGTCACATATGTCCTCAGTAGTAGTCGTCACTCACTCAGTAGACATGTTTCTAATTTCTGTCACTGGGTGTAGTGATAACTGCCGCTGGAGGATAGCAAGCATCCTTAATTTATCACTTCAACTGTACTATTTTTCGTCACATTTGTCCTCAGTAGTAGTCGTCACTCACTCAGTAGACATGTTTCTAATTTCTGTCACTGGGTGTAGTGATAACTGCCGCTGAAGGATAGCAAGCGTCTCATTTCTTCATCTGTATTTATCACTTCAACTAAACTATTTTTCGTCACATATGTCCTCAGTAGTAGTCGTCACTCACTCAGTAGACTTGGTTCTTATTTCTGTCACTGGGTGTAGTGATAACTGCCGCTGGAGGATAGCAAGCGTCCCATGTCTTCATCTGTATTTATCACTTCAACTGTACTATTTTCCGTCACATATGTCCTCAGTAGTAGTCGTCACTCACTCAGTAGACATGTTTCTAATTTCTGTCACTGGGTGTAGTGATAACTGCCGCTGAAGGATAGCAAGCGTCCCATTTTTTCATCTGTATTTATCACTTCAACTGTACTATTTTTCGTCACATATTTCCTCAGTAGTAGTTGTCACTCACTCAGGAGACATGTCAAACATTCTGTCACTGGGAGAAGTGATGATTGCTACTGAGTGAGGCTGTTCATCATCTAAGTAATATAATATGTGCGTGCTAATGTTATCATCGTGACTCCGCAGTAGTTGTCACTCACTCAGTAGACATATCAAACATTCTGTCACTTTTTTTTTTTTTTTTTACGTAAAATCATCAAATGAGACCTCCCACCCCGGGCAGGGCGAGAGGTACTGTCAGACTTGTACTGACTAAAATCCACGGTGTCCTTCAATAGCCCTTTATGTTCCGGGGTCACGGTGATGGTATAAGACCCGCGACCAAACATTCTGTCACTGGGAGAAGTGATGATTGCCACTGGAGGATAGCAAGCGTCCCATTTCTTCATCTGTATTTATCACTTCAACTGTACTATATTTCGTCACATATGTCCTCAGTAGTAGTCGTCACTCACTCAGTAGACATGTTTCTAATTTCTGTCACTGGGTGTAGTGATAACTGCCGCTGGAGGATAGCAAGCATCCTTAATTTATCACTTCAACTGTACTATTTTTCGTCACATTTGTCCTCAGTAGTAGTCGTCACTCACTCAGTAGACATGTTTCTAATTTCTGTCACTGGGTGTAGTGATAACTGCCGCTGAAGGATAGCAAGCGTCTCATTTCTTCATCTGTATTTATCACTTCAACTATACTATTTTTCGTCACATATGTCCTCAGTAGTAGTCGTCACTCACTCAGTAGACTTGGTTCTTATTTCTGTCACTGGGTGTAGTGATAACTGCCGCTGGAGGATAGCAAGCGTCCCATGTCTTCATCTGTATTTATCACTTCAACTGTACTATTTTCCGTCACATATGTCCTCAGTAGTAGTCGTCACTCACTCAGTAGACATGTTTCTAATTTCTGTCACTGGGTGTAGTGATAACTGCCGCTGAAGGATAGCAAGCGTCCCATTTTTTCATCTGTATTTATCACTTCAACTGTACTATTTTTCGTCACATATTTCCTCAGTAGTAGTTGTCACTCACTCAGGAGACATGTCAAACATTCTGTCACTGGGAGAAGTGATGATTGCTACTGAGCGAGACTGTTCATCATCTAAGTAATATAATATGTGCGTGCTAATGTTATCATCGTGACTCCGCAGTAGTTGTCACTCACTCAGTAGACATATCAAACATTCTGTCACTTTTTTTTTTTACGTAAAATCATCAAATGAGACCTCCCACCCCGGGCAGGGCGAGAGGTACTGTCAGACTTGTACTGACTAAAATCCACGGTGTCCTTCAATAGCCCTTTATGTTCCGGGGTCACGGTGATGGTATAAGACCCGCGACCAAACATTCTGTCACTGGGAGAAGTGATGATTGCCACTGGAGGATAGCAAGCGTCCCATTTCTTCATCTGTATTTATCACTTCAACTGTACTATATTTCGTCACATATGTCCTCAGTAGTTGTCGTCACTCACTCAGTAGACATGTCAAACATTCTGTCACTGGGTGTAGTGATGATTGCCACTGAGTTAGACTTTTCATCATCTCAGTAATATAATGTGTGTGCTAATGTTATCATCGTCACTCCGCAGTAGTTGTCACTCACTCAGTAGACATGTCAAACATTCTGTCACTGGGAGCAGTGATGATTGCAACTGAGCTACACTATTCATCATCTACGTAATATAATATGTGTGTGCAAATTGTATCATCGTCACTCCGCAGTAGTTGTCACTCACTCAGTAGACATGTCAAACATTCTGTCACTGGGAGTAGTGATGATTGCCGCTGAGTTGGACTTTTCATCACCTCAATAATAAAGTATGTGTGTGCTTATGCTATCATCGTCACTCCGCAGTAGTTGTCACTCACTCAGTAGACATGTCAAACATTCTGTCACTGGGTGTAGTGATGATTGCCACTGAGCGGCACTATTCATCATCTCAGTAATATAATGTGTGTGCTAATGTTATCATCGTCACTCCGCAGTAGTTGTCACTCACTCAGTAGACATGTCAAACATTCTGTCACTGGGAGTAGTGATGATTGCCGCTGAGTGAGGCTGTTCATCATCTAAGTAATATAATATGTGCGTGCTAATGTTATCATCGTGACTCCGCAGTAGTTGTCACTCACTCAGGAGACATGTCAAACATTCTGTCACTGGGAGAAGTGATGATTGCTACTGAGTGAGGCTGTTCATCATCTAAGTAATATAATATGTGCGTGCTAATGTTATCATCGTGACTCCGCAGTAGTTGTCACTCACTCAGTAGACATATCAAACATTCTGTCACTTTTTTTTTTTTTTTTTACGTAAAATCATCAAATGAGACCTCCCACCCCGGGCAGGGCGAGAGGTACTGTCAGACTTGTACTGACTAAAATCCACGGTGTCCTTCAATAGCCCTTTATGTTCCGGGGTCACGGTGATGGTATAAGACCCGCGACCAAACATTCTGTCACTGGGAGAAGTGATGATTGCCACTGGAGGATAGCAAGCGTCCCATTTCTTCATCTGTATTTATCACTTCAACTGTACTATATTTCGTCACATATGTCCTCAGTAGTTGTCGTCACTTACTCAGTAGACATGTCAAACATTCTGTCACTGGGAGTAGTGATGATTGCCACTGAGTTAGACTTTTCACCATCTCAGTAATATAAGATGTGTGTGTTTATGTTATCATTGTCACTCCGCAGTAGTCGTCACTCACTCAGTAGACATGTCAAACATTCTGTCACTGGGAGTAGTGATGATTGCCACTGAGTTAGACTTTTCACCATCTCAGTAATATAAGATGTGTGTGTTTATGTTATCATTGTCACTCCGCAGTAGTTGTCACTCACTCAGTAGACATGTCAAACATTCTGTCACTGGGAGTAGTAGAGAGTGAGGCTGTTCATCATCTAATCAATATCATATGTGTGTGCTAATTGTATTATCGTCACTTCGTAGTAGTTGTCACTCACTCAGTAGACATGTCAAACATTCTGTCACTGGGAGTAGTGATGATTGCCACTGAGCGACACCATTCATCATCTCAGTAATATAATATGTGTGTGCTAATGTTATCATCGTCACTCCGCAGTAGTTGTCACTCACTCAGTAGACATGTCAAACATTCTGTCACTGGGAGTAGTGATGATTGCCACTGAGCGAGGCTGTTCAACATCTCAATAATATAATATGTGTGTTTATGTTATCATTGTCACTCCGCAGTAGTTGTCACTCACTCAGGAGACATGTCAAACATTCTGTCACTGGGAGTAGTGATGATTGCCACTGAGTTAGACTTTTCACCATCTCAGTAATATAAGATGTGTGTGTTTATGTTATCATTGTCACTCCGCAGTAGTTGTCACTCACTCAGTAGACATGTCAAACATTCTGTCACTGGGAGTAGTGATGATTGCCACTGAGCGACACTATTCATTATCTCAGTAATATAATATTTGTGTGCTAATATTATCATCGTCACTCCGCAGTAGTTGTCACTCACTCAGTAGACATGTCAAACATTCTGTCACTGGGAGTAGTGATGATTGCCACTGAGCGACACTATTCATTATCTCAGTAATATAATATTTGTGTGCTAATATTATCATCGTCACTCCGCAGTAGTTGTCACTCACTCAGTAGACATGACAAACATTCTGTCACTGGGAGTAGTGATGATTGCCACTGAGCGACACTATTCATTATCTCAGTAATATAATATTTGTGTGCTAATATTATCATCGTCACTCCGCAGTAGTTGTCACTCACTCAGTAGACATGTCAAACATTCTGTCACTGGGAGTAGTGATGATTGCCACTGAGTTAGACTTTCATCACTTAATGAATATAATATGTGTGTTTATGTTATCATCGTCACTCCGCAGTAGTTGTAACTCACTCAGTAGACATGTCAAACATTCTGTCACTGGGAGTAGTGATGATTGTTGCTGAGCGAGACTTTTCAACATCTCAGCAACATATTATGTGTGTTTTCATGGCTTTATCGTCTCTCCGCAGTAGTTGTCACTCACTCAGTAGACATGTCAAACATTCTGTCACTGGGAGTAGTGATGATTGCCACTGAGTCAGACTTTTCATCACCTCAGTAATATAATATGTGTGTGCTAATGTTATCATCGTCACTCCGCAGTAGTTGTCACTCACTCAGTAGACATGTCAAACATTCTGTCACTGGGAGTAGTGATGATTGCCACTGAGTAAGACTTTTCATCACCTCAGTAATATAATATGTGTGTGCTAATGTTATCATCGACACTCCGCAGTAGTTGTCACTCACTCAGTAGACATGTCAAACATTTTGTCACTGGGAGTAGTGATGATTGCCGCTGAGATAGACTTTCATCATCTAATCAATATAATATGTGTGTGCTTATGCTATCATCGTCACTCCGCAGAAGTTGTCACTCACTCAGTAGATATGTCAAACATTCTGTCACTGGGAGTAGTGATGATTGCCGCTGATTTAGACTTTTCATCATCTCAGTAATATAATATGTGTATGCTATAACATGTGTGTTTATATTATCATCGTCACTCCGTAGTTGTTGTCACTCACTCAGTAGACATGTCAAACATTCTGTCACTGGGAGTAGTGATGATTGCCGCTGAGTAAGACTTTTTATCATCTCAGTAATATATTATGTGTGTGCTAATGTTATCATCGTCACTCCGCAGTAGTTGTCACTCACTCAGTAGACATGTCAAACATTCTGTCACTAGGAGTAGTGATGATTGCCGCTGAGATAGACTTTCATCATCTAATCAATATAATATGTGTGTGCTTATGCTATCATCGTCACTCCGCAGTAGTTGTCACTCACTCAGTAGACATGTCAAACATTCTGTCACTGGGAGTAGTGATGATTGCCGCTGATTTAGACTTTTCATCATCTCAGTAATATAATATGTGTATGCTATAACATGTGTGTTTATATTATCATCGTCACTCCGTAGTTGTTGTCACTCACTCAGTAGACATGTCAAACATTCTGTCACTGGGAGTAGTGATGATTGCCGCTGAGTGAAGCTCTTTATCATCTCAGTAATATAATATGTGTGTGCTAATGTTATCATCGTCACTCCGCAGTAGTTGTCACTCACTCAGTAGACATGTCAAACATTCTGTCACTAGGAGTAGTGATGATTGCCGCTGAGCGACACTATCTCTTCATAAAATGTCAAACATCATGCAGTGGCTTAGTTGTTAAAGCGTAAGGTGTACTCAATCGGAAGGTTGTAGGTTCTTGTACTGTCCGCAATTGATTTTACCCGTTAAAATCTTTTCTATTCGCGACGCAGGCGTTAGGCGGCGCCTTAACGCGTTTAATAAATAAATATAAATATTATTTTACATACCTCTTTTTCTCCCATTCAAGTTGGCACTGTCGCTCCATTTCTTTCCGAGCTGCTTCGCGTTTTTCCTAACAAAAAAAAAAAAAACCATTGAAAAATTAAATTTTTGTTCACAAACATAAAGAATAAGAAATAACTATTTTGCTCTCAAAACGTTGAAGGAAAACATCGTGTCATAGAACCAAACATTCGAAGATATGTGACATCTACCAACCCGCACGCGTGGTGGATTATGACCTTTCACAGAGAGGAGGCCTGTGTCCCAGCAGTGGGAACATTATAGGCTAATGATGATGATGCAACGACGATATATTACTAGACTCCTAATAACAGGCGACCGATGTCTGTCAACACATTAGGCAAAACAGTCTTATATCCGTCTTATTTCGACCACTCCTGTGACCCGTAAACATACCTTGAGACAGAACAGACCTTGAGTTAGCCAATCACAACGCAGTACCCCGTCCCCCTCGCTTACGTAGTACCTCAGCGAGTTGACAGAATAGTTTTTGTTCCTTAGATCGCGCATGCGGAGTCTAGTAATATATCGTCGTTGTGATGATGATAGTATAGTGTTATCTTACCTGTTCTTCTTTCTGCTTTCTCATCAACTCCTCCTGTTCTCTCTTTTGTATTTCAAGACGCAACTTTTCTCTCTTCTCGGCTTCCTCTCTTTCTTTTCGCTCTCTTTCCGCCTAAAAACAACGTGTAAATTATTATTATTTGAATATTAATATAGGTAAAAAGGAATAATCTACTGTATTTTTTTTCTTTACATGTTCAAGCATATACAACGTGTAACGTTAAAAGCACAAAACCTCTCGTGGGGTAACTCAGCACATGTTACTGAACAATGTTTGTTATAAAACTTTAGGAAATTCGCAAAAAAAAAGGTTTTTCATACAAAATGAGAAATTGATCGAGCCCATCAGTACGAAAAACTAATTTTTTTTTTTGCGAATTTCCATTCAGCAGCATTGGCTGAGTCACTCCACGAGAGGTTTTGCGCTTTTAACGTTACACGTTGTATATTAAATTCTAGATTTTTTCAGTCTATTACCCTATTGGCTACCAGAAACAAATAATGTTTACCTCAGCTTCCTATGTAGCAGTAAAAAAACAAATATTATTGATGATTAAATAATTAGGTATTTGAATTTAGAAAACATAATTTTTTACATAATTAATAAATTCAAATAAGAACATATATGGAAATGAAAAATCTATTATATAAAAGCTAAAGGGCTATTGCCCTTTACGTTGCAGGATTACGGTTACCTGACGACAGGGTTTATTCCACTTTTTTCACCTCGGCAAAACATTAGCCGGGTGAACGAAGGCGACTTTTCTTCTGCGATGTAGTGGACTTTTATCACCTATGTAATATAGTTGTCTTCTACAAAAAAATATGTATTAAGATAATATTGTTTTTTTTTCAGTGATCTTTTCTTCTACGATATTGTGGACTTTTAAGGCTAAGATACTATAATATTTTTGTAACAATGCGGGACAAGAACCTCTTCATGATCCTGTTCTCCTAGTACAATTTAAATATTAATTTGTCCAACACTTTTTACATAGATGATGAAAGTACACTACATCGCCTTTGTTCACCCAGGTGATAATTTTCCGTTTAACTGTGGTGTCCTCAATTCACCTCAGTAAAATATCACCGGGGTGATATCACCCAGGTGAATTGAGGACACCAAAGTAATAAAACGACGACAGTCCCGCGACCCTGGTATCTTGTATCAAAACAACTCACCTTCTCTTTCATCTGTGCGTCTGCCAGCTGTGACCTCCTCCTCTCCAGCTCTGCCTGTCCTCTCGCCATGTTCTCCCTTCGTCTCTCTTCATAAGACTTGGCGCTTGTATTTGAAGTGATCGAGTCGCGTCTACAAAGAAAGTACAGTTATATGGCTATTTTTTTACGTGGTAATATCGATATCTGGCCACCGTAGGCGCGGACATGCGGGCGAGTAAAGGGCAACTCGCTGTCCGACCATGGACCATGCCCGGGTCGACGGCGCGTTGTCCTCAAAGAGCGTCAGCATGATGAGAGGGCGCCCCTCTAGAGGGCCAAAGCCTGCCGGTACTTATCTCATAACCGTGACCCCGGAACATAAGGCTTGAGCTCGAGCATTTGATGATATTACCAAGTAAAAAAAAAAATTGTCCTCCCGCCCAGGGCGAGACGGGAGGTACTGTCAGACTTGTAGTGACTAAAATCCACGGTGACCCTTCAATAGCCCTTTACGTACCAGGGCCACGGTTACCAGGTGAGACAGTCCCGCGACCCCAGCATCCTAGTTTTATGGCTCAAAACAAAAAAATCTAGTTTTCTAAGGGAACTTCTCCATGACGCGACGCAATTCGACCGTGAACTACAAGTGAAAATCATCCTTACCACTACGACATATGACAAAACGTGCGGTTATCTACGAGTAGATGAAAAACAAAACACGCTCGCCACGACGACGTCAAGTCGATCGAATTGCATCATTATATCGTAGTAGCAAGGACGATTTTCACTTGTAGTTGGAATCTGTTGCATTGCGTCATTTCAATTAAATGTAATTTGACAGATATTTGACTCCGATTATAAAATAATATAACTAGAGCAGTGATGACCCAGTGATATCAGTCCCGACTTACGAGTTGTAGGTCGTGGGTCCGAACCCCGCCAGGCGTATTATTTTCGTGTAATAATTCATCACCACTGCTCTCAAAACGGTGAAGGAAAACATCGTGAGGAAACCGGCATGTCATACAACCAAACATTCGAAGATGTGTGACATCTACCAATCCGCACTTGGCCTGCGTGGTGGATTAAGGCCCACTCCCTCTCTCAGAGAGGAGGCCTGTGTCCCAGCAGTGGGAACATTATAGGCTGATGATGAAATGCTTGCACTGTCTGGACAGGTACACTCAAATCTGTGTGGTTCTTTCTTCAAAAGACCATCTCATACACCTGCATGGTTCTCATAGTACTTTACTAATACAAAATTGTCTGGACTTTAAAAGAGACTGTGACCTCTGAGTTTGTTTCGGATGTTTCTTCACAGAGTAGTCAGGCCTGTATCCCAGCAGTGGGAACATTATAGGCTGATGATGATATATGATCTTCAATCTTACCTGAAGGTAGGTGGTATGAGTTCAGGCGGTAGTTTGGCGGGCACGGGTTCTCCCTGCGTCGCCTTCTCGCAGAGATACATAGCCAACACGAATTCCTCGCAGCCTGTTGAAAAATAGCGAAGATCTATTATTTTTTGTTGTAATTTAAAAGTCGATAAAACGAAAAACGATAGTTATGTAAAACAAAATAACTAAAACAACCACAAAAAAGGGTAAAATAACTTTTAAAAAAGTATGGAGTTTCTTGCTCATTCTTCTTCATACAACCTACCTTTGCGAATGGGTGTAGAATCAATCCCATCCCATCCCATTTCCTTTAATTTTAATAATCGACGTTTAAAAGTGCCTCTTTGATGGCTTAATTGAGTAAATGATTTGACTTTGACTTTTTTTTTCGGAAGTCAGTGGTTTTTTTTTTATTTCGTTGTCCTTTTTGTCACCGACTTTCGAAAGAAAAGTTACTTTGTAGGAAGTTTTTAATTTTACTTTTTTTGGTTTGAATATTCAACCCAAATTCTTGTCAAATACATCATTTTCTTACATGTGCACTAGAATTTTGTAATCCGTAGCACCGGTAATAACATCGCTCATGTCCAAATTAGCTAATAAAAAAAGTATCACACTAATCGGACTAGAAACCTCGGAGTAATCGATGTACATACATAAAAAAAAACCGACCGAATTGAGAACCTCCTCCTTTTTTTGAAGTCGGTTGTTATAGGACGTTTTGCAATTACACTGTTAGGTACAAGGTCGGCCAGTGCCCAGATCTGTACGAGCGCTTGTTGCTGCAACCACCACTGTAACATGTTGCTACAACCACCACTGTAACATGCTGTCGTACTCACCAAGTTTGCCATCCGAGTCCAGGTCAGCCAGTGCCCAGATCTGAGCGAGCGCTTGTTGCTGCAACCGAGATTGCAACATGATGGACCTCGCTTGTGCTCCTGATACTGCACCCGTCTTAGCGCGGTCTGTAGCGTTGAATAGTTGCGTGTATCTGTTCAGAGAGAAATTAATGTACTATGTTGCTAAGATAAGAACGTAATTATAATATAATAATAATATAATATTCCACAACTATCACACAACGCCATCTAGTCCCAAGCTAAGCAGAGCTTGTGTTATGGGTACTAGACAACTGATAAACATACTTATATATTTCTAAATACATAAATAAACATTATAGATAAATTACACCCAGACACAGAACAAATGATCGTGCTCATCACACAAACATTTGTCCTGGGTGGGAATCGAGCCCACGATCTCCGGCATAGCAGTCAGGGTCACCACTAGACCAACAGGTCTGTCAAACGGGTAAGGAATAAGCATAATCAGTTTATGCCGGATTTCCGGTATTTCTGGGCAGCATTTGGACAGGTGTAAATGAAAGGAAGTCGTCTGTCTTGGTATGGACATGTGATGAGGAGGGATGAGACTCATGTGGCTAAGAGAGTGATGAGTATGAATGTTGATGGATGGAGAGGAAGGGGAAGGCCAAAAAAAAGATGGATGGATTGTGTAAGGGATGATATGAATGAAAAAGGAGTAAATGATTCGGTGACGTTAGATAGGGGAGAATGGAAGAAAAAAACGTGTTGCGACGACCACAAGTAAAATGGGATAAGGACAGGAAGATGATGATTTGGACAGGTGTAAAGTACGACAAAAAAAAAACATCGAGACTAAAATCAAGTCATCGACATACAAATGTAAATAAATCAGGAATCCCAGGGTAGATTCTTAAAAATTTCTTATACAGAAATATTTTATTTATTTATTTAACAGTTTATGTACACACAAAACAGAACAAGTAACAACGCAAATTAAAAAGTATAGTACAAGGGTACTGCTTATTTCTTAAGAAATTTCTTCCAGCAGACCCATCAAAAGAGAAACGTTGAGAAAGAAATGTAGACAAATAGTGTGTCTGAACATGAAAAAGAAAATATTTTAAATGAATATATACCTACAATATCCTAGATATATTTAAACAGAATTACAGTAAAGACGAAAGGTAATGCTCTTTAACTCGATTTTTAAATAATGAAACAGTATTCACATCACGAATGCTAGTCGGGAGCGAGTTCCACAACCTCACTGCATGAACGGAAAAGGAGTACGAGTAGTAGCTAGATTAATGAGGGGGAGATTTCAGCAAGGTTCTAAGGTGGGATCTACAGGGTACGTCACTAGGACGAGCGTAACTGAAACGCTCACGCAGGTAAGAAGGATAGGATGGGTTGTGCAGGATGTTGAAAAGGAGACAAAGGATACGAGTGTTCCTACGAAGGCGGATTGGGAGCCACTTGAGTTCGTTGCGAAGATGAGAAACGTGATCGTATTTGCGTAGACCGAAAACAAATCGAATACATAAATTTTGCAACCGCTCAAGCTTATTTAAAAGCTCCTCAGTGGCATCCAGGTAGCAAGAATCGGCATAGTCTATAATCGGCTGAATAAGAGTTTGTGCCAAAGAAATTTTAGTCTTCAAAGGCAGTAGAGACTGGAGGCACTTCAGCGAATGAAATGAAAAGTGCACCTTATGGCTGACCTCGTTTACCTGAGCGCGCCACGACAGATTTGAGTCAATCATCACGCCTAAATCTTTGACGGTATCTGCATACTTGATGCATACCCCATCGAGGTATAAAGGCGCTAATGATGCAACAACACTCGCTGAACGAACAAACCGGCTCCCTATGATCATGGCCTGAGATTTCGTAGGATTAATTTGCAATCCATCATCAATCATCCATCATCATCAATTTTAGTGCCAAGAACCTAGCGCACGTCCCATTCCTGGGCAGCAATTGGACCACAGTTGAGCAACATCCTTTATACGTGAAGTAGTGTGATAGTTGTGGAATATTATTATATAATTTATTAAAATAAAAACAAAAAAAAATACCCAAGTTTTTTTTTTTTACGTTGTAAAATCATCAGATGAGTCCTCCCACCCCGGGCAGGGCGGGAGGGACTGTCAAACTTGTACTGACTAAAATCCACGATGTCCTTCAGTAGCCCTTTATGTTCCGGGGTCACGGTGATGGTATAAGTCCCGCGACCCCGGCAGGCTACCCAAGTCAGTAACTTACTTGAGCTTCTGTGGTTGTGGTATTCCCCACTCGACGGTCGCTGGAGGACTCATGACTCCCATCGGCATTTCAGTGGGACTGGTCACCAAAGAACCTATGAAATATATTTTTTTAATGTAGTCTACCACAAGTGTTAACGTTCCTAAAGGCCGCTATACACATTGGGCCAACGTGTAAACACTGTATGCGAAGCACTCAAAGACTCAACTATTCAGCCCGCTGTACACTTGGTCCAACGCATCGGGCCAGCGTATTGGGCCAACGTGTACAGACCTACTGTATTAGTTTATTTCAATCAATTACCCTCGCATAAATGCCTGCGCAGTTAAATTTAAACTTTATTACTATAGAAACAAAAGCTAAATTAAGTAACTTACTCGGTTTCGACATACTGTCACTTTTCTGCAAGGCAGCCAATGGAGTTGACGTTACTGGTTGACTGATCACACTTGCAGCACTATTGACTCCAGACGGGGGGCTATTCATCAAAGACCCCAATCCAGACCCCGTGGACATAGGCTGGGAGGTCAGAGGAGACTGGCCAGCAATGGGCTGAGCAGCAACCGAGGTCTGAGATCCTTCAGGAGGCGACACAAAAGACCTATTTTGAGCAGGAGGCAGAATAGGCTGAGTTGACATCGAAAAAGCCTGATCTATCGGCAAATTTGGAATCAGGGGAGGTTGCTGGCCTATTAAAGGGTTCATTATAGGTTGAGACGGCAGTATTGGTTGCTGCGGTTGCCCACCAACCAGAGGCTGCGAAGACATTAGCGGTTGAGTGGGAACCATAGGCTGAGACATTATAGGTTGCGAAGACATCGGTTGGGAACTCATTAACGGCTGCGAAGGAACCATTGAAGGTTGAGAAGGACCACCGATCAACGGTTGAGTGTTAACCAGAGGCTGCGAAGCCATTGGTTGTCCGGGCTTCACACCGGAAATCAAATCAGGGACATTTGGAACGATAGGCTTCACTGGGGGGGCTATGGGTGGGATTAGAGGAGGTTGGGCAACCAAAGGGGGGCCTACTAAGTCGCCTAGAAGCGAGTGGTTGCTGGTGGTTGATGATAGGCCAGAGATTAGGGGCTGTTGTGGTTGAGGGGGTATGGCTGGCATAGGGGGGATCGGTGGTTTAATTGGTGCGGGGGTGGGCGACGGGAATTGGGGTTTTTGAGCCGCTGTGGAGGAAAATATAATTATTGGTTATTTCTCATCATTTTTGTAAAGGTCATTAAAGTTACCAGATTTTTTTTATCTTTTACTTTTTTTGTCTTCTTTAAACATTTTTTGGGATGTAATTTCAGATTGATGTATAATGTGAATATTCTATTAAATTGTATTAAATCTTGGTTCTTCTAAACGTACAGACAGATGTGTTGCTGGGGAGTTTGTTCCGCCTCTTCTTCTTCTCAGCCAAAACACTAGGAAGTGTTGAAGGGGGGGCGCTTTGGGGGACTGTCTTATGTAAAAATTGACCTTCAAAAAGTGCTGATAAATCAACCTAATTTGAATCAATGACTTTTGATTTTTATTAGGAATTTCTCCTGAATCGTGAATGCGTTTACAAAGGTTACGTTTCAGGGTCACGGTTTCTCATTTAGAAAGATCCGCGACCCCGGTAGGCTTTTGGCCTTCTTGGGTCTCGTCAGATAGCTGACAGCTCATTGAGGCGCGCGTGGAACACGACGCGCTGTCGACCCGGGCATGGTCCATGATCGGACAGCGAGTTCCGTTACTCGCCGTTCGCATGCCCAGCCATGTTGTAGCATCCCCAACATTTAGTCATCATCTCAGCCATAGGACGTCCAATGCTGAACATAGGCCTCCCCTTTAGATCTCCACATACACCGGTTGGAAGCGACCTGCAACCAGTGTCTTCCGCGACCTTCATAAGGTCGTCTGTCCACCTTGTTAGTGGACGTCCTACGCTGCGCTTGCTAGTCCATGGTCTCCACATTTAGTTATCATCTGCCTGCCTTTTCCCAACTATATTGGGGTCGGCTTCCAGTCGGACCAGATTCAGCTGGATATCAGTATTTTACATGGAGCGACTGACTATCAGACCTCCACAACACAGTAACTGGGCAATACGATACCTCATTGTAACACCGGTTGTCAGACTTTAGAGCTTCTGACTAACAGTAACGACTATCAAAGATCTACAAATGACAGCCGGGACCAACGGCTTTATGTGCTTTCCGAGGCACGGAGGAAACTCGCTATGACAGATGGTCACCCATCCACAGACCAACCTCGGCAAGCGTGGCTTAACCTGGTAGATCGGCCTGTGCGGCTGTAATTATTTAGCCACGAGCTCCTCTACATCCCACATTAGTATTGGTCTCCACATTCAGTATATTTTAGTATATAGGTTATATAATAAATTAATATCTATTAAAATATGTTGTTACTTACCAGTAGGACTGAGTGACGCAAGCAATGACGGCGGCAAGGCTTTGGGTACTTCTATATTATGGAGCTTCAAGTTGATAATCTGCAAGAAAGATTTTATTTACTAATTAGGTGCTACTAGGAGTTTAATATTGTTTTAAAAGACCACAACTATCACAACGCCATCTAGGCCTAAGCTAAGCAGAGCTTGTGTTATGGGTACTAGACAACTGATAAACATACTTATATATTTCTAAATACATACATATTATAGACTAGCTGTGCCCGCAACTTCGTTCGCGTGGATGTCGGAATTGAACAATGTATTTTTTAGTTCTAAGCGCTTAATTCAGGCCAGTCCATTCCAGTCCATTCCAGTTATTTGAAAAATCTAGTTTTTCTATTCGAAGTTAGATCGCGCGACTGACGTACGAAATCAATGTGTGAGACCAAAGAAACTTCTGAAACACTTTAAATTCAAATATCTTTTGATAGACTGAACCGATTCCAATGAAACAAAAACTAAGTTCCTCTCCAAGTTACGCTTAATCGTTGTGTATAAAAGTTATCTACATTAATTTCGTATTTTTTACGTGATACCTGGACAAATACACAGACAAACAGACAAAAATTCTAAAAATACTAGAAATGGGTTCTATTGGTTGTCCTTTAATACCCTGGCTATATTTTTTGAGTTTTTATTTAATGTACAAAAATAATTTTTCTACAGTTTTATTATATGTATAGAAAGATAAATTACACCCAGACACAGAACAAATGATCGTGCTCATCATACAAACATTTGTCCTGGGTGGGAATCGAACCCACGACCTCTGGCATAGCAGTCAGGGTCACTAACCACTAGACTAACAGACCTGTCAAATGTAAGTTACTCATGTGTGTAACACTATAACATACCTTGCAAGCGATAGAGAACTCTCTAAGATCCAGTTTTCCATCAGCATTGGTGTCAGCGAGCGACCAGATCTGTCCTAAAATCGGTGGCGGCAATTGTGACTGAAACAATAATAATTTGTTAAACAACTATGAATTTTAAGATCCACGTGCGCTCGTGGACTGTAGTTCCCTCTCGGATACGTCCGGAGGGAAGACCAGTTTTTCGGGCCTGTGCACCCTGGGATGCAAAAACTCTTCCTTAGGCACTGTGTGCCTAAGAGGTCTCTTTGCCCGTATGTGAATAGCCTGTCGTGTGGACGCTCCAAGGCGTGCACCTGTGATCAGCAGAGGGCACAGCGGCGGAGCGGGCTTGCGGACGGTGAGTAATGGGTAGCTCGCCGTCCGACCAAGTCCAAGCCCGGGTCGTGTTTCGCGCCAAATGCCTGCTGGGGTCGTGGGTTTTTCTTGACCCAGGATACCGTGGCCCGGAACGTAAAGGACATCCGAAGGATCATGGGTGGATTTTAGTCAGTAAGAGACTGACAGTCCCTTCCGCCCCACCCAAGGCGGGAGGACTCATTTGATGATTTTACCACGAAAAAAATTAAAATACCCAGCTCATAATAATATTAACATATGTACCTGCAACATGAATCGTTTGGCCTGTTCTCCAGTGAGGTGTCCGTTGACCGGGCCGAGGTTACGGAAGTGTTCCGCGAACTTGGCAGCTTCGTGCGGCTGCACGATCCACGGGTCTGACGCCATGCTGCAAAGGAACAGAGTACTTTGAGAATAATATAATACAACTCACATTACAAATCATCTTTAACAGAATTGCAAAGACTGAGATGTAGTAATTGACACTTTCACTTGACAATCGGATTTCCCTTTCACAATTTTCCCACCACCAATTTTCTCATTAAACAATGCTAAGAGCACTCTCGTTTAAGAAGACCAGTTTCAGGCATTTTTGAAAATCAAAATCAAAAGTCATTTATTCAAATTAGGCTGATTTATCAGCACTTTTTGAAGGTACATTTTTACATTAAGACAGTCCCCCAAAGCGCCCCCCCTTCGACACTTCCTAGTGTTTTGGCTGGGAAGAAGAAGGAACAAACTCCCCAGCAACACATCTGTCTGCACGGTGAATTGACAAAGACATAAAAAATATAATACTACATAATTATAGTGCTACCTCAGACCAACAAAAAAGAAAGACGGCGCGCCGCGAACATCATAAGTGAAGCCATGAAACCGTGCTCCTGCAAGTATACATACACGCTCACGCACACACCGACACTAAAACCATGCTCATCGCTCTTAGTACGTCACGAGTCGTCGTCAAGTAAATTTAGATTTAAAACATAGAATTATTGCCTTCCTGTGTAGTGAAAAGTTGCAAAAACATCAGCAAATCACATAAAAAGTAAAAAAAAGAAAATTAAACAAAGAAAAAATGTAACAAATGGCAACCCTTCGATACACACATAGATAAAAAGGTGGCTTCACTTTTGACGTTCGCGGCGCGCCGTCTTTCTTTTTTTGTTGGTCTGAGAGTGCTACAGACAAAGTCACATGATATAATAACTGTGAAAGTAGATGTAGTAGTACTATAGATGCCCATTACAAGGAGTAGGACGTTCACTTGTGAATATAGGCCTTGCTTATTGATTTTCAATAGAACTCGAAGGATGCTGCAGTTGCAACCTAACTTAAAACATAAAAATATGCACACATTTTTCCCCAAAAATTACTGAGTACCCTTGGAGCAGGGGCCTAAGTCTACTAATTTATATACGTCACAATGGTCTCTCAATGGTAAGTTTTTGACGGATTTGCCATACAAAAACTGTCAAAAACACACCATTGAGAGACCATTGTAACGTTTATAAATTAGTAGACTTAGGCCCCAGTATGGCCGCGATAAAGTTTCCATTTAAGAGCAACATTTTCAGTCTTGCCACATAAAAATCAAACAGGGTTAATTTAGACAAGTGTTCAACGGACACTTGTCTAAATTAACCCTTTCAGCGCCAGAATATTTTGGTATGTTTATGCTGTATGCTGTCATACATATAAACAGCTACGAGATAAATCGTACTTGGCATAGTAGAACATAAATCCATTCGACTATGGCGATTATGAGTATATTCACATTGTGTTCAAAAACTCCAGCTTTATGTGTAGTTGATTGTTTCAAAGCTTATTAACTAAATATTATATTTCTACTGTTGAAAAAAACGGATATGTCTTCTTTTGTTTGTTTATACTGCCACTCAGTACCTTATGTTTGTCATATTATAACTTTTTCCCATTAAAAGTTCGATATTACCATGCGTTTTCTTTGCTAATGCCAATCGTTCAAAATCCGACCTTACCTGTAGTGCCAATAAATATTTTTTTGTGTAGAAGGACCTACAAAATCTATGAATATATTCATAGTCGGCACCATAGTGAAATCCCGCACCACGAATTATATCGTAGCTGGCACGCAAAGGGTTAATTGACAATGTCAAAAATTTCTTCTTGATAATTATTAATGGTTGTTTTGCAGTTACAATTTTTTTAGACAATCGTTCAATGGCTGTTTATCTTTTTGTGGTAAGAGGTTTATGTTTTAATTTTTATTCCAATTGTTGGGGGCTCTTGACACTTAGGGCTCCGTATATTTGATACGGCTGCTAAGGCGGTAACTACGCCTCTGGGTGATAGCAATAAGTTTATCTCTTAATAGATGGTAATTGAAAATATCTGGTGAAAAATGTGTGTACTATAAGATATACCTCTGACTAACACTTCGAAGATAACAGGCGTGATGTTATATTAAAGATAAAGAACTAAAGGGAAGGTTCTAATATTCTAAATTCAAAGCCTGGGGCGAGTTACGTCACGAACTACCCTAATGGTACCCACCCTTAAGGATAATAGTAAGAAAACTAGAAATAGCACTTTATATCTACATTATATACTTCCTACACGTATATAATAGTTTATACTACGCTATGTTACAAGATAAATTATCGCAATGACGAATTCTAATCCAAAAACAAATAGTTTTAAACATTATAGATAAAACAACTTTCTAAAAGGAAAATTAGGTGTTTGAAGATAAGTTGGGGAATTGTAGCTATATTAAATGTGTTCACTTACATTTCCTGTGTTCCTCTGAAGTTCTGTTGGCTGTGATACGCCCCTCACAAGTTAATTTGTTTGAAAAACACGAAAAGGATGCGTTTCGCCTGTACTATTGATCTTCGTTGAGATGTCAGGCAGCGCGTTTCAAGTCTATTAACCCACTTTTAGGAAAGCGAGATAGCGTATTGAATCTGGTTGTAGAGTAAAAGAGTAAAGAGATCGTTTTAAGTTTGAATTGACAATGGTGAAAGATCTTGTTTTGGAACGCTGAAAACGTCAGTTGAGATTTCGTTCAGAAATATTTTTTGTGTTTACTAAGTCGTTTCGAGATTATTTTTTTGTAATCGTTTTTGCATTGTAAGTGATATAGGGCCGCGGGAACGTATATAACAATACTCAAAGGGCTATTGTAGGAACACCGTAGATTTTAGTCAGTACGAGTCTGATAGTTCCTTCCGCTACTTTTTACCATGACATAATAAAAGTTTTTTGATTCTTAGAGGAACAAAAACTGTTTGTGTATTCTTTGTAGTTCCACTGAATGAAATAAATAATTACTTAATTAAAACCTTGATGTCTGTGATTACAACCCAAAGAGTAAAGTAATATTGTTACAAACCTCATGAAGTGATTTATGAACGAAAATGTCAACGTCATAACATTATCACATGTTTTGACAGATTGTGTGTTGTTTTATTTTCCGTAAATTCAGCAAAATATTCTGAAAAGCAACGAGAAAATGACGAAATCGGTAGCCGACAACGTAAACCCCAACATATACGAGAAAGAATCTGAGCGGGAAAAGACTGCAGCGGACTACGACGAAAATGTAGAAGATCTATTTGACGAGCGTGAAGTTTTTGATTTAATTCGTAATATCAATGATCCAGAGCACCCTTTGACGCTGGAAGAGCTCCGTGTGGTCGAAGAGAGTAATATTAGAGTTGATAATAAGGATAATACTGTGATTGTTAACTTTACGCCGACAATTCCTCATTGCAGTATGGCTACCCTGATTGGTAAGTTTTACGAGGTTACATCTTTGTAGTAAGATGCCCTTCTGAACAAGGACATTTTTGTTTTCTGTAAAATTTTTATTTTATTTTTATTTTATTTAATAGCCCACAGAGCTGTTCACAGATTACCGTGATTGAATACATTTTTAAAATGCTACGGGATAGATATTCATGTATGAAAGTACAAAACAAAAAGAAAAATACTTGTAATAACAACATTATGTTACATATCTAAGAACGTTGAGTAAGAGTGTCTTATACAAAAGGCTTCTAAACAATTATATGGAGCATGTGAATATGTGTCTAAGTGTTCAAAATCCTTCATTATATTATATTATATTTTTATAAATATATTATGTTTCCTGTTTACAACTTGTCAATAAATAGTTGTAATAGAAAATATAGTTATAATAGAAACTTAAGAAACTCACAAAAAAAAAATTTTGCTTTTTCATACAAAATGATCATCTTAAGTATGAAAAATCTTTTTTTTTTTTGCGAATTTCCAAAATTTTTAGAACAAACATTGTTCAGTAACATGGTCTGAGTTACCCCACGAGAGGTTTTGCGCTATTAACGTTACACGTTGTATTATTTTTAGTGAAAGTAGAATTATTCCGAAACCACTATTCCAATTTCAGGCTTATCAATACGCGTCCAGCTCCTCCGTGCCCTACCAAGCCGCTTCAAAGTCACCGTAGAAGTATCGGAAGGCTCCCACGTGTCCGAGCATGCGGTGAACAAGCAACTAGCCGACAAGGAACGTATAGCAGCTGCGTTGGAGAATAAGAACCTCGTGCAGATCATCAATCAGTGTATAGCCGCTGCTTGATTAGGATATTGTTGGTAAACAACGACGATATATTACTAGACTCCTAATAACAGGCGACCGATGTCTGTCAACACATTAGGCAAAAAAGTCTTATATCCGTCTTATTTCGACCACTCCTGTAAGCCGTAAACATACCTTGAGACAGAACAGACCTTGAGTTAGCCAATCACAACGCAGTACCCCCCCGTCCCCCTCGCTTACGTAGTACCTCAGCGAGTTCACAGAATCGTTTTTGTTCCTTAGATCGTGCATGCGGAGTCTAGTAATATATCGTCCTTCGTTAAAACGCTTGTCTAAAAAAAGTGTAACTGCAAAATGACCCTTATATCAAGGAGAAATGACGTTTTTTTTTTCTTCGTCTCTTACTGTTAAATGTTTTTTTCGACATTGACACTTTTCTTTAGACAAGTGTCCAACAGTTTTTAAAAATTTGTCGTACTTGTGGTAAGATGGTTAGTACCTAGTTATATTTTATAAAGTAAATTTTAAATCAAAAACCTGCAATTTTATTAGGGAAGTACCCTTAGTACGAGTTTTCAGTATTTAAGTAGTAAACTGCAGGCGTAGCATGGCGCCGTAGAAAGGTCTTTGTCGAAGGAAGAATAGACAAAATGACAGAACATAGAAATATTTTTATTGTTTTAAGCCTGGTAATGTAAAGAATATGGAAAATAAACGTTCTTTTCTTCAATTGTGTACAAATGGTGTCATATTTGTGCAAAAAAACAGTCGACTTGTTTAGAAATAACGATGAAATAACTTTGTCTTTTCTTGGTAGAATAGACATAGAATCGCCATGCTACGCGTGCTGGAACTTTGACAATACCAAATTGACAATTTTCAAGGAAAAAAATAGTTCCTTCTTCGCACGCCAGAGGCGCTGTTCCATTTTTTCATACAAGAAACGCTGTAAATACTGGAAACACGCTGTAAAGTAAAAGAGTGGAAAGTCGTGCTAAGGGTACTGTTTGCATCACGGCGGCGATAGGCGGAGACCTCTCGCGCCCAGCACTGGTCGCGGCCATGCTGCGGGGCGAGACGGAGTGGGAAGCGGTCGCCTCCTTCTGCGAAGCAGTCATGCTCGCGAAGGAGGAGGCGGGCCGCATGAGAGAGAGGACAAGGTCCTCCCTCCGCCCCACCCGCGGTGGTGGACGCCCACGGCGTCGGACGTCGCAAGACGATCTCCGGCCACCGTAGGCGCGGGCATGCGGGCGGCAAGTAAAGGGCAACTCGCCGTCCGACCATGGACCATGCCCGGGTCGACGGACACCGTGGATTTTAGTCAGTACAAGTCTGACAGTACCTCTCGCCCTGCCCGGGGTGGGAGGTCTCATTTGATGATTTTACCACGTAAAAAAAAAAAAAAAGGGTACTGTTTGCAGAGTCTTGTAGCTGGACGTTTATATGGCCATGGTAGGCTGACGTCTTAAACCGAAAGTATTTCCACCGTGGAAAACAGACAGAGCTATAGTCGTCTAGCGTCATCTCCTTCTTACAGTGGAACTACTCTCGCTTGACGCCATTGTAGGCCAGCTGTCCCTACAATAGGGTTATATATCTATACTAATATTATAAAGATGTAAAATTTATCCGTCGGTCAGACATCCCAGACAAGAGCAGCTCGAATACGCCGCACGGACGAGTAAACACACTCATAATTTTCCTTGAAAATTGTCAATTTGAAATCGTCAGAGTACCAGTTTACTTTACGTCTCAAATACTGAAAACTCGTGCTGACGGTACTGTATAGTTAGAGTAATGAAAAACAAATTGGACACGTTTTTTTTTTGAATCAATGAACGTAAAAGATAAAACGCCTCACCTCGAAATTCGGGAGTTGGGTCTGGTGACGTCATAACGCTTCTAAAATTATACCGACGACCGAAGTGTGAAATAACTTTCCATTCGGAAGTAGGTAGTTTAATTTTATTTCATTGACTTTCGTGACATCTACTTCCGGAAAAAAATGTCATTTTACTGCGCTGCGTAATATGTGCGCTAGCCCTTAGTTCCTAAATTTTAAATAAAAAAAAACATGCAAAAATATAATAAATAATTGTTTATTTTTCCAAAGCGTGATAAGATTAAATGTAAAACATTGTGTATAATATAAATGTATAAAAATAAATGATTTAATATAAATAATTTGTCTTATTTCTACTTGGAATTCTTTTCCTTCGTCTCGTTTTTGATGTCTTCATAAGATGTTTGGTTCTGTAACAGAAAGTATTATATTTAAGTAATTTTCCAGCGATTAGTATAAATTATTAGTTTTTACTGACAACTTACAGCTCAAATTGAATTCGTTTTCTTTCGATTAATAAAAAGTAATATATCTGTCTATCTACTTAAATCAACGACAATATATTACTAGACTCCTAATAACAGGTGACCGACGTGTGTCAACACATTAGGCAAAAAAGTCTTATATCCGTCTTATTTCTCTCACTCCTGTGAGCCGTAAACATACCTTGAGACAGAACAGACCTTGAGTTAGCCAATCACAACGCAGTACCCCCCCCGTCCCCCTCGCTTACGTAGTACCTCAGCGAGTCGACAGAATAGTTCATGTTCCTTAGATCGTGCATGCGGAGTCTAGTAATATATAGTCGTTGATGGTCCATAATCGTTTGGCCGAAAAAATCCTTACTACTATCTCCCACACCTTATTATCACAGCCTTGGGAACAAACATTATGGCCGAAATACTTACATCCCACATATCATTGTCCCACTCAGGGAACAGCTTCTTGAACACGCTGGGTTCCTCTCCCTGCTTCACGAAACACCACCAGGGCGGTGTCCACAGTGCGGTCCAGACCATCATCTTCAATGTACTCCTGGAATGGAAGAAGAAAGTTGAAATTGTGCCTGAAGAAAAGATGACTTGGGTTATGTCAGGGGCACACTGCAGTGTCGGATTAGCCACTTAGTAAAGTGCTACTGGCGAAGCGCAAAAACCCGACCCGCGCAAAAGTGGCACACCATTACTTTTTTTTTTTTTACTTTGTAAAATCATCAAATGAGTCCTCCCGCCTGTTAGACTTGACTGACTAAAATCCACGGTGTCCTTTTGTATACCGGAGTCGCGGTGTACGTATGTCCCGCAACACCGGCAAGGCTATGACCCTCTTTAGGGGGGCCCCGTCAGGGTGCTGACACTCTTTGAGGCGCGCGTGGAACACAACGCGCCGTCGACACGGGCATGGTCCATGGTCGAGCAGCGAGTTGCCCATTACTCGCCGCCTGCATGCCCGCGCAAAGTGGCACACCAAGGGGGAAGGACGGGGGGATGTTTTAATATATCCTTCGGCCAGAAGAAAAAACTCTAAGTCTCAATTTTTTTTCTGCAGACTACCTCCGGATACGGTAGGCGCGGGCATGCGGGTGGCGAGTAGTGGGCGACTCGCTGTCCGACCATGGAGAATGCCCGGGTCGACGGCGCGTTGTGTTCCACGCGCGCCTCAAGGAGTGTCAGCATGTTGACGCACCCCCCCCCCCCCCCCTTTAGAGGGCCAAAGGCCTGTCGATGTCGCGGGACACACGTATACCGTGGCTCCAGTATATAAAGGGCCACTGAAGGACAACCGTGGATTTTAGTCAGTACGAAGTCTGACAGTTCCTCCCGCTCTGCCCTGGGTGGGCGGACTCATTTGATGATTTTACCACATCATCTGCCTGCCTTTTCCCAACTATATTGTGGTCGGCTTCCAGTCAAAACAGATTCAGCTGGATATCAGTATTTCACATGGAGCAACTGACTGGGTAATACGATACTCCATGGTAAGACTGGTTTGTCAGGCTTTAGAGATTCTGACTAACAGTAACGACTGTCAAAGATCTACACATGACAGCCTGGACTTACCGGCTTTACGTGCTTTCCGAGGCAGGAAACTCGCTATGACAGATGGTCACCCATCCACAGACCAACCTCGGCAAGCGCAGCTTAACCAGGAAGATCGGCCTGTGCGGCTGTAATTATTTAGCCACGAGCTCCTCCATATAACAAATCATCAATCATTTGATGATTTCACCACGATAAGAAAAAAATAAGAATAATGCTTACCTTGACAATATCGCTCTTGGCCTGTTTGACTCGCTCAGGGATGTTCTTTTGCCCTGCCACAAGTACAGCTCCTCGCCCGTGTCCAGCACGTAGATACCATCATCAGACAGATCCTGGAGAGATATAATAAATAATAATATTCCACAACTATCACCACAACGCCATCTAGTCCCAAGCTAAGCAGAGCTTGTGTTATGGGTACCTACTAGACAACTGATAAACATACTTAAATATTTCTAAATACATACTATTATAGATAAATTACACCCAGACACAGAACAAATTATCGTGCTCATCACACAAACATTGTCTGGGTGGGAATCGAACCCACGACCAACGTTTTACAATCGTAATGACGTCACAAGCCCCCACTCTCAAATTAGGAAGTGTTTTATCTTTGTTAATATTCATTGATTTAAAATGACGCCCCCCCTCCCTCTAGAGGGCCAAAGCCTGCCTGGGTCACGGGACTTATTTCACCGTGACCCCGAAACATAAAGGGCTATTGAAGGAACCGTGGATTTTAGTCAGTACAAGTCTGACAATGCCTCCTGCCCTGCCCGGGGTGGTAGGATTCATTGATGATGTTACCACTAAAAAAAAAACTATACCTGTTGTGTAAACTCAGTGTCCCAAGTCTTCGAACTTGATCTTCTTGGTGACACTGACAGTGACAGCTGTCAAAGTGCGCGGGGTGTTGATCTTCCTGTTCACGGCGTTCCTCCAGCCTGAGGGGTCTTCCTTCTCCTCGGGAGCTCCCACCTAGTGGGTAGAATTGGGAGCTTTAGTATAATCTTTTCTACATTTTTATTGTCTGGACTATAATAGAGACAGTGACCTCTGAGTTTGTTTCGCGCTGTTTCTTCTCAGAGTAGTCAGGTACGAAACACCGGCCCCTTCTAGTTTTTTATAAAGACGTGTAAAAGTGTTTATATAACCTACTTGCATAAATAAACATCATTTCATTTCATTTTATTAGTTGTGTAATTGACCTATCTTTTTCCCACATTTTATACCTACATTTATTTATTAAACAAGATGGCTTGACAAACTTCGTACCGCCTCAGAAAACAATTAAATATTAGAAATGAATAGATACGTTACCTACACGACATTCTATCTTCAAAAACGACACACTAACGCACACATGAATAACTAATATTACAATAGCACACTACATCACAATTATTCGCTAAAGTAGGATGGCATCGCAAGTGAAAAAGAGACAAATATAGTCAAGGTTTGTCAATTGACCACATTTGAGCGCGTCGTTTTCTGAGCGCGTATACGTATATACACCTTACCTTACCTTTTTCCTTATAATATCATAGCTTTAAAACCATCCCAAAATAATTCATAGCGAGACTAACGAACAGAAATAGATTTTTATACAGAATGACTTTTTTACCACCGTCCAAAATTTTTCTAGGCATTAGGTATCAATCACTAACCCCATTTTTGAAAAAAAAATCGATACGTCAATTTTCATATTAAATCATTTTCTCATAAGAATTATCCGCCCTGCGTGGTCACTAGCTAAACGTTAATGATACGACACTTGCCGACGCAAGTCCCCGCCCCCGCCCCGCTACACCTGAGCGACACATCACACCGCGGTGTCCAGATTCATCAACTTGTTAAAGATAACATTGAGACGTGATATCTCGATATTTTTGTATTGAGTGATACAAAAAGAAAAAAAAACACGTATTCAATGATTTTCGCCAAAGATATTATATTAAAATTTGGATGGTGACTAAAAAATCACCCTGTATATAAGAAGATTGGAAGATATACGCTTACCTAAAGCGTCCCAGAATTCATCAGGTTCCTCTCCTTGCTCGATGGTGGAGATCTCCTTCTCTTTCACACCACCTTCTCAACGAAGCTGGCGACTGCTTCCTTCTCTGTGTCGTTGGATTCCTGAAAATTGAGAGGAAATTACTTCGTTTGCTGCCAGATTTCCCGGATCGACGGCGCGTCGTGTTCGACGCGCGCCTCAAGAGCTTCAGCAAATGACGGGGCCCAAGCCGGGGTCGCGGGACTTATTTCCATCACCGGGTACAACAACTTCTTCGATGGCGAGTTTAAAAAAACGTGGTGAGTATAGGTCCTTAGATAGTAAGACAAGATTAGTAATGGCAGCTATACACCTTACGTGAAATCGTTAACGATTAGTCGGTACATACAGTTCAAAGTGCAAAACAGATAAATATCTACAGGTGTGTGAGAAAAAATCTAAAAAACTGTACCTACAGTTTTTCTCATACACACTGCATGCAGCCATAAGAATAAGAATATTTTAAATCGGAATTTTAACACTAATATCCTCACCTTGCCAATCCAGACATAGACGGTTATCTTTAGTCTCCAGCCCGTACACATCATCATCTTCCAGGCTGTCGGTCGTCTCCGGGACCTGGATGGCTCTCATGTCCACCCCCCAGCTCTGTGCCTTCCACCTGTCGAGAGAAATAGTCCAGCATCATTGTAAAATATGCAGGTGACAAGATTACTCAAACAATCTAATAGGGAATTTGACTGAAGAAGTCGGAAAATGCCCCGCAAAAGGGTACATTTTGCGAAGGGTAAATTTTGCGAAAGGTACATTTTGCGAAAGGGAACATTTTGCGAAGGGTACATTTTGCGAGGGGCACATTTAGCAACTGAGCTAGTGAGATTATTACTATTGACTAAGATTACAACCCCTATTATATTTGCTAATCGTCCAATAGTCTCAATTTTACTTGCTGCTTCTGACGTCATGAAGACTTATGAATATTGATTCGTCTGTAA
>CM052983.1:7400223-7625282 GCA_028554685.1 Agrotis ipsilon | reverse complement strand
GAGCATTGGTTGTCCGGGCTTCACACCGGAAAGCAAATCAGGACATTTGGAACGATGGCTTCACTGGGGGGGGGCTATGGGTGGGATTGAGGAGGTTGGTGCAACCAAAGGGGGGGCCTACTAAGTCGCCTAGAAGCGAGTGGCTTTGCGGTGTTTGATGATAGCCATAGATTAAGGGGCTGTTTGTGGTTTGAGGGGGTATGGCTTGGCATGGGGGATCGTGGTTTAAAATTGGTGCGGGGGTGGGCGACGGATTGGGGTTTTTGAGCCGCTGTGGAGGAAATATATTATTGGTTATTTTCCTCATCATTTTTGTAGTCATTAAGTTACCAGATTTTTGTATTTTTTACTTTTTTTGGTCTTCTTTAATTAAACATTTTTTGGGATTTTAATTTGCAGATTGATGTATAATGTGAATATTCTATTAAATTGTATTAAATCTTGGTTCTTTCCTAAACGTACAGACCAGATGTGTTGTGGGGAGTTTGTTCCTCGCGCCTCTTCTCTTCTCAGCCAAAACACTAGGAATGTGTTGAAGGGGGGGCGCTTTGGTGGGACTGTCCTTAATGTAAAAAAATGACCTTCAAAAGTGCTGAGAAATCAACTATTTGAATCCAATGCTTTTGATTTTTATTAGGAAATTCTCCTGAATCGTGATGCGTTTACCAAGGTTACGTTTCAGGGTTCAAACGGTTTCTCATTTAGAAAGATCCGCGACCCCCCCGGTATGCTTTTGGCCTTCTTGGGGTCTCGTCAGCTATCTGACAACAGCTCATTGAGGCGGCGGTGGACACGACGCGCTGTCGCCGGGGGCTGGTCCATGATCGGACAGCGAGTTTTCCGTTACTCGCCGTTCGCATGCCCAGCCATGTTGTAAACAATCCCCACATTTAGTCATCACTCAGCCATAGGACGTCCATGCTAACATAGGCCTCGCCCTTTAGTCTCCACATACCCCGGTTGGAAGCGACCTGCAACCATGTCTTCCGCACCTTCATAGGTCGCTGTCCAACCTTGTAGGGACGGTCCTACGCTGCGCTTGCTAGTCCATGGTCTCCACATTTAGTTATCATCTGCCTGCCTTTTCCCAACTATATTGGGGTCGGCTTTCCAGTCGGACCAGATTCAGCTGGATATCAGTATTTTACATGGAGCGGGACTGACTATCAGACCTCCACAACACAGTAACTGGGCAATACGATACCTCATTGTAACACCGGTTGTCAGACTTTAGAGCTTCTGACTAACAGTAACGACTATCAAAGATCTACAAATGACAGCCGGGACCAACGGCTTTATGTGCTTTCCGAGGCACGGAGGAAACTCGCTATGACAGATGGTCACCCATCCACAGACCAACCTCGGCAAGCGTGGCTTAACCTGGTAGATCGGCCTGTGCGGCTGTAATTATTTAGCCACGAGCTCCTCTACATCCCACATTAGTATTGGTCTCCACATTCAGTATATTTAGTATATAGGTTATATAATAAATTAATATCTATTAAAATATGTTGTTACTTACCAGTAGGACTGAGTGACGCAAGCAATGACGGCGGCAAGGCTTTGGGTACTTCTATATTATGGAGCTTCAAGTTGATAATCTGCAAGAAAGATTTTATTTACTAATTAGGTGCTACTAGGAGTTTAATATTGTTTTAAAAGACCACAACTATCACAACGCCATCTAGGCCCTAAGCTAAGCAGAGCTTGTGTTATGGGTACTAGACAACTGATAACATACTTATATATTTCTAAAATACATACATATTATAGACTAGCTGTGCCCGCAACTTCGTTCGCGTGGATGTCGGAATTGAACAATGTATTTTTTAGTTCTAAGCGCTTAATTCAGGCCAGTCCATTCCAGTCCATTCCAGTTATTTGAAAAATCTAGTTTTTCTATTCGAAGTTAGATCGCGCGGACTGACGTACGAAATCAATGTGTGAGACCAAGAAACTTCTGAAACACTTAAATTCAAATATCTTTTGATAGACTGAACCGATCCCAATGAAACAAAAACTAAGTTCCTCTCCAAGTTTACGCTTAATCGTTGTGTATAAAAGTTATCTACATTAATTTCGTATTTTTTTACGTGATACCTGGACAAATACACAGACAAACAGACAAAAATTCTAAAAATACTAGAAATGGGTTCTATTGGTTGTCCTTTAATACCCTGGCTATATTTTTTGAGTTTTTATTTAATGTACAAAAATAATTTTTCTACAGTTTTATTATATGTATAGAAAGATAAATTACACCCAGGACACAGAACAAATGATCGTGCTCATCATACAAACATTTGTCCTGGGTGGGAATCGAACCCACGACCTCTGGCATAGCAGTCAGGGTCACTAACCACTAGACTAACAGACCTGTCAAATGTAAGTTACTCATGTGTGTAACACTATAACATACCTTGCAAGCGATAGAGAACTCTCTAAGATCCAGTTTTCCATCAGCATTGGTGTCAGCGAGCGACCAGATCTGTCCTAAAATCGGTGGCGGCAATTGTGACTGAAACAATAATAATTTGTTAAACAACTATGAATTTTAAGATCCACGTGCGCTCGTGGACTGTAGTTCCCTCTCGGATACGTCCGGAGGGAAGACCAGTTTTTCGGGCCTGTGCACCCTGGGATGCAAAACTCTTCCTTAGGCACTGTGTGCCTAAGAGGTCTCTTTGCCCGTATGTGAATAGCCTGTCGTGTGGACGCTCCAAGGCGTGCACCTGTGATCAGCAGAGGGCACAGCGGCGGAGCGGGCTTGCGGACGGTGAGTAATGGGTAGCTCGCCGTCCGACCAAGTCCAAGCCCGGGTCGTGTTTCGCGCCAAATGCCTGCTGGGGTCGTGGGTTTTTTCTTGACCCAGGATACCGTGGCCCGGAACGTAAAGGACATCCGAAGGATCATGGGTGATTTTAGTCAGTAAGAGACTGACAGTCCCTTCCGCCCCACCCAAGGCGGGAGGACTCATTTGATGATTTTACCACGAAAAAAATTAAAATACCCAGCTCATAATAATATTAACATATGTACCTGCAACATGAATCGTTTGGCCTGTTCTCCAGTGAGGTGTCCGTTGACCGGGCCGAGGTTACGGAAGTGTTCCGCGAACTTGGCAGCTTCGTGCGGCTGCACGATCCACGGGTCTGACGCCATGCTGCAAAGGAACAGAGTACTTGAGAATAATATAATACAACTCACATTACAAATCATCTTTAACAGAATTGCAAAGACTGAGATGTAGTAATTGACACTTTCACTTGACAATCGGATTTCCCTTTCACAATTTTCCCACCACCAATTTTCTCATTAAACAATGCTAAGAGCACTCTCGTTTAAGAAGACCAGTTTCAGGCATTTTTGAAAATCAAAATCAAAAGTCATTTATTCAAATTAGGCTGATTTTATCAGCACTTTTTGAAGGTACATTTTTACATTAAGACAGTCCCCCAAAGCGCCCCCCCTTCGACACTTCCTAGTGTTTTGGCTGGGAAGAAGAAGGAACAAACTCCCCAGCAACACATCTGTCTGCACGGTGAATTGACAAAGACATAAAAAATATAATACTACATAATTATAGTGCTACCTCAGACCAACAAAAAAGAAAGACGGCGCGCCGCGAACATCATAAGTGAAGCCATGAAACCGTGCTCCTGCAAGTATACATACACGCTCACGCACACACCGACACTAAAACCATGCTCATCGCTCTTAGTACGTCACGAGTCGTCGTCAAGTAAATTTAGATTTAAAACATAGAATTATTGCCTTCCTGTGTAGTGAAAAGTTGCAAAAACATCAGCAAATCACATAAAAAGTAAAAAAAAGAAAATTAAACAAAGAAAAAATGTAACAAATGGCAACCCTTCGATACACACATAGATAAAAAGGTGGCTTCACTTTTGACGTTCGCGGCGCGCCGTCTTTCTTTTTTTGTTGGTCTGAGAGTGCTACAGACAAAGTCACATGATATAATAACTGTGAAAGTAGATGTAGTAGTACTATAGATGCCCATTACAAGGAGTAGGACGTTCACTTGTGAATATAGGCCTTGCTTATTGATTTTCAATAGAACTCGAAGGATGCTGCAGTTGCAACCTAACTTAAAACATAAAAATATGCACACATTTTTCCCCAAAAATTACTGAGTACCCTTGGAGCAGGGGCCTAAGTCTACTAATTTATATACGTCACAATGGTCTCTCAATGGTAAGTTTTTGACGGATTTGCCATACAAAAACTGTCAAAAACACACCATTGAGAGACCATTGTAACGTTTATAAATTAGTAGACTTAGGCCCCAGTATGGCCGCGATAAAGTTTCCATTTAAGAGCAACATTTTCAGTCTTGCCACATAAAAATCAAACAGGGTTAATTTAGACAAGTGTTCAACGGACACTTGTCTAAATTAACCCTTTCAGCGCCAGAATATTTTGGTATGTTTATGCTGTATGCTGTCATACATATAAACAGCTACGAGATAAATCGTACTTGGCATAGTAGAACATAAATCCATTCGACTATGGCGATTATGAGTATATTCACATTGTGTTCAAAAACTCCAGCTTTATGTGTAGTTGATTGTTTCAAAGCTTATTAACTAAATATTATATTTCTACTGTTGAAAAAAACGGATATGTCTTCTTTTGTTTGTTTATACTGCCACTCAGTACCTTATGTTTGTCATATTATAACTTTTTCCCATTAAAAGTTCGATATTACCATGCGTTTTCTTTGCTAATGCCAATCGTTCAAAATCCGACCTTACCTGTAGTGCCAATAAATATTTTTTTGTGTAGAAGGACCTACAAAATCTATGAATATATTCATAGTCGGCACCATAGTGAAATCCCGCACCACGAATTATATCGTAGCTGGCACGCAAAGGGTTAATTGACAATGTCAAAAATTTCTTCTTGATAATTATTAATGGTTGTTTTGCAGTTACAATTTTTTTAGACAATCGTTCAATGGCTGTTTATCTTTTTGTGGTAAGAGGTTTATGTTTTAATTTTTATTCCAATTGTTGGGGGCTCTTGACACTTAGGGCTCCGTATATTTGATACGGCTGCTAAGGCGGTAACTACGCCTCTGGGTGATAGCAATAAGTTTATCTCTTAATAGATGGTAATTGAAAATATCTGGTGAAAAATGTGTGTACTATAAGATATACCTCTGACTAACACTTCGAAGATAACAGGCGTGATGTTATATTAAAGATAAAGAACTAAAGGGAAGGTTCTAATATTCTAAATTCAAAGCCTGGGGCGAGTTACGTCACGAACTACCCTAATGGTACCCACCCTTAAGGATAATAGTAAGAAAACTAGAAATAGCACTTTATATCTACATTATATACTTCCTACACGTATATAATAGTTTATACTACGCTATGTTACAAGATAAATTATCGCAATGACGAATTCTAATCCAAAAACAAATAGTTTTAAACATTATAGATAAAACAACTTTCTAAAAGGAAAATTAGGTGTTTGAAGATAAGTTGGGGAATTGTAGCTATATTAAATGTGTTCACTTACATTTCCTGTGTTCCTCTGAAGTTCTGTTGGCTGTGATACGCCCCTCACAAGTTAATTTGTTTGAAAAACACGAAAAGGATGCGTTTCGCCTGTACTATTGATCTTCGTTGAGATGTCAGGCAGCGCGTTTCAAGTCTATTAACCCACTTTTAGGAAAGCGAGATAGCGTATTGAATCTGGTTGTAGAGTAAAAGAGTAAAGAGATCGTTTTAAGTTTGAATTGACAATGGTGAAAGATCTTGTTTTGGAACGCTGAAAACGTCAGTTGAGATTTCGTTCAGAAATATTTTTTGTGTTTACTAAGTCGTTTCGAGATTATTTTTTTGTAATCGTTTTTGCATTGTAAGTGATATAGGGCCGCGGGAACGTATATAACAATACTCAAAGGGCTATTGTAGGAACACCGTAGATTTTAGTCAGTACGAGTCTGATAGTTCCTTCCGCTACTTTTTACCATGACATAATAAAAGTTTTTTGATTCTTAGAGGAACAAAAACTGTTTGTGTATTCTTTGTAGTTCCACTGAATGAAATAAATAATTACTTAATTAAAACCTTGATGTCTGTGATTACAACCCAAAGAGTAAAGTAATATTGTTACAACCTCATGAAGTGATTTATGAACGAAAATGTCAACGTCATAACATTATCACATGTTTTGACAGATTGTGTGTTGTTTTATTTTCCGTAAATTCAGCAAAATATTCTGAAAAGCAACGAGAAAATGACGAAATCGGTAGCCGACAACGTAAACCCCAACATATACGAGAAAGAATCTGAGCGGGAAAAGACTGCAGCGGACTACGACGAAAATGTAGAAGATCTATTTGACGAGCGTGAAGTTTTTGATTTAATTCGTAATATCAATGATCCAGAGCACCCTTTGACGCTGGAAGAGCTCCGTGTGGTCGAAGAGAGTAATATTAGAGTTGATAATAAGGATAATACTGTGATTGTTAACTTTACGCCGACAATTCCTCATTGCAGTATGGCTACCCT
Organism: Agrotis ipsilon; assembly: GCA_028554685.1. NCBI lineage: Eukaryota > Metazoa > Arthropoda > Insecta > Lepidoptera > Noctuidae > Agrotis > Agrotis ipsilon. Next base: position 7,618,737 of record CM052983.1, on the reverse strand, counting down.
GATTGGTAAGTTTTACGAGGTTACATCTTTGTAGTAAGATGCCCTTCTGAACAAGGACATTTTTGTTTTCTGTAAAATTTTTATTTATTTTTATTTTATTTAATAGCCCACAGAGCTGTTCACAGATTACCGTGATTGAATACATTTTTAAAATGCTACGGGATAGATATTCATGTATGAAAGTACAAAACAAAAAGAAAAATACTTGTAATAACAACATTATGTTACATATCTAAGAACGTTGAGTAAGAGTGTCTTATACAAAAGGCTTCTAAACAATTATATGGAGCATGTGAATATGTGTCTAAGTGTTCAAAATCCTTCATTATATTATATTATATTTTTATAAATATATTATGTTTCCTGTTTACAACTTGTCAATAAATAGTTGTAATAGAAAATATAGTTATAATAGAAACTTAAGAAACTCACAAAAAAAAAATTTTGCTTTTTCATACAAAATGATCATCTTAAGTATGAAAAATCTTTTTTTTTTTTGCGAATTTCCAAAATTTTTAGAACAAACATTGTTCAGTAACATGGTCTGAGTTACCCCACGAGAGGTTTTGCGCTATTAACGTTACACGTTGTATTATTTTTAGTGAAGTAGAATTATTCCGAAACCACTATTCCAATTTCAGGCTTATCAATACGCGTCCAGCTCCTCCGTGCCCTACCAAGCCGCTTCAAAGTCACCGTAGAAGTATCGGAAGGCTCCCACGTGTCCGAGCATGCGGTGAACAAGCAACTAGCCGACAAGGAACGTATAGCAGCTGCGTTGGAGAATAAGAACCTCGTGCAGATCATCAATCAGTGTATAGCCGCTGCTTGATTAGGATATTGTTGGTAAACAACGACGATATATTACTAGACTCCTAATAACAGGCGACCGATGTCTGTCAACACATTAGGCAAAAAAGTCTTATATCCGTCTTATTTCGACCACTCCTGTAAGCCGTAAACATACCTTGAGACAGAACAGACCTTGAGTTAGCCAATCACAACGCAGTACCCCGTCCCCCTCGCTTACGTAGTACCTCAGCGAGTTCACAGAATCGTTTTTGTTCCTTAGATCGTGCATGCGGAGTCTAGTAATATATCGTCCTTCGTTAAACGCTTGTCTAAAAAAAGTGTAACTGCAAAATGACCCTTATATCAAGGAGAAATGACGTTTTTTTTTTCTTCGTCTCTTACTGTTAAATGTTTTTTCGACATTGACACTTTTCTTTAGACAAGTGTCCAACAGTTTTTAAAAATTTGTCGTACTTGTGGTAAGATGGTTAGTACCTAGTTATATTTTATAAAGTAAATTTTAAATCAAAAACCTGCAATTTTATTAGGGAAGTACCCTTAGTACGAGTTTTCAGTATTTAAGTAGTAAACTGCAGGCGTAGCATGGCGCCGTAGAAAGGTCTTTGTCGAAGGAAGAATAGACAAAATGACAGAACATAGAAATATTTTTATTGTTTTAAGCCTGGTAATGTAAAGAATATGGAAAATAAACGTTCTTTTCTTCAATTGTGTACAAATGGTGTCATATTTGTGCAAAAAAACAGTCGACTTGTTTAGAAATAACGATGAAATAACTTTGTCTTTTCTTGGTAGAATAGACATAGAATCGCCATGCTACGCGTGCTGGAACTTTGACAATACCAAATTGACAATTTTCAAGGAAAAAAATAGTTCCTTCTTCGCACGCCAGAGGCGCTGTTCCATTTTTTCATACAAGAAACGCTGTAATACTGGAAACACGCTGTAAAGTAAAAGAGTGGAAAGTCGTGCTAAGGGTACTGTTTGCATCACGGCGGCGATAGGCGGAGACCTCTCGCGCCCAGCACTGGTCGCGGCCATGCTGCGGGGCGAGACGGAGTGGGAAGCGGTCGCCTCCTTCTGCGAAGCAGTCATGCTCGCGAAGGAGGAGGCGGGCCGCATGAGAGAGAGGACAAGGTCCTCCCTCCGCCCCACCCGCGGTGGTGGACGCCCACGGCGTCGGACGTCGCAAGACGATCTCCGGCCACCGTAGGCGCGGGCATGCGGGCGGCAAGTAAAGGGCAACTCGCCGTCCGACCATGGACCATGCCCGGGTCGACGGACACCGTGGATTTTAGTCAGTACAAGTCTGACAGTACCTCTCGCCCTGCCCGGGGTGGGAGGTCTCATTTGATGATTTTACCACGTAAAAAAAAAAAAAAGGGTACTGTTTGCAGAGTCTTGTAGCTGGACGTTTATATGGCCATGGTAGGCTGACGTCTTAAACCGAAAGTATTTCCACCGTGGAAAACAGACAGAGCTATAGTCGTCTAGCGTCATCTCCTTCTTACAGTGGAACTACTCTCGCTTGACGCCATTGTAGGCCAGCTGTCCCTACAATAGGGTTATATATCTATACTAATATTATAAAGATGTAAAATTTATCCGTCGGTCAGACATCCCAGACAAGAGCAGCTCGAATACGCCGCACGGACGAGTAAACACACTCATAATTTTCCTTGAAAATTGTCAATTTGAAATCGTCAGAGTACCAGTTTACTTTACGTCTCAAATACTGAAAACTCGTGCTGACGGTACTGTATAGTTAGAGTAATGAAAAACAAATTGGACACGTTTTTTTTTTTGAATCAATGAACGTAAAAGATAAAACGCCTCACCTCGAAATTCGGGAGTTGGGTCTGGTGACGTCATAACGCTTCTAAAATTATACCGACGACCGAAGTGTGAAATAACTTTCCATTCGGAAGTAGGTAGTTTAATTTTATTTCATTGACTTTCGTGACATCTACTTCCGGAAAAAAATGTCATTTTACTGCGCTGCGTAATATGTGCGCTAGCCCTTAGTTCCTAAATTTTAAATAAAAAAAAACATGCAAAAATATAATAAATAATTGTTTATTTTTCCAAAGCGTGATAAGATTAAATGTAAAACATTGTGTATAATATAAATGTATAAAAATAAATGATTTAATATAAATAATTTGTCTTATTTCTACTTGGAATTCTTTTCCTTCGTCTCGTTTTTGATGTCTTCATAAGATGTTTGGTTCTGTAACAGAAAGTATTATATTTAAGTAATTTTCCAGCGATTAGTATAAATTATTAGTTTTTACTGACAACTTACAGCTCAAATTGAATTCGTTTTCTTTCGATTAATAAAAAGTAATATATCTGTCTATCTACTTAAATCAACGACAATATATTACTAGACTCCTAATAACAGGTGACCGACGTGTGTCAACACATTAGGCAAAAAAGTCTTATATCCGTCTTATTTCTCTCACTCCTGTGAGCCGTAAACATACCTTGAGACAGAACAGACCTTGAGTTAGCCAATCACAACGCAGTACCCCGTCCCCCTCGCTTACGTAGTACCTCAGCGAGTCGACAGAATAGTTCATGTTCCTTAGATCGTGCATGCGGAGTCTAGTAATATATAGTCGTTGATGGTCCATAATCGTTTGGCCGAAAAATCCTTACTACTATCTCCCACACCTTATTATCACAGCCTTGGGAACAAACATTATGGCCGAAATACTTACATCCCACATATCATTGTCCCACTCAGGGAACAGCTTCTTGAACACGCTGGGTTCCTCTCCCTGCTTCACGAACACCACCAGGGCGGTGTCCACAGTGCGGTCCAGACCATCATCTTCAATGTACTCCTGGAATGGAAGAAGAAAGTTGAAATTGTGCCTGAAGAAAAGATGACTTGGGTTATGTCAGGGGCACACTGCAGTGTCGGATTAGCCACTTAGTAAAGTGCTACTGGCGAAGCGCAAAAACCCGACCCGCGCAAAAGTGGCACACCATTACTTTTTTTTTTTTTACTTTGTAAAATCATCAAATGAGTCCTCCCGCCTGTTAGACTTGACTGACTAAAATCCACGGTGTCCTTTTGTATACCGGAGTCGCGGTGTACGTATGTCCCGCAACACCGGCAAGGCTATGACCCTCTTTAGGGGGGCCCCGTCAGGGTGCTGACACTCTTTGAGGCGCGCGTGGAACACAACGCGCCGTCGACACGGGCATGGTCCATGGTCGAGCAGCGAGTTGCCCATTACTCGCCGCCTGCATGCCCGCGCAAAGTGGCACACCAAGGGGGAAGGACGGGGGATGTTTTAATATATCCTTCGGCCAGAAGAAAAAACTCTAAGTCTCAATTTTTTTTCTGCAGACTACCTCCGGATACGGTAGGCGCGGGCATGCGGGTGGCGAGTAATGGGCGACTCGCTGTCCGACCATGGAGAATGCCCGGGTCGACGGCGCGTTGTGTTCCACGCGCGCCTCAAGGAGTGTCAGCATGTTGACGCACCCCCCCCCCCCCCTTTAGAGGGCCAAAGGCCTGTCGATGTCGCGGGACACACGTATACCGTGGCTCCAGTATATAAAGGGCCACTGAAGGACACCGTGGATTTTAGTCAGTACGAAGTCTGACAGTTCCTCCCGCTCTGCCCTGGGTGGGCGGACTCATTTGATGATTTTACCACATCATCTGCCTGCCTTTTCCCAACTATATTGTGGTCGGCTTCCAGTCAAAACAGATTCAGCTGGATATCAGTATTTCACATGGAGCAACTGACTGGGTAATACGATACTCCATGGTAAGACTGGTTGTCAGGCTTTAGAGATTCTGACTAACAGTAACGACTGTCAAAGATCTACACATGACAGCCTGGACTTACGGCTTTACGTGCTTTCCGAGGCAGGAAACTCGCTATGACAGATGGTCACCCATCCACAGACCAACCTCGGCAAGCGCAGCTTAACCAGGAAGATCGGCCTGTGCGGCTGTAATTATTTAGCCACGAGCTCCTCCATATAACAAATCATCAATCATTTGATGATTTCACCACGATAAGAAAAAAATAAGAATAATGCTTACCTTGACAATATCGCTCTTGGCCTGTTTGACTCGCTCAGGGATGTTCTTGCCCTGCCACAAGTACAGCTCCTCGCCCGTGTCCAGCACGTAGATACCATCATCAGACAGATCCTGGAGAGATATAATAAATAATAATATTCCACAACTATCACACAACGCCATCTAGTCCCAAGCTAAGCAGAGCTTGTGTTATGGGTACCTACTAGACAACTGATAAACATACTTAAATATTTCTAAATACATACATATTATAGATAAATTACACCCAGACACAGAACAAATTATCGTGCTCATCACACAAACATTTGTCTGGGTGGGAATCGAACCCACGACCAACGTTTTACAATCGTAATGACGTCACAAGCCCCCACTCTCAAATTAGGAAGTGTTTTATCTTTGTTAATATTCATTGATTTAAAATGACGCCCCCCCTCCCTCTAGAGGGCCAAAGCCTGCCTGGGTCACGGGACTTATTTCACCGTGACCCCGAAACATAAAGGGCTATTGAAGGACACCGTGGATTTTAGTCAGTACAAGTCTGACAATGCCTCCTGCCCTGCCCGGGGTGGTAGGATTCATTTGATGATGTTACCACACTAAAAAAATATACCTGTTGTGTAAACTCAGTGTCCAAGTCTTCGAACTTGATCTTCTTGGTGACACTGACAGTGACAGCTGTCAAAGTGCGCGGGGTGTTGATCTTCCTGTTCACGGCGTTCCTCCAGCCTGAGGGGTCTTCCTTCTCCTCGGGAGCTCCACCTAGTGGGTAGAATTGGGAGCTTTAGTATAATCTTTTCTACATTTTTATTGTCTGGACTATAATAGAGACAGTGACCTCTGAGTTTGTTTCGGCTGTTTCTTCTCAGAGTAGTCAGGTACGAAACACCGGCCCCTTCTAGTTTTTTATAAAGACGTGTAAAAGTGTTTATATAACCTACTTGCATAAATAAACATCATTTCATTTCATTTTATTAGTTGTGTAATTGACCTATCTTTTTTCCCACATTTTATACCTACATTTATTTATTAAACAAGATGGCTTGACAAACTTCGTACCGCCTCAGAAACAATTAAATATTAGAAATGAATAGATACGTTACCTACACGACATTCTATCTTCAAAAACGACACACTAACGCACACATGAATAACTAAATATTACAATAGCACACTACATCACAATTATTCGCTAAAGTAGGATGGCATCGCAAGTGAAAAAGAGACAAATATAGTCAAGGTTTGTCAATTGACCACATTTGAGCGCGTCGTTTTCTGAGCGCGTATAACGTATATACACCTTACCTTACCTTTTTCCTTATAATATCATAGCTTTAAACCATCCCAAAATAATTCATAGCGAGACTAACGAACAGAAATAGATTTTTATACAGAATGACTTTTTTACCACCGTCCAAAATTTTTCTAGGCATTAGGTATCAATCACTAACCCCATTTTTGAAAAAAAATCGATACGTCAAATTTTCATATTAAATCATTTTCTCATAAGAATTATCCGCCCTGCGTGGTCACTAAGCTAAACGTTAATGATACGACACTTGCCGACGCAAGTCCCGCCCCGCCCCGCTACACCTGAGCGACACATCACACCGCGGTGTCCAGATTCATCAACTTGTTAAAGATAACATTGAGACGTGATATCTCGATATTTTTGTATTGAGTGATACAAAAAGAAAAAAAAACACGTATTCAATGATTTTCGCCAAAGATATTATATTAAAATTTGGATGGTGACTAAAAAATCACCCTGTATATAAGAAGATTGGAAGATATACGCTTACCTAAAGCGTCCCAGAATTCATCAGGTTCCTCTCCTTGCTCGATGGTGGAGATCTCCTTCTCTTTCACCACCTTCTCAACGAAGCTGGCGACTGCTTCCTTCTCTGTGTCGTTGGATTCCTGAAAATTGAGAGGAAATTACTTCGTTTGCTGCCAGATTTCCCGGATCGACGGCGCGTCGTGTTCGACGCGCGCCTCAAAGAGCTTCAGCAAAATGACGGGGCCCAAGCCGGGGTCGCGGGACTTATTTCCATCACCGGGTACAACAACTTCTTCGATGGCGAGTTTAAAAAACGTGGTGAGTATAGGTCCTTAGATAGTAAGACAAGATTAGTAATGGCAGCTATACACCTTACGTGAAATCGTTACGATTAGTCGGTACATACAGTTCAAAGTGCAAACAGATAAATATCTACAGGTGTGTGAGAAAAATCTAAAAAACTGTACCTACAGTTTTTCTCATACACACTGCATGCAGCCATAAGAATAAGAATATTTTAAATCGGAATTTTAACACTAATATCCTCACCTTGCCAATCCAGACATAGACGGTATCTTTAGTCTCCAGCACGTACACATCATCATCTTCCAGGCTGTCGGTCGTCTCCGGGACCTGGATGGCTCTCATGTCCACCCCCAGCTCTGTGCCTTCCACCTGTCGAGAGAAATAGTCAGCATCAATTGTAAAATATGCAGGTGACAAGATTACTCAAACAATCTAATAGGGAATTTGACTGAAGAAGTCGGAAAATGCCCCGCAAAAGGGTACATTTTGCGAAGGGTACATTTTGCGAAAGGTACATTTTGCGAAGGGAACATTTTGCGAAGGGTACATTTTGCGAGGGGCACATTTAGCAACTGAGCTAGTGAGATTATTACTATTGACTAAGATTACACACTATTATATTGCTAATACGTCACAAGTAAGTCCAAATTTTACTTGCTTCTGACGTCATGAAGACTTATGAATATTGATTCGTTGTACCTTTGTATATAATATTAAGCAATGATTTAAAAGCGCTCCCTCATCACGAGCATTCACCTATAATGTAACGTTACAGATTCGAACATTTCATCAGTGAAGGCAGACAATCGAGCATCACAATGCGCACCTTGTATCAAATCTATACTAAATGTACGCGAATGCTCGTCAGTCAGGGAGGTAGTATCGGGGTGTCACCACTGCGAAGATCGCCCGGAGGACACAGTAGAGCATACGGTGCAAGACTGCCCAGCTTGGGCAGAGCACCGACGTGTCCTCACGGCGGCGATAGGCGGAGACCTCTCGCGCCCGGCATTGGTTTCGGCCATGCTGCGGAGCGAGACGGAGTGGGAAGCGGTCGCCGCCTTCTGCGAGGCAGTAATGCTCGTGAAGGAGGCGGCGGGCCGCGAGAGAGAGAGGACAGCGTCCTCCCTCCGCCCCAACCGCAGTGGTGTACGCCCACGGCGCCGTACGTCGCAAGACGATCTCCGGCCACCGTAGGCGCGGGCATGCGGACAGCGAGTAAAGGGCAACTCGCTGTCCGACCATGGACCATGCCCGGGTCGACGGCGCGTCGTGTTCCACGCGCGCCTCAAAGAGCCGTCAGCAAAATGACGGGGCCCCCTCTCAGAGGGCCAAAGCCTGCCGGGGTCGCGGGACTTATTTCTATTACCGCGACCCCGGAACATAAAGGGCTACTGAAGGACACCGTGGATTTTAGTCAGTACAAGTCTGACAGTACCTCCCGCCCTGCCCGGGGTTGGAGGTCTCATTTGATGATTTTACCACGATAAAAAAAAAAAAAAAAAAAAAAAGGGAGGTAGTATTGTAATGTAATGCTCAAAGTCAAAACTTTAATGTTACATTACACGCGAATGCTCCCGGTGAAGCGCCTTAACAAAAGAAAAAAATACGTGTCCATCATTTCACAATACTAGGGGGTAACCAACGAACTAAAATGTTTTGCAATTTATTGACGCTTTTAGTAACTTTTACTGGAACGATTCCTAAAATTCAGCTGTAAAAAAACTGTACTTACTCTGAATAGACGAATATTGTCATCATCATAGGAGCCTTTCGAGTTATCAGGCTGATCTTTGCTGCCAAACAGAATCACCAGATTACCTGAAAAACGAAAATTTCAAGGAAAGGTTAAGAAAAATACGCTGATATATGCGGGTGGCTAGTTATGGGTAACTCGCCGTCCGATCATGGACCATGCCCGGGAGGACGGCGCGTTGTGTTCCACGCGCGCCTCAATGAGCAATCTGACCAGGCCTCCTAAGACGGCTAAAGCCTGCCGGGGTAGTGGGACTGTCTCACCTCGTAACCGCAGCCCTGGTACGTAAAGGGCTATTGAAGGATCACCGTGGATTTTAGTCAGTACAAGTCTGACAGTCCCTCCCGTTCCATCCCGGGGTGGGAGAAAAAGGTAGACGGACGATCTGATGTAGATCAGATGGATCACGCTGAATGCAAGCCGCTTGCAAAACCTTGAAATCTATAAAGGAGGCCTATGTTTAGCAGTGGACGTCCTACGACTGATATGATCATGATATAATAATAATAATTTATATAATAATATATTCCACAACTATCACACAACGCCATCTAGTCCCAAGCTAAGCAGAGCTTGTGTTAAGGATACTAGACAACTGATAAACATACTTATACATATATTTATAAATACATGCTTATAAATAAATTACACCCAGACACAGAACAAATGATCGTGCTCATCACACAATCATTTGTCCTGGGTGGGAATCGAACCCACGACCCCCGGCATAGCAGTCAGGGTCACTAACCACTAGACCATCAAGACTGTCATCTATGGGGAGGCCTATGTTCAGCAGTGGACGTCCTACGACTGATATGATAATGATGAGTAGAGTAGGAGTAATTTTCTGTCTTACCTTTGAAGATAGTCAAGAAATGCTTGTTTTCCTTTCCTTGAGGCACCTTCACGACGGTAGGAGCTCCTTCCAGCTCCTCCTCCAGCTGGGACACCAGGTCCAAAGCTGCTTTCTTATCATCAGCGCTGGCTTTTGAACCCTGGAGCAAACCATTATAATTTGCTTAGCGTGTTATGGTGAACTGAGTCACCGACATTATAGTTAGAGCCAAATACGTGTGGAATAAAATTCGTTGACCCCTGTGTACCAATGTATTCCAATATTTCAAAACCATTCGAAGAAGAAAGTATCGTAACACGATCAAAATAAACGAATCGTGGTAAGAGACGACTGTGACCTTACATTTTATTTTGAAATTCGAACGTTGGTATAATGGAATTCTAACGATGCATTATTAGGATCAATGACCTATATTCCAGACTTATCTGGCGGGGACTATAGCTCTTAGCAAGTTGAAGTGGGCAAGCCACGTCGCTCGTAGAACTGATAGCCGAAGAGGAGGTTCTCGAGTGGACACCACGGACCGGAAGACGCAGCGTAGGCCTCCCACTAGGTGGACCGACGACATCGTGCGAGTCGCGGACCACCGATGCATGGATGCAAGTAGCGACTCAAAAAACTGGTCTTCCCCCCGGACGTATCCGAGAGGGAACTCCAGTCCACGGGCACACGTGGAGGTCTCCTGTCTTAGCACCCCGGATTTACGTGCTTTGCTCATTTTTGTTAGCGAAAAATCTTTAAGAAGAATGAAATACTCACGATCCAGTAGTAAAGAATGAAGGCATCAGCTCCGCTGGCGTCAGTGTACTCATACTTGACCACATACACGTCACTCTGATACAGCACGGACACTCCTGACGCGAACTCCTCGGACACATCCTCCTGATCCCCGCCGGATATCCTGAGGAGATCAGAGTTAAGGATCCTTAAGAGGCCATACTACCTCAAATGGCTTAGCAGAATCCTCTGATACGCCGAAAATACTGCAGCATTAATTTTGAAATAAACATTATGATAAAGCTGAGGATTCATGTTAGGTCTTATGTTTGGCGAAAACACGATTCCATAAATTTTTCTCGATAGAAAAAAATCCCAAAGTTATCTCTAAATTGTACAATAAACCGCTGGCAATCATAAAATACTTAAAATTTGATTATGGAACTTTTTATACTAACTGAACTAACCATAAAGCAGGGCTTATATTATTTAGTTTTTCGAATTTCCTTTTTTTACGCCTTAAAATAAATAGATTTTCGCGTAGACAACTAAAAGAAAGAGCAAGCAATAGTGCGTGGTATGTTCAAGCGCGAGCGAGTAAGATTATACTGAAGTAGTATGCCGCCTTAAGCTTGAATACTTGGGGATCTACCATACCGTCTAAAGGCGCCCCTCTCACCGGGAGCATTCGCGTGTAATGTAACATGATAGATTCGACTTTGAGCATCACATTACAATACTACCTCCCTGACTAACGAGCATTCGCGTACATTTAGTATAGATTTGATACAAGGTGCGCATTGTGATGCTCGATTTTTGTCCCTCACTGATGAAATGTTCGAATGTGTAACGTTACATTACAGGCTCGCGGCAAGGGATCGCCTTTAAAGCCTGAGTAGTTCCACCGCGGGAAAGAGACAGAGCTATACAAGTCGTTACAAAAAAAAATTGTGCAAACTTCATATAAATAATCTACTAAATAGTCCGAACAAAGCCTAAACATTTGGTTTGGATAGGTGAACCCGTTCTTGAGTTATAAAGTTACAACGAAAAGTGGCATTGATTTTTATATACCTTCATATAAAGGGTGAATTTTTCAACTGGGCGTGGATGGCTACTTTCGAAACTATGAGGAATATCGAAAAACGTTGAAAGGAGTCTCGAGGCCGATTTTGACGAAAACTAAAACTGCATCATTGGATTTTAGAAAAATCAAAAATCCTGGCGAGGAATCGAACCCGCTGATTTTGGAAAAAAAATCACACCCTGTATTATTACACCGTTCGATAGTGTTGCTAATAAGGATCACATTCTGGGAAGTAATCATATACGGCAAACTTAAGGAAATGGCTGATTTTTATGAAATTGCTATTTTTTCATGTTACTTTACATCTACTGAGCCATAATTTATTCGAAATTATAAAATTTCATAGTTTTCAATGTCTCACTGGATTTGACGTTTAACAATCCCACTGTACTTATCAATACGACATTATTGAGTTGAACTAAAAATAGCATTATTTTAAAGAAGAAACGGTAACTTATGTTTCAAATACAGTCTTTGCCTAGAAGATTAATCAGTTTTTTTGGTTTTATACGTTTTTCTTAAGTTTGCCGTGTATGATTACTTCCCAGAATTTGATCCTTATTAGCAACACTATCGAACGGTATAATAATACAGGGTGTGATTTTTTTTCCAAAATCTGCGGGTTCGATTCCTGACCAGGATTTTTGATTTTTCTAAAATCCAATGACGCAGTTTTAGTTTTCGTGAAAATCGGCCTCGAGACTCCTTTCAACGTTTTTCGATATTCCTCATAGTTTCGAAAGTAGCCATCCACGCCCAGTTGAAAAATTCACCCTGTATAGATAAGTGGTGATAGGTCTTACCTGGTGACGGTAAGACTTCCCTCTCCCTGATCTGGCATGTATCCTCTGGCAGCGGCACTCTTACCAATCTGCTTGGCGGCTTGAGCGGAGTGCTCAGCATCCTCGGAGTAATAGCCAGCATCTGTGAAGTAACACAATCAACAGGTCAGTTATAGTTAGCACGTTGAGTGCGATACCAGGTCTAAACACCTTGCAACTTTTTTCCAGTGCGGCCAACGACGATATATTACTAGACTCCTAATAACAGGCGACTGATGTCTGTCAACACATTAGGCAAAAAAGTCTTATATCCGTCTTATTTCGACCACTCCTGTGAGCCGTAAACATACCTTGACACATAACAGACCTTGAGTTAGCCAATCACAATGCAGTACCCCGTCCCCCTCGCTTACGTAGTACCTCAGCGAGTTGACAGAATAGTTTTTTTTTTTGCGTGAAAGAGTAACAAACATCCATCCACACATACAAACTTTCACGTTTATAATATTAGTAGGATGTTGTATATCTGGCATTTGGTCCCAAAAAATGTTTTTTAGTTTGGCTTAGTAGTTCTTGTTTTATGATCTTACATCGTGCATGCGGAGTCTAGTATTATATCGTCGTTGAGTGCGGCCAATGATATTATAAATGAATAGATACGTTACCTACACGACATTCTATCTTCAAAATCGACACACTAACGCACACATGAATAACTAAAATTGCAATAGCACACTACATCACGATTAGTCGCTAAAGTAGGATGGCATCGCAAGTGAAAAAGAGATAATTTATAGTCAAGGTTTGTCAATTGACCACATTTGAGCCATAAATTTTCTGAGCGCGTATAACGTATCTATTTGGGGGTAAGAGGAACAGAGAGTAAAGTTCCTCGCTACCCGGTGAAAAGGAAGGTACCTTCCGACCAGACGGGTGTTGTGTCTGGTGGGCTTTCTGCCCAATGTTCATAGTCGGAATTTTCTATGTCTTCTAAGTTCGCTGTTAACTTTGATTGCGCAATGTAGACATTTTGCATCTTAGTTTTTCCGTCACTTCATAGATCTCCATCTATGAAGTGACGGAAAAACTAAGCTATTAAGATCGCTGGAGACGTCTAGGGCATCGGAAAATGCGAGGCGATTTCCGGCCACTGTTGGTGCAGGCTTGCGAAATCTCGCCGTCCGATCAAGGATCGACAAGGATGAGGGCCTTATAGGACCAAGCTAAAAGCCATAGTGTGTTTGTGTTGTACTTACCAGAATCAGAGACCATCTTAGAGTTGGTAGTGATCGACTCCCAGTTGCTGAAGTATTGCTGGAATGTGGAGCTCTCGGAACCTTCCGACACTTTGGTAACATTCACCTGAAACATTATAATATGGTCAATAAGGCAAAACAACAAAATTTAGACTACTTTTACTGAGTTCGAATTCCCTTTATTTGATACCCTGAGAGCAGTGGTGGCCCAGTGGCAACGACGATATATTACTAGACTCCTAAAAACAGGCGACCGATGTCTGTCAACACATTAGGCAAAAAAGTCTTATATCCGTCTTATTTCTCTCACTCCTGTGAGCCTTAAACATACCTTGAGACAGAACAGACCTTGAGTTAGCCAATCACAACGCAGTACCCCGTCCCCCTCCCTTACGTAGTACCTTAGCGAGTTGAGAGAATAGTTTTTGTTCCTTAGATCGTGCATGCGGAGTCTAGTAATATATCGTCGTTGGCGGCGACTTTTTGCAGTTGCGTTTTGGTAGCGACAATTAATGTCGATGAAGTTGCGTTGTGGTCGTATTAAACAGGTAGTCGATAACAGCGGCAAAATGTGGTACGTGTAAATTGTAATATTAATTTTGAAAACAAAATATTATACGCCCGACCACGTGGCGGCGTTTTGGTGTCGTTGTGGTACGTATCCATTGACCCTTAGATACCCTGGGTAGTGAAGATTTCTGAAATAAACCCAATAAAGAGAATAATAATCGACACTTACCCAAGAGGGATAGTTCTTTGACTCAAAGTATTTGTCAGAAATGTCATGGTATGCCTTCTTAATATCAGCGCCGACTCCGGATCCCATCCACACGTACACTCCAGAGTCCGGAGTATCCAAGATGTAGACCTCCTGTAAATTGAGATGAACAGTTAAGATTTCATGGACATCTGATGAAAGATATTTTCAACCGACTTCATAAAAAATTATGTTCTCAGTTCACGTGTTTGTTTTTCCGCGATATCTAGACAAGTAAATATATACTTACATCAGAAGATAGATGTTTCTGCTTGTAGGGCTTGTTCAGCGCGATGAGGTCCAGCTCGTCTCCGACCACGACCCTGTACAGGTATACTGCGGAGATGTCCTCGCGGTAGTTACTCTGTAACAAATAATGTATTAAATACCGGAAATATCAAATCAAATCAAAGCATTTATTCCAAGTAGAACAGTTTCAGGCACTCTTGAATTTGTCAGATATAAAACATATGATTAAGCTAGTGGTCCACCCCAACGACGTTATATAGACTCCTAATAACAGGCGACCGATGTCTGTCAACACATTAGGCAAAAAAGTCTTATATCCGTCTTATTTCGACCACTCCTGTGGGCCGTAATCATACCTTGAGACAGAACAGACCTTGAGTTAGCAAATGACAACGCAGTACCCCGTCCCCCTCGCTTACGTAGTACCTCAGCGAGTTGACAAAATAGTTTTTGTTTCTTAGATCATGCATGCGGAGTCTAGTAATATATTGTCGTTGGGCCCACCCCGTGCTTCGCTACGTGTTACAAAAAATGTGATAAATGAAGAAACGCTCGACTGATTTTGTTAAATTTTCACTTTGATTACTATAATAATACAGGATGTATTGTTTTTTCAAAAATCAGTGGGTTTGATTCCTGACCAGGATTTTTGATTTTTCTAAAATCCAATGATGCAGTTTTAGTTTTCGTCAAAATCGGCCTTGAGACTCCTTTCAACGTTTTTCGATATTCCTCATAGTTTCGAAAGTAGCCATCCACGTCCAGTTGAAAAATTCATCCTGTATATAAGTATACTTACAGAAGTAGAATCTTCGCTGGCGATTTCATCCTTGGAACCGGATCCCAGAGCTTCGAAGAACGCTGCATAGTCATCATCCGAAGAGTATTCATCTGTAACAATACGCACACCAAATGTCAATCATTTCAGCTAAACGAGATATTATCATCTGCCTGACTTTTCCCAACTATGTTTTGGTCGGCTTCTAGTTGAAATAGATGGTTCTGAATCATCATCATCAGCCTATAACGTTCCCACTGCTGGGACACAGGCCTCCTCTCTTGTGAGAGGGAGTGGGCCATAATCCACCACGCGGGCCCAGTGCGGATTGGCAGATGTCACATGTCTTCGAATTTGATGGTTCTAGGACATGCCGGTTTCCTCACGATGTTTTCCTTCACCGTTTTGAGAGCAGTGGTGATGAAATAAATTACACAAAGTAATGCGCTAAGCCTGGTTCGAACCCACGACCTACAACTCGTAAGTCGGGACCACTGGGCCACCACTGCTCTGCTGATGGGTCTGAATATCATTACTTATTAAACTTTTATGGTGCGACCCCATGGTAAGACTGGTTGTCAGATTTTCGGACGTCTGACTAAGCTGAGAGTAACTGATGTCAAAGATCTACCTATAAATGACAGTCGGGACAAACGGCTTTACGTGCTTTCTGAGGCACGGAGGAAACTCGCTATGACAGATGATCACCCATCCACAGGCCAAACTCGGCCGGCAATCGCGGCTTAACCTAGAAGATCGGCCAGTGCGGCTGTAGTTATTTAGCCACGAGCGACCCACACATATATTCCTGTGATGAACATGTGATCATTTGTTCTGTGTCTGGGTGTAATTTATCTATTATACGTATGTATTTAGAAATATATAAGTATGTTTATCATTTGTCTAGTACCCATAACACAAGCTCTACTTAACTTGGGACTAGATGGCGTTGTGTGATAGTTGTGGAATATTATTATTATTATTTATTATTATCTTCCTTCTTTTTTGAAGTCGTTTAAAAAATATTAGTCATCGGATAAATATAAGACATGAATAATCGTGGATATCATACAATCAGTCAGCCAAATATTATCACCTGATTTACATCAAATTGAACTGATAATACGATAACATATATCTATCAACTTTTTCCCGGTAAGTGATATATTTTTGTACATTTTGGCCTTTCCCCTTATCACGTGGCATATAATAATTTTAATAAACTGATCATTGTGTTATCATTTTTTTTAGTTTTGCCGACTGCAATAAGATTTAGTGATTATTATTGATTCATTATTTTTATAATGCAATCAAAGAAACCGATTGTCCTTGAGGAAAGGTAGTTAGTAGGTACATGGTTTTGCTAAGAAAATAAAAAAAAAGAAATAGTATGTGTTGCTCAGAGCTTTTGAGGAGCTCTTGGCTAAATACTTACAGCCGCACAGGCCGATCTTCCGGGGTAAGCAGCGCTTGCCAAGGTTGGTCTGTAGGTGACCAAATGTCATGTAGCGAGTTTCCTCCGCGCCTCGGACAGCACGTAAAGTCGTTTGTCCCGGCTGTCATTTATAGGTAGATCTTTGGCATTAGTTACTCTCAGTCAGAAGCTCTAAAAGTCTGACAACCAGTCTTACCATGGGGTATCGTATTACCCAGTTACTGTGTTGTGGAGGTCCGATAGTCAGTCGCTCCATGTAAAATACTGATATTAAGCTGCATCTGGTTCGACTGGAAGCAGACCACAATATAGTTAGGAAAAGGCTAGCTAGGCAGATGATGATTTACCGGAAAAATGATAATAGAGCTGTTTATCATATCATCAGCTTTATTTGATGTAAATTAGGTGATATTGGCAGTTTGTATCTCTGATATCCGCGATGTTTCATAACCTATCTTTGTACGATGACTAATTTATGAAAGACGTGAGATATAGCATTTATTCGGTTGAATTTCGTAAGTACCTACGATAAAATTAATGAATAGGATAAAATCCACGGTGTGTTTCAATAGGAAATGAATTGGAAGCGGTCGCCTCCTTCTGCGAAGCAGCCATGCTCGCGAAGGAGGCGGAACGCGTGAGGGAGAGAACAGCGTCCTCCGTCCACCCTAGCCGCAATGGTAGACGCCCACGGCGATGGACTTCGGCAGACGATCTCCGGCCAACGCAGACGCGGTCATGCGGGCTTCCTGTAAAGGGCAACTCGCTGCCCAACAATGGACCATGACCGGTTCGACGGCGCGTTGTGTTCCACGCGCGCCTCTAAGAGCGTCAGCATGATGACGGGGCCCCTCTAGTGGGCCTGCCTGACTTATTTCCATTATCGTGACCCCGGAACATAAAGAGCTATTGAAGGACACCGTGGATTGAGTCAATACAAGTCTGACAGTAGGGGGTGGGAAAACTCATTTAATAATTTTACCACGATAAAAACGTACGATAAACTTAATGTAAAACCTATACTGATTAAAATCCACGGTGTCCTTCAAATAGCCTTTTACGTTACCTGATGAGTAAGTCCTGCGACGACTTAAAACTTTAGGAGGGCCCCGTCATATTTCTGACAGCTTCTTGAGGCGCGCGTTAACCACGACGCGCCTTCTACCCGAGCATGGTCCATAATCGGGCGACAAGTCACCCATTGCTCGCCGTCCTGAAGTGGTCAACTGCAAGTATAACTCACCAATAATCTCAATGGTAGCTCTTCCATTGTGGTCCTCATCACGCAGCTTGTTTGCGACGCTGATGATCTTTCTTCGCTGCGTGGCCTTAGCTCCTTCTGGCACCAACACAAAGATGTCGTGGTCTACTTCCAGGATGAAGCAGTGGTCCTTGGTTAAGGAGGAGGAGTCGGCTTCCACCTGTGAAGGAGGGTGAAGATTTTATGGGACTTTTATCTTCCCGGGTTGACGTTAAAGTGAGACAACGTATTGAGCAAAAGCGCTTCCAAGGAGGTTCGATCAGTCAGGTCGTTTATTTTCATAATGTGAAACTCTTTGGTGGAATTCTTTTATTTATTTTTTTGGAAATTAAAAAAAAAAGCCGTAAAGAAAACGCACGCTGCTATACTACAGGGTGTGCGGTAAAATAGGTACTTAGGTGAGACTACCTTTTTTACCGCACGCTCCGTTGTATGGTGCGTAATTTTTAACTTTCGAACAAAGTATACAGGCTTTGTAAATGCATTTTACGAGCAAATGTGTTGAAGAATATTGTATGACACACGTGCAGAAGTTGGTATTTACAAACTCGTGACTATGGTAAGCACTCGACTTCGTCTCGCGCTTACACTCTTCTACTCGTTTGTAAAAACCAACTTACTGCACTAGTATCAATAACTATTTAAGGAAAAAAAAAACCGGGGGTATGCGGTAAAATAGGTACTTAGGTGAAAGTATCTATTTTACCGAACGTTCCGTTGTATGGTGCGTAATTTTTGACTTTCGAACAATGTATACAGGCTTTGTAAATGCATTTTTCGATCAAATGTGTTAATAGTTATTTTCAACACATTTGCTCGTAAAATGCATTTACAGAGCCTGTATACAGTGTTCGAAAGTTAAAAATTACGGACCATACAACGCAGCGTGCGGT
This sequence comes from Agrotis ipsilon, assembly GCA_028554685.1. Lineage (NCBI taxonomy): Eukaryota > Metazoa > Arthropoda > Insecta > Lepidoptera > Noctuidae > Agrotis > Agrotis ipsilon. Next base: position 7,599,948 of record CM052983.1, on the reverse strand, counting down.
AAAATAGGTACTCTCACCTAAGTACCTATTTTACCGCACGCCCCCTTGTAGAGCAGCGTGCGTTTTCTTTACGGTTTTTTTTTAATTTCCAAAAAAAAAAAAAGAATTCCACCAAAGAGTTTCACATTATGAAAATAAATAACCTGACTGATCGAACCTCCTTGGATGAGCTTTTGCTCAATTCGTTGTCTCACTTTAATACTAAAGAGTAAATGAGATGAAAGATGTAGTTCTAATTTTCACCACGTGCATGTGGCGCCATTTTCAAAGTCGCGCCATTTTCATATTAGGAACTTCAAAAATTGTTGCGACTAATCTGAGTTCAAGGGAGCAATCTGATATTAATAAGGATAAATGTGTTGAAAAACATTGTATGACACACGTGCAGAAATTGGTATTTACAAACTCGTGACTACGGTACGCCCTCGGGCGCCTTCGGCGCCTCGGGCGTACGTTGTCTACTCGTTTGTAAAAACCAACTTTCCGCACTAGTATCATAAATAACTATTATGATACAAGTGCGGAAAGTTGGTTTTTACAAACGAGTAGACAACGTACGCCCGAGGCGCCGAAGGCGCCCGAGGGCGTACCGTAGTCACGAGTTACCAATACCAATTTCTGCACGTGTGTCATACAATGTTTTTCAACACATTTATCCATATTAATATCAGATTGCTCCCTTGAACTCAGATTAGTCGCAACAATTTTTGAAGTTCCTAATATGAAAATGGCGCGACTTTGAAAATGGCGCCACATGCACGTGGTGTAAATTAGAACTACATCTTTCATCTCATTTACTCTTTAGTATTAAAGTGAGACAACGAATTGAGCAAAAGCTCTTCCAAGGAGGTTCGATCAGTCAGGTTGTTTATTTTCATCGTAAAGAAAACGCACGCTGCTCTACAAGGGGGCGTGCGGTAAAATAGGTACTTAGGTGAGAGTACCTATTTTACCGCACGCTGCGTTGTATGGTCCGTAATTTTTAACTTTCGAACACTGTATACAGGCTTTGTAAATGCATTTTTCGAGCAAATGTGTTGAAAAATATTAAATTCGTAGGTATTGACAGTAGCTGAATTAAAACACTGATGGTTTTCTTAGATAATAATTAAAACGGACGCAATCAAACTTATCTTTTTAAATAATGATTAGGTAACAATAATAACTGATAATAAGTTAAATATGGTTGGTGATATTTTACAATATTTAATTTCCTTACATCTACTTTTAACAATGAAATATATTTAGATAATATATTAGACTTTTAATCCGTTGTCTGTCTGGGTAGCAAGATATTTTTGACACTCTACTCTTTTCACATTTTCCGATTGAGCTGATATTAAGCACGTCTTATCACGTTAAATGCGATAGCTCGAAACACTTTGTATTATACGACTTTATTACCTCTTTTCCTCCCCCCAGGGCAAAGCGGAAGGGACTCTCAGTCTAAACTAAAAACCACGGTGTCCTTCATAGCTCTTTACTTTCCGGGGTCACGGTAATGAGATAGGCCCCGCGACTCCGATAGGCTTTGGCTCTCTAGAGGAGAGATCCGTCATCTTGCTGACGCTCTTTGAGGCGCGCGTGGAACACAATGCGCCATCAACCCGGGCATTGTCCATGGTCAGGCGGCGAGTTGCCCATTACTCGCCGCTCGCATGCCCGCGCCTACGATGGCCGGAGATCGTCTTGAGACGTCCGTCATAGGCGTCTACCACTGCGGCCGGGGCGGAGGGAGGACGCTGTCCTTTCCGTCACACGACCCGTCTCCTCCTTCGCGAGCATGACTGCTTCGCAGAAGGAGGTGACCGCTTCCCACTCCGTCTCGCTCCGCAGCATGGCCGCGACCAATGCCGGGCGCGAGAGGTCTCCGCCTATCACCGTGAGGACACGTCACACGTGCTCCGCCCAATCGGGACAGTCCTGCACCGTATGCTTCACTGTGTCCTCTGGGAAACTGTATTGTAACTCAGGAAAATTTTGCACTCCAGAGCCACAAGATACAAGCGACGCTTAGTTTGTGACTCACTAAATATAATGTCACATTGTTACTTACTTTACTTTTTGATGCTTATTTTAATTTTATTATTTTTTTTTTCTATGGCCAATGATGCTCTATCATACGTTACCTCTTCAATCCTCATGTTGTCACAACCAGACAGCTTCAAGAGTCTCTTCTCAGCACCAGCGTTAGTCTCCACCTCTGTGAAACCGGACTCGTTGCCTCCTTCGACGTACCTGATGGCTAGAAATTAACGTTTGTTAATTAAATCCAGGCCAAGCTGCGGGGCGAGACGTGACGGACGACGGGTGACGATGTCCGGCCACCTTAGGCGCGGGTATGCGGGCGGCGAGTAATGGGCAACTCGCCACCCGACCTTGGACCATGCCCGGGTCGACGGCGCGTCGTGCTACCGGGGTCACGGGACTTATCACCGTGACCCTGGAACGTAAAGGGTTAATGAAGAACACCGTGGATTCGTTAGTACAAGTAGTAGATTAGTCAGTACAAGTCTGACAGTCCCTGCCGCCCTGCCCTGGGTGGGAGGTCTCATTTGATGATTTTAAATTTTAGTATGGAAAAAAATTTAACAGTTCAGTTTAGACGCCATATGGGAAACTTACCAGGCTTGAAGTAACCCAGGAACTTGCTAGACTCGTGCCCCTGGACTTCCCTATGATGGACAGCTTTGCCTCCCAGCATATCATCGAGGGTAACCGTCCAGATAGCTGCAGAGCCTTTTTTGTCTTGCGTGGTCTTGCTACCAAGCCAGAAATGAGCGTCGTAGTTCAACGTGGAATTGCTCTGGCCTGACGTCTGCGAATAAATAAATGACTTAAGTTATTTAGGTACAGTCGAGTTCAATAATATGTTGGCATTGTCAATGATTCAAAATATTGTGAGCGTCGATAAGCTCAAAAAATTCTACAAATCTAGAGATAAAAAATATGTTAATATTCTAAATTATTCTGAATTATTTTGAGGTTCATATATTTTTGAAGTCCAGACGTGCCAACATCTTAATGAACGCGACTGTATTCCACGAAGGGTTCCTGGCACCTGGGAAAAAATTTGACAGTAGCCTAATAGCCTTATGTCGAATAGATAAGGTGCAAGTAGCTCAGGGTCCATTGTGAGCGGGTGCCCTTCGTGGAATACCTCAAATTATTCAGCTCTCAGCTAATTACAGCCGCACAGGCTGATCTTCCAGGTTAAAAAGCACTTGCCGAGGTTGGTTTGTGGATGGATGACCATCTTTGTCATAGTGTGTTTCCTCCGTGCCTCGGAAAGTACGTAAAGCTGTTGGTCCCGGCTGTCATTTGTCTTTGACAGTTGTTAAGTACTGCTACTCAGAAGCTTTTAAGTCTGACAACCAGTCTTACCATGAGGTATCGTATTAACAAGTTACTGTGTTGTGGAGGTCCGATAGTCAGTCGCTCCATGTAACATACTGATATTTAGTTAACGGGTTCGAATGGAAGTTGCCTAACATAGTTGGGAAAAGTCAGGTAGATGAAATACAACATGATCTGTATATAGAAAACTCGATGTATCGATAGGTTCACATAGATTTAATATTCCACAACTATCACACAACGCCATCTAGTCCCAAGCTAAGCAGAGCGTGTGTTATGGGTATTAGACAACCTACTTATATATTTCTAAATACATACATATTACAGTTAAATTACACCCAGACACAGAACAAATGATCGTGCTCATCACACAAACATTTGTCCTGGGTGGGAATCGAACCCACGACCACCGGCTTAGCAGTCAGGGTCACTAACCACTAGACCAACAGGCCAGTCAAAATTATAATGAACATAATTTCCTGATACATGCATTAGTTCTTGTATATCTTACCTTAAGAACAATGTACGAGTCTCCGTTGTAGAATTTTCCATACTTCTTTTCATCAACTGCCACTGGTTCGAATTGCTGAAAAAAATGCAGTCAGTTTTATTGTTTCATCAATATGATCATTAACAACGGGCGACTCGCTGTCTGACTATGGATCCCTGCCTGTATCGACAGCGCGTTTTGGTCCACGCGCACCTCAAATTGTCATTTATTTATTTATTTATTTAATCATTTATGTACACACAAAATAAAATAAAAGAACATACTTAAACTAATAGTACAAAGGCACTGCTTATTTCAAAAGAAATTTCTACCAGCAGACCTGCGATAGGAAGAGTGAAAAAAAAAATGTAGACAGTAGTGTGTTTAGTTTCATCAACATTTACAAATCGGCGACTCGCTGTCCGACCATGACCATGCCCGTGTCGAAAAAGAGTTGTGTTCCACGCGCATCTCAAATTGTTAGATAAATATCAATAGGTATAATCATTACAAACGGGCTTACTCGCTGTCCGATTATGGTCCATGGCTATGTCGACAACGCGTTGTGTTCCAAGCGCACGTCAAAGAGTGTCAGCATTATGACGGGACGGGAGGCCCCGTTTGAGGGCAAAATTCTGCCGTGGTCGCGGGACTTACGAATTACCATGACCCCAGAACGTAAATGTCTTTTGAAGGACACTCCTGCCTGTGTGGGAGGACTCATTTGATGATTTTACCATCACGATAAAAAAATAATATATAAAATAAATATTCTCTGAATATGCTAATGGCATGTCTTCACATGATAAGTTATCTGGTAAATATTAATCTTTTTGATATCTAATCGATTTTGATGTCAATGTGCAACGAAACGTATATTTATATAGCTTCCACCTTTTTTATTTTATTTTGGTAAAGTCATCAAAAATGAGTCCTCCCACCCAGGGCACTGCGGACGGGACTGTCAGACTTGTACTGACTAAAATCCACACACACTGAAAGACTGTAACTCTTTGAGGCGCCCGAAGAACGACGTAGAACACAATGCGCCGTCCACTCGGGCATAGTTCATAGTCGGACAGCGAGTCGCCCATTACTCGTCGTCCGCCTCGCAGCGCCTACGGTGGCCGGAGATCGTCTTGCGATGTACGCGTCTACCATTGCGTCTGGGCTGTGAGGTAGGCGCTGTCCTCTCCCTCACGCGCCTCATCCTTTAATTATTTTTTTTTGCTACATTTTGCTATGAAAGGTTAATCCTAGGCTAGCATCTAAGTCCATGCTATCAATCTATGGTATAAACGTATTTTCTAAATATATATACCCAAAGGTGACTGACTGACATAGTGATCTATCAACGCACAGCCCAAACCACTGGACGGATCGGACTGTTTGTCATGCAGGTAGATGTTATGACGTAGACATCCGCTAAGAAAGGATTTTGATCAATTCTACCCCTAAGGGGATAAAATAGGGGATGAAAGTTTGTATGAAATTTTCTCAATTTGATAATAAATATATTGTTAAGTTCCGACATCCACTCGAACGAAGTCGCGGGCACAGGTAGTATTTAATAAAATATTAACTAACCTCAATAGTCCATATTTCAATACCGGGTCCTGCGCCCGCCTCAGCGAATGCCGCGTGGTCCATTTTAATACACTGCACTTGACTGAGGATCAATACTAAATGATCACATATTTTTGTGTACTAAGCTGTGCCGGTGATAAGTAATCTTCATATCTAGTGAGTCATGTTATAGATAGTGATTTTATTGTGATAGTGTTATCTTAGGCGAGGTACACACACATCAAAAAATGTTTTTGATCTAGCACAAGCTAAAGGGGAAAATATACAAATCCGTGATTAGACCTGTCGTATTGTATGGATCGGAATGCTGGGCTGTGAAAAAGATGGATGAGAAACGATTGCATGTAGCGGAGATGAGGATGTTAAGGTGGATGTGTTGAGTGACAAGAATGGATAAAGTAAGGAACGAGTTATTATGGGGCAGTTTGAAAGTCGCGCCGCTTACAGAAAAAGTGAAAGGGAATCTATCTATCTATCTATCTTGGTATGGACATGTGATGAGGAGGGATGACACTCATGTGACTAAGAGAGTGATGAGTATGAATATTGATGGATGGAGAGGAAGAGGAAGGCCAAAGAAAAGATGGATGGATTGTATAAGAAATGATATGAAAGAAGGAGTAAATGGTACTATGACTTGTGATAGGGGAGAATGGAAGAAAGAAACGTGTTGCGACGACCCCAAGTAAAATGGGATAAGGACAGGAAGATTAATGATGATGACAAGCTGTATTTTTTAGTTTAAGGAAAAACAATTGCACTGTTATATCTATCTTCTTCTTTATTTATAAGAATCAACTGCTGTCAGTTAGTCACGCAAAAACTCGAGAACGGCTGGACCGATTTGGCTAATTGTGGTTTTAAATTATTTTGGGAAGCCCAGGGAAGGTTTTTTATTTAAATTGTTTCTGAGGCGGTACGAAGTTTGCCGGATCAGCTAGTAGTATATAAAAATCAATGCCACTCTTCGTTGTAACTTTATAACTCAAGAACGGGCTCACCTATCCAAAACAAATGTTTAGGCTTTGTTCGGACTATTTAGTAGATTATGTATGTGAAGTTTGGACAAAATCGGTCGATCGGTTCTTCATTTATCACATTTTTTGTAACACGTAGTGAAGCACGGGACGGGCCGCTAACCACTAATCTGTTTGCACTGAGACAAAATTGCAAATATCTTAATGATACAGTCAAGTCACGTATGTCTATTGTTTTGAATGACGATGACGTCATATCTGTCCATTATTTCTGTTGGGTCACCTCAACGACGATATATTACTAGACTCCGCATGCACAATGTAAGGAACAAAAACTATTCTGTCAACTCGCTGAGGTACTACGTAAGCGAGGGGGACGGGGTACTGCGTTGAGATTGGCTAACTCAAGGTCTGTTCTGTCTCAAGGTATGTTTACGGCTCACAGGAGTGAGAGAAATAAGATGGATGTAACACTTTTTTGCCTAATGTGTTGACAGACATCGGTCGCCTTTTATTAGGAGTCTAGTAATATATCGTCGTTGGGTCACCTGAATCAACAACGCCATAAATAAATACATGTTTCCCTCTCTTCAACCAAGTTTCCTCCACTGCTGGACGTAATAAGCCTCTCCCAAATAACTCCAACTACCCCGATTTTGGGCAGTGGCGTTGACGTTGACGGCACGTGTGGCGCAGTGGCTGAACAATTAGACGCACGTATGTTTGTAAACGAACCCACGATACAGGAGAATTCCTAGTGTAGGGCAAAGATTCAGAAAAAAAGTACGTACTAATCCGTCCACTGCTTTTTGTTTTAAGTGGTATAATCATCAAATGAGTCCTCCCATCTCGGACAGCGCGGAAGGGACTGTCAGATTCGTACTGACTAAAATCCACGGTGTCCTTCAATAGCCCTTTATGTAATGCCACGGTAATGAGATAAGTCCCGCGACTCCGGCAGGCTTTGGCCCTCTAGAGGGGGGCAGCTAACTTTCATCCACCCATTCATCGTGCCGCTATTAAACAAATAAATTAACGTAAATCAATCAGACAAGAGCGTTTTAATTACAATATCTGCAGCTCTGCTTTTTCTTTTTTTAATATTTTATGAATTCCCACCGCTGTGCAAAGGACTGCTGATGGCCGATGGGGCCGTAAGGTTCTCGAATGGAGACCTCGCACCGGCAAGCGCAGCGTAGGACGTCCACCCACTAGGTGGGCAGACGATCTTATGAAGGCCACAGGATCACGCTGGATGCAGGCCGCTTACAACCGGTCCTATTGGAAGTCTAAAGGGGAGGCCTATGTTCAGCAGTGGACGTCTTACGGCTGATAATTATGATGATGATGATGATGATGATGCTGTGCAAAGGACTTCCTAAGTACTCGTTTTTGACTTTCGCTTTAGTAGATTAGAGCGTACCGGTGTCATCACAATGTGTTCACCTTTGAGGACAGAGGAGGAGAGGATGAAATAAAAAAATAACAGTCATTTAATTAGGTTAACACTTTTTTTAACTATCACCGCCTTATTACAAAATGGGGTTTAACTAAAAACCAAGGTTTACATCACCAAAAACTATGGTTTACACAAACGTTATTACAAATCTTGGTTTTGCGATAAACTATAGTCTAACAGTCGTAGCTGTCAAAGGTGTGTCAAAGTTTCTCAAAGCTACTTTTTCATTGTGTTGTTGTTTTTGTGTTATTTTCACCCAAAATGGGTTAAAACGTGCTAGATTTAATTGTTAGTACACATAGCGTATTTAAATGTTAAGACAATGGTTCAAATGACGGTACTAAAGTCTACGTTTTATCTAAGTTTTGTAATACGGAGAAATTTAAACCATGGTTCTGAAGATAAGACTGGACTTGTTAGTACAGGTTTAAACCAAGGTTTATTTAGTTTTTGTAATAAGGCCCTCACGGTTTGCTTCAAATCTTAAAATGCCACTTACGGGATATCTTCCGTGATTCACTATTTGTTTGAGTTCCCGATATTTCGACGTTGTTGCAAGCGCCATGATCGCGGTTTGACTGGAGAATGCGGGTGGATGAAAATAAATTGTTAGGAGCAGACAAATCTGTCTACCCTCTTTCTTAGTCTCTTGCTACGCGCACTACTGGAACTCGACACTAAATCACGGCAAAACACACTCACATTTAATTAGGTACTTATGTAGTGAATATTAACTCAAAAAACTCATTTCTAGGTATCAAAAGCAATAAAACTCTTAGAAAAAAAACAATAATCTTTTATTATAAGACAAACAATTTAACATTTACTATATATACATCACATATATAATTTATAAAACATTTTCTTTTAAATATATAAAACTTCGTTAAAATCAGTTAACTCACTAATGTGAAAAATTACATCATCTATGGTCCAAGAACGAATCCTTGAGGTAGACCGCAATGCTTTCTACATTGCTATCAATTTAGAAAAAACAAAATCGAAAACAGAAATGGTCCCAGAAAACACCCTTGAGGAAGCCCCTCGAGATTCCATAGAACAGTCAATACTTTTTCAGAATTAGTGAGTTAACTGAGTGCTTATGTCAATCGAATGCTATTGTCAATTAGCAACATATGAAAACATAAGATAAGATCGCTGTTATCAGTAGGATGCCGTTGCTGATCACGCGGAATGCATTTTTTTCGGCATCTTTAATAGTTTCAGGCTGTGGAAAGAAATTGGTCTATACAATAAGAAAAATAACAAAGTATTTATTTCAAGTAAGCATTTTTGAATAGCCAAAGAGAAAAAATAAACTATATCTAATTTAAATTATGGTGCTACAGTCCCAGTCACAAGACAATAACTGTGAAAGTACTGTAGATGCCCATTCCAAAGCGTAGATCTCTATGGAGAAGAACGGGCAAGAAACTCCATGGACACTCTTTTTCAATTGCCAAGACTAAAATTTTTACATTCATCTTGAGATGGTACACTATGTGAATTGATGTAGCAAGAAAAAGTGTCCCAGGAATTATAAAAAAGATAATAATATAATAATATAGGGGCAGGTATAACAGCACCAACATTTTTAAATGAGAGCAAAGGTCAGTTCACGTACACAAGCCAAAGATCAACAAAAGCTGGACAGGCCGGTAACGGTCTAATTTGGCCTTATCCGGGCGCCTGGACACGCTTCTTTTTTTATCGTGTTAAAATCATCAAATGAGTCTTTCGGGGTAGGAGTAACTGTCAGACTTTTACTAAATAAAATCCACAGTGTCCTTCAATAGCCCTTTACGTTCCGGGGTCACGGTAATGAGATGTCCTGCGACCCCGGCAGGCTTTGGCTCTCTAGAGGGGGGCCCTGTCATCATGCTGACACTCTTTGAGGCGCGCGTGGAATACAACGCACCGTCGACCCGGGCATGGTCAATAGTCGGACAACGAGTCGTCCATTACTCGTCGTCCGCCTCGCCGCGCTTACGGTGGCTGGAGACCGTCTTGCGACGTCTGTCGTCTACCATTGCGTCTGGGTTGTGAAGAAGACGCTGTCCCTCACGCGTCCCGTCTCCTCCTTCGCTAGCATGACTGTAGCAGAAGGAGGAGTGGATGATAGGGTACAAGAAATTTTGAATTTAATGATAAATAAAGTATGACTTACAGTGACACTGGCCTTAAGTACCTGCTTACTCTGGCAGCTGACTTGATCGATGGATGTGCGGAACCTCTCAATGGACGCCGGATCCGTAGCGTCCGGTTGGAATTTGAAACTGTTCATGAACAATTGCCAGCAATAATGAATGATGGAATTTTTACGCCTACAATTTTCGTCAATCATCGCATTAGACGATAGGTTTTCCGTCAGTCAAAACCTCCGCCATGGTTTTGCCATGGCGGAGCAATGGCAAACCTATCGTGTAATGGGCGCTTATGAGATAGTGTAGTTACGTCATGTAAATTCACTCACTTGGGCCTTTGTCTTCCAACAGGCCGTTCTGTAGCAGACTCCTCATCGGAGAAGTCTTCCTCCGTCTCCTTTTTGAAGGTAGAAGGAGTTTCAGTTTCTTTGGCTACTTCTTTTTCTTCTGCGCTCTCCGATTTGTAATCTGTATCAATTAATTTATTACTTTTGACTGTTTCGTTGGTCTTGTCGTCAAGTGGGATAGCTGAGCTTGTGTTCCTAGGTTTGATTCTCAAGTTGAGTAAATTGTTATGTAATTTTTTTTTTATTGTTATGTATGTAAAATCATCAAATGAGTCCTCCCACCCCGAGCAGGGCGGGAGGGACTGTCAGACTTGTACTGACTAAACTCCACGATGTCCTTCAATATCCCTTTATGTTCCGGGGTCACGGTAATTAAGTACTTACCGGCAGTATCTTTGTAGATCTCTGACAATTCCTTCTCTATCCTCGCCTCGTCTTCATCCAAGTTCAATGCTTCTATTTTCTCAAATTTTTTCACATCTTTCTTTAATGTAGCCTGTAAAAATAGATATTACTATAGATGCTCAAAGTCGAATCTATAATGTTACATTACACGCGAATGCTCCCGGTGAGGGAGCGCCTTTAATGACAGTCTTGATGCTGTCAATATGTCTACGAGTATTTTAAGAAAAATACTAACAGTACTTTTCTTAACATCTTTCTTGGTGGCAGGTGATGCAGTGTTAGCAGTCTTCAGAGAGACCTTCTCACTATCATCAGTGTCCTCCTCAGCAGATGGCTCCTCTTCTAATCCCATCGGCAGTTCTGTAGGATATGACAGCTTCAATAGGATATTTGACACCACCAATGTAATAAGTAAGGGTGTAATTTATCTATAATATTTATGTGTCGGAATCGAGTCGTATCCGGAACGCCAGCGCCATCCGGTGGCGCTTGATGGAGTTAGTGTGGTGCGTGCTTGCAGCCAGCGGCGCGAGCGGATCACTAAAACCATCCTGCGATCTGAGATATGTATCTACCTAGTTATGTGCAATGTTCATTAGTGCTAAATAGGAAGAATAAACTAAGTTGATTGTCAAGTGTAAAAGACTGCTTTCATTATCGAACACTACCCACCGACGATGGCCACAGCAAAGAGGACCCACTATGAGTACCGATAATGATGATGGAGACTGTCATCCTCCATCATATGTATTTAGAAATATTTAAGTATGTTTATCAGTTGTCTAGTACTCATAACACAAGCTCTGCTTAGCTTGGGACTAGATGGCGTTGTGTGATAGTTGTGGAATATTATTATTATCACTACTACATAACAAAAAACAAAGTCGCTTCCCGCTGTCTGTCTGTCTCTATGTATGCTCAGATCTTTTAAACTGCACAACGGATTTTGATGCGGTTTTCTTTTAAAACATAAAACATGCATCATATAAATAGAGATTGCACCCATGCGGAGCCAGGGCGCTAGTTAGCCTATAAATGTTTCTCTCTGTGAGAGGGAGTGGGTCATAATCCACCACGAGGGTCCAGTGCGGGTTGGTAGATGTCACATATCTTCGAATGTTTGGTTCTAGGACATGTCGGTTTCCTCACGATGTTTTCGTTAATAGAGCATTAGTGATGTAGTTAATAACACAAAGTAATGCCCCTGCCTGGATTCGAACCCAAGAACTACAACTCGTAAGTCAGGACCGATACCACCGGGCCACCATTTGTAGATCTTTGACAGTCGTTACTGTTAGTCAGAAGCTCGAAAGTCTGACAACCAGTCTTACCATGGAGTATCGTATTACCCAGTTACTGTGTTGTGGAGGTCCGATAGTCAGTCGCTCCATGTAAAATACTGATATTCAGCTGCATCTGGTTCGACTGGAAGCCGACCACAATATAGTTGGGAAAAGGCAGACAGATGATGACAGGAGACCGATTACCTTTTATGGGTGCTCCAATTTCTATAACTTCCTGTCCCATAGATTCCGACAACTGTTTTACATGGCTTTTAGCGGAAACTAAATATATAAGAGAGGATAACATTATTATTATAACTAAACGCATTATGTGTTTGTTCCTATGTATTTTGTAAAAGAAACAGTTTGAAAAGTTTAGTCGGCCAACTTGATTGACAAAGGAAAGAACCATCGCGATTTGAAAATTAAAATGAAAATAATATTTGGACGGTTGGATTTTTAGGATTCCGTAGCCAAATGGCAAAAAAAGAACTCTTATAGATTCGTCATGTCTGTCTGTTTGTCGGTCTATATGTCACAGCTACTTTTTTTCGAAAGTATAAGAGCTATCCTGTTGAAACTTGGTAAGTAGATGTATTATGTGAACCGCATATAAAAAAAAAGAGGATGACCCAATTCTTAGAATTGAATCTTAAAAATCACCAAACTCAAACGAGTGGAGTATCTATGGATAGGTCTTTAAAAATGATATTTAGGTTACTAACATCATTTTTCCTAAACTAAACAGTTTGTGCGAGAGACACTTCCAAAGTGGTAAAATGTGTGTCACCCCCTCCCACCCTTTGCAACTTCAAACCTAAGATAATGACAAAACTAAAAATATATATTTGGTTTAAACGAGATCAAGTAATTAGGTTTTTTTTAATACGTCATTAATCGCAAACCGCAATTTACCTTTCAAGAACTTTTTATGTTACTTGCTACTACGGAACCCTTTATGGGCTAGTCCGACAAAACTTGACCGCATTTTTTAAAATGCATACACAAACTCATGACTCACGGCTTCTTCCCTTGATCGTAGTCAGAAACTACAGAGCGTCACCTGCTGCGATCCTTACATACTCCTTCCACCTCATCCACATTCATGCATCTGCTCATACACGCTCATCGATTGCTAGTATTACACACCCGACCTTTCTGAAGTACTTCACCAATAAGGTTATTTTCAGTATGTTATACTAAATTTATAAGACTCAAAGGTGCTTGACTGACATAGTGATCTATCAACGCACAGCCCAAACCACTGGACGGATCGGGCTGAAATTAGGCATGCAGGTAGATGTTATGACGTAAGTATCCGCTAAGAAAGGATTTTGCTGAATTCTACCCTCAAGGGTTTAAAATAGGGGATGAAAGTTTGTTTGAAGCTTTGTCAATTTGATATCGATCGGGCTGAGACTTTGCATGCACAAAGCTACTACGACGTAGGCATCCCCTAAGAAAGGATTTTGATAAATTCCACTCCTAAAGGGATGAAATAGGGGATGAAGTTTGTATAAATCTTCTATGATTCTGGATGGATCGGGCTGAAATTTGGCTTAGAGGTAGATGTTATGACGAAGGCATCCGCTAAGAAAGGATTTTGATCAATTGTACCCCCAAGGAGATAGAATAGGGGATGACAGTTTGTATATATCTTACATTTTCGACTAATTACGCGAGCGAAGCCGCGGGCACAAGCTAGTTTTGTAATATAGGTAAAACACACTTTTTACACATAAGTATTTATAAAGCTAAATGAGGCCGGTGTTTCGTACCTGACTACTCTGAGAAGAAAAATCCGAAAGAAACTCAGAGGTTACAGTCTCTTTTAAAGTCCAGACATTGGTCAAGTCATACGATGACAGCCGGGACCAACGGCTTTACGTGCTTTCCGAGGCACGGAGGAAACTCGCTATGTTTACTTGACAGGCCTGTTGGTCTAGTGGTTAGTTACCCTGACTGCTATGCCGGAGGTCGTGGGTTCGATTCCCACCCAGGACAAATGTTTGTGTGATGAGCACGATCATTTGTTCTGTGCCTGGGTGTAATTTATGCATATTTATGTATTTAGAAATATATAAGTACGTTTATCAGTTGCCTAGTACCCATAACACAAGCTCTGCTTAGCTTGGGACTAGATAAACGGTCACCCATCCACAGACCAACCTCGCCAAGCGCTGACCTGTACAGCTGTTGTGACGTACCTATGTGCACACAATTTTATTCTAGGTCTCAATTGATCCAGTTAAATGTAGGTCTAGACCCAGTTAGAAAGAAAAAATGGTGTCAGCGGGGACCATTGCCAAAGACTCTGGCAGTTAAAATTTAACCGTGGCTCGAGGCACTGGCTTGTTGGAACTTAAAATAAGGTAATTAAAACTTTTTTTAATCAAGTGCTTTTTGTGAGTAACTTGCCGTCCGATCAAGGACCAGGCAAGAGTTGATAGCGCGTCGTTTTGCACGCCGGCCTTGGTCGCGGGACTGTCTTTAAAAGTGAACCGCAGCCCTGGAATGTAAAGGGTATGTGAAGAAGCAGTGTAGTTTTTAAATAAAACTTACACAATCTACCATAGATTGGTAAATGTCACAGTACCCTTAGCAAGAGTTTTCAGTATTTGAGACGTAAAGTGAACTGGAACTTTGACAATTTCAAATTGACAATTTTCAAGGAAAAAATTAGTTCCTTCTTCGCACACCAGAGGCGCTGTTCCAGTTTTTTATACACGACACGCTGTAAATACTGGAAAGACGCTGTAAAGTAAAAGAGTGAAAACTCGTGTTAGGGGTACTAGTCTTTGAATTTTTATAGTTACAAGGAAAGAAGTTAAACTCAAACTAGTCAATTCACTGTTTTAGGCGTCCATTAGACGGTGAATCATTTCCATCAATCATGAATGATGTAATTTTAACGCCTACAATTTTCGTCATGCAAACGTCAATCATCGCATTAGACGATAGGTTTTCCGTCAGTCAAAATCTCTGCCATAGTTTTGCCATGGCAAAACCTACCTGTAATAATAATAATATTATTCCACAACTATCACACAACGCCATCTAGTCCCAAGCTAAGCAGACCTTGTGTTATGGGTACTAAACAACTGATAAACATACTTATATATTTTTAAATACATAATATTACAAATAAATTGCACAAAGTATTTGCTGGGTTCGAACATACAACTCTCAAGTTGAGGCCTTTATGACTGTGCCATCACTGTACTACAATCCTACTTCCAATTAATATTATAAATGTAAAACTTTGTATGGATGAATGGACGTTTGTTACTCTTTGACGCAAAAACTACTGAACAGATTTGGATAAAATGGTACACAGATAGTTTATAACCTGGATTAACACATAGGATAGTTTTTATCCCTATTTTATGTTCTCGTTGGATAATTATTGAGTTGTCAAATCAAATCAAATCAATGCATATTTCAAGTAGGCCAGTTATAACACTTTTGAAATGTCAAAAGACAAAAACAGTTCAAAAATAGTTATGTTGCTACAGTCCCAGTCACACGACATAAAAACTGTGAAAGTACCGTAGATGCCCGTTCTAAGAAGTAGATCTCGATGGAGAAGAACGGGCAAGAAACTCCATGGACACTCTTTTTAGATCGCCAAAATGAACACACAGAACCTTTGTTGTAGCGGGTGAAGCCGCTGGCATTAGTAATTAGTTATTATGTTTGTCAAACCTTTTGGATACTGCAGGCGTAAAATTCTGCTGTGTGCAATTTTAAATTCTTCGTTTTTTTAGGTGATAATAATTTAAGAATTCTACACGTTCGGTATCAGGCTCAATTCCCGGACAAAGTGACATATTTTCTGCGGTAATGATGACAAAAATGTCAAAAATGATGTGGCTGTCAAAGTCAATTATGTTATGAAAGAGTTTAGAGTCTGCATCACGACTAAAGACCTGCCATTTCCGGCCACCGGAAATTGCAGGTCTTCAGTTGGACATGCGGACTGCGAGTAATTAATAATTATATTCCACAACTATCACACAACGCTATCTAGTCCCAAGCTAAGCAGAGATTGTGTTATGTGTACTAGACAACCGATAAACATACTAATATATTTGTAAATACATACATAATATTATATTATGTTTATATTAATATAAATACATATAAAAATATATGATAAAATTAATAATTCGTGACTCGCCGTCCCGATCATGCACCATACCCGGTTCGCCACGTCGTATTCCTCACGCGCCTCAAAGAGCTCTAAACAATCTAACGACAATAATAAAAATGTATAGCAAACAATTGACGGCTACGGTACGTATCGCGGTTTCGATTCCCGTACGGAACAAATACTTGTATGATCGACAATTAGTTGTTCCGGGTATGGGCGTTTGTGTATGTGAGTTTCTATGTTACAGGAGAAATTCCTATCGGTTAAAAAAAGCTATTAATAATTCTGTATTGTCCGCTAGATGGCGCTGGATGTCCGTTTATCCCGCGACGTGGACGAGCCCTGGGGCTTCCAGATCTTCGGCGGAGCTGATGATGAGATGCCCCTGACTGTTCAGAAGGTACTTCATTTAAAATTTTATTAATTAACTTTAAACAATACATGTATAAACATATAACTAAACTAAAATAAACTAAATACTAACTTATTCCTGCCGGGGTCGCGGTACATAAAGGGCTATTGAAGGACACCGTGGATTTTAGTCAGTACAAGTCTGACAGTCCCTCCCGCCCTGCCCGGGGTGGGAGGAGTCATCTGATGATTTCACCACGCTAAAAAAAAAATACTAACTTATTAAAACTACAAATAATTAATTCTCCCCGACAATTTTTTTCTTAAACGCTCAGATGCCAGAACATCAACCTACCTCAACCTGTCATATTTGCTTAGTAGATTTTCAACCTTATCACAAGTGTCGAAGGTTAATGTTTGATTGGTAAAATTTGTCAGATCCGGGTAGGTTGACCTACCTGAGTCTATCTTTAAGACGTCTTAATACAGCCCCTGCTCATACAGTCACGAGCAATAACATGTATGCACTTAACAAAATTCAAACGCAAAGTACTCGTGAAATATTGGTTTACACTTTGAAATAAGATCTATTTCGTAATATTATAAAAGCCTAATGAAAAGGCTAAAGTTTAATCAATATAGTAGCAAAAATTCGCTTTTGAATACTGCTTAGTCATTATCATCAGCCTATAACGTTCCCACTGCTGGGACACAGGCCTCCTCTCTTGTGAGAGGGAGTGGGCCATAATCCACCACGCGGGCCCAGTGCGGATTGGCAGATGTCACATGTCTTCGAATTTGATGTGTCTAGGACATGCCGGTTTCCTCACGATGTTTTCCTTCACCGTTTTGAGAGCAGTGGTGATGAAGTAAATAAAAGAAAGTAATGTAAATAATACAAAGTAATGCGCCAAGCTGGGTTCGAACTCACGACCTACAACTCGTAAGTCGGGACCGATACCACTGGGCCACCACTGCTCTATACTGCTTAGTGTAGACATACTATTGCTCGTGACTGTAATCCGCTCGTGCTCGGCTCGCCTAGTGTAGACGTTCGCTGCGGCAGTGATTTTTCAATACTTTCAATTCCTGCGGTACAAGGTCGCCTCGTATACGCAGCTTTATAAACACAGACAAACCCACAATGAAAAACCCTAGCTATCCAATCATCTGTCAAGTTTAGATTGACATTGCAACTAAAATACATCAATGGTTGTCGATACACAATACTTGGCGGCCTGCCCGTTGTCGCCGCGTGCCCTTGTCGCGTTGTGTAACATTCAGAGAGGCTGATGAGATTATTAACAGTCGATAATTGATGATAAACTGTATTAGATTTACGATACTTCACGCCTGTAATGCTTAAAGAGTTTTTTTTTTAAATAATAATATTCCACAACTATCACAGCGCCATCTAGTCCCAAGCTAAGCAGAGCTTGTGTTATGGGTACTAGACAACTGATAAACATACTTATATATTTCTAAATACATACATATTAAAGATAAATTACACCCAGACACAGAACAAAAAAATGATCGTGCTCATCACACAAACATTTGTCCTGGGTGGGAATCGAACCCACGACCTCTGGCATAACAGTCAGAGTTACTAACAACTAGACTAGACCAACAGGCCAGTGTTATACCAATGTTATAATTATACCAATGATTACCAATGTTATATAGTAAATACAACAACAATGTGTATGGTATAGGTAATGTTATATAGTTCAATGTTAAATCGATTTTCTATCAAATAAGTCCTCCCACGTTACACGTTGCTCCACATTAAGAATTTCTTCTGTTTCGACGGACTATCAAATTTTCAATTAATTTAAGTAATATACTACCGTAATTTATCAGATAATTGAGAGGAGCTCGTGGCTAAATAATAACAGCCGCACAGACCGATGTTCTAGGTAAAGCCGCGATTGCCGAGGTGGGTCTGTGGATGTGACCAACCGTCATAGTTTCCTCCGTGCCTCGGAAAGCCCGTAAAGCCTTTAGTCCCGGCTGTCATTTGTAGATCTTTGACAGTCGTTACTGTTAGTCAGAAGCTCTAAAGTCTGACAACCAGTATCGTATTACCTTCGTGGTTCGACAGACAGTCGCTCCATGTAAAATATTGATATTCAGCTGCATCTGGTTCGACTGGAAGCCGACCACAATGCAGTTGTGAAAAGGCAGGCAGATGATAATGTATCTGATAATTGAGAAAGGCTATGAACCAGCTGTGAGACCAGACTGATCATGATCATCCTATTTTCCAGATCGAGCCGGACTCTGCAGCCAAACGAGCAGGCCTGCTGAATGGAGACCACATCCTCACCATCAATGGAGTGGAAGCCATCGACATGCCGGTGGACGAGGCCTACCGAAGAGTGGAGGAGTCGGCGCACAGTCTTACTGTTGGTGTGCTACGGTAAGGCATTACTAATTTAAAAAAAACGCTCCCCGTCCGCGATCATTCACCTGTAATGTAACGTTACAGATTCGAACATTTCATCAGTGAGTGAAGACAATCGAGCATCACAATGCGCACCTTGTATCAAATCTATACTAAACTAGCTTCTGCCCGCGACTTCGTACGCGGATCCTGTTCGTTTATGGATAAAAAGTATCTTATGTCCGCCTCCTGGCTCTAAGCTACCTCCCTACCAATTTTCAGCCAAATCTGTACTGCCGTTCTTGAGTTATAAGTGGTGTAACTAACACGACTTTCTTTTATATATATAGATGTACGTGAATGCTCGTCAGTCAGGGAGGATTGTAATGTGATGCTCAAAGTCGAATCTATAATGTTACATTACACGCGAATGCTCCCGGTGAGGGAGCGCCTTAACATTTCGCATACAATATAGTATGCCCGATTCCAAAGGCGCCTCAAAGAGCTATCAACAATTTGACGGGGCCTCCCTTAGAGGGCCAAAGCCTGCCGCGGTCGTGGGACTGTCTCATCAAATAACCGTGACTCAGGAAAATAAAGGGCTATTGTAGGATCACCATGGATTTTAGTTAGTACGAGTCTGACGGTCTCTGCCGTTTTTTTTAACCCCCGACGGAAAAAAGGGGTGTTACAAGTTTGACGTATCTGTCTGTCTGTGGCATCATAGAGCCCGAACGAATGAAGCGATTTCTTTTTAGTTTTTTTTTGTATGAAAGGTGACTTACCTGCAAGTGTTTTAGACATGTTTGATGAAAATCGGTTGAGCCGTTTAGAATTTGTGGGGGTGAAAGTGAGAAAGGTAACCGAAGGTCTGCAAATATACTCCAGTTGGGTATCAAATGAAAGCGTACTGAAAGGGAATATTGATGACTTAATCGAGAGGGCTCTTAGCAACATAAAATGATATAGTATGTAAATAAATAAAATACGTCGCGTTGGGGGACCACTCCAAATTATTTATTATATACTGTTTTTCTGCGGTCCCCCAAAGCGACGTATTTTTTTTTTTACTTTTAAAGGTAACTTAGTTTTGGTGTCGGGGTTTTTTAATGTTTTATACTTTTATAGGTATATACTTATATCATTTTATGTTGCTAAGAGCACTCTCGATTAGGTCATCAATATTTCCTTTCAGTGTGCATTCATTTTATTTAAGATTTTTAGCAAGATAAAAAAACAACATTGTGCGAGAGCACAATACAATATCCACTTAGGTTTCTTATTGCAACAACAATAATTGAACTTGTCTCAATCTACCGCGTCTGCCAAGTCTAATTTAAATGTATCGACAACTGATACAGAATTAGCAATTAATGTCGAATAAAAATAGATCAATGTCCTTATTATATTCTTAATGTACATATAAACTTGTTTCTAATCTGTATTTGGTTTTTGATTTTCAGTCCGTTACCGATTTCGGCGCGAAAACGATCGATATTAGTTTTTTTTTTTTAGATAGTTCGTTTTTTTTTGTAAAAATGCGGTTTTATTTACTTTATAAGGATCAGTAAGTATTTTGTGATTATTTTTATAGTTTTTAGGGCCGTGTTCACGGACTCTAACCGAACGTTTAACCATCTATTTGACATTTGATGTGAGTTGTCATACAACAATTTACGATTTTTAAGATACGATGTTTAAGAATTTATCGGCCGATTACTCAAACATTGGTTAAACGAGAGTCGGTGAACTCGGGTCTTAGTGTTTGAAACTACGGTGTTTAACAACAGTTTAACAGTCGTTACTGTAAGTCAGAAGCTCTAAAGTCTGACAACCAAGTCTTACCATGAAGTATCGTATTACCCAGTTATGTGTTGTGGAGGTCTGATAGTCAGTTGCTCCATGTAAAATACTGATATTCAGCTGCATCTGGTTCGAATGGAAGCAGACCACAATATAGTTGGGAAAAGGCAGGCAGATGATGATGATGATGATGAAAGTATGGTGTTAAGTTCGTAGAATCAATTAAAAATTTGGAAGATATCGTTATTAGCGATAAGACCGCCATTTTAACCATAGAGTAAGTAACATTGTAAAACAGTTGTTGAAATTAAACCGTAATCCACATTATTTTACTAATCCATATAAAAAAAATATAGGCATCGTGTACACAGAATGACATTACACACAAACTGTAAAGTCGAATTTTTGAAAACCGATTTTAATGACACTTTTTTTTTTAACGTGGTAAAATCATCAAATGAGTCCCTCCCGTGGGGAGGGACTGTCAGACTTGTACTGACTAAAATCCACGATGTCCTTCAATAACCCTTTATGGTCGGGGTCACGGTGATGGTATAAGTTCCGCGACCCCGGCAGGCTTTTTATTACACTTTTTTTAATGACACTTCAAAAATTTATTCAAATTGGCTTATTTTAAAAAGATAATTGTAAGATTCTTGTTTGTCGTTGTGGTAAATATAAATTCGGTCTAAATTGTCTGAAAAAATATTTCAAAAATAATCTCTAATTATTTAAATACTAGCTGACCCGGCAAACTTTGTACTGCCTCAGAAACAATTAAAAAAAAAACCTTTTTAACCTTCCCTGGACTTCCAAATCCGTCCAGCCGTTCTCGAGTTTTAGCGAGACTAACGAACAGCAATTGATTTTTATATGTATATAAGAGAAGAAGATTATGTAGCCTGTTTATGTAAGAAGTTTCTTTAAAATAGGTTCAGTCATTCCGAAATATAGACTTGAGTTTGTATGAAATTTCGTACGGGCGTGCACGGTTTTTATAATATACCTCGTTCCGCCCAGTGCTTCGCTACTTGTTACAAAAAATGTGATAAATGAAGAACCGCTCGATCGATTTTGCAAACTTCACATAAATAATCTACTAAATAGTCCGAACAAAGCCTAAACATTTGGTTTGGATAGGTGAGCCCGTTCTTGAGTTATAAAGTTACAACGAAAAGTGGCATTGATTTTTATATAATACTAGCGGCCCGTCCCGGCTTCGCATGAGTGGAAGTCCTCTAAAACCCGGTCCAGATGGTTACAAACACAACAAAAAAAAAAGTTATCCGAATCGGTTTAGCTGTTTTTGAATTTATGAGCTTAGCAACACATTTTCCAATCCATTTTTATATTATAGAAAAGATATATTTTTAAATGTTTTGGAATGTAAAATGTTTTTATTGAAATGAATAAACAAATATCAAAAGCAAACATTATTCTCAGTTATTTTTAGTGTCATCTCAGTTTCAAAGTCAGTTTTATTTATAACTAACCATTAATACATTTGCTCTCTCATAACTAGTATCATTTTAATTTAGTATTTGTTTGATAACCAACCACATCTGTCAACTGTCAGTCGGCCATATTGTTCTTTTTTTTTAAAGTTTTAAAAATGAGCGGTGAAAGTGCTAATCAAGTGTCATTATTAGCGATAGTGATTACAAGATATTATAGATATGAAAATGATAATGTTAGTGTTTCTATTATTATCGTTGATAGTGTGCAGTTCAAATATGAAGGCGAAGGTCAATGACCTTGACCTTCATCCATCAACTGCCAATTTTTTTTTACGTGGTAAAGTTATCTAATGAGTCCTCGCACCCCAGGGATTGTCAGACTTGACTGACCAAAATTCACGGTGTCCTTCGGTAGCCCTTTGTGTACCGGAGTCGCGGTATACGCATTTTCATATTTTTCGTCAATTAAACATTTCACTTTGTTTGAAACGACCTATATAGGTTATTATTCTTATGTTATAAAATGACCTTGAAATAACTTATAATTTTATTTTTCTAATATATCAACCGTAACTTTTTAAAATTCTACTGAGCATGGCCTAAAGCAATTCGCTGTTGATAAAATCAAAGCAATCTATAAAATTCAGATCAAGGTCATTGCTGAAGACATTGACCTTGACTCATTTCACTGTCTAATATGTTTCAAGGTTACATTACTATGTCAAGGTTGATCATCATCAGCCTATAATGTTCCCACAGCTGGGACACAGGCCTCCTTTGTGAGAGAAAGAGTGGGCCATAATCCACCACGACGGCCCAGTGTGGATTGGTAGATGTCACGTCTTCGAATGTTTGGTTCGAGGACTTGCCGGTTTCCTCACGATGTTTTCCTTCACCGATATGAGAGCAGTGGTGATGAAATAAAATACACAAAGTAATGCGCCTAGCAGGGTTCGGACCCACGACCTACAAGTCGGGACAACTGGGCCACCACTGCTCTCTCTGCTCTTAATAGACATTATCCACCAACTAATATTATAATTAAGTCTATTAATTAATAAAAAATAAATAAATATTCCACAACTAACACACAACGCCATCTAGTCCCAAGCTAAGCAGAGCTTGTATTATGGGTACTAAGACAACTGATAAACATACTTATATATTTCTAAATATGTACATACATATTATAGATAAATTGCACCCAGATACAGAACAAATGATCGTGCTCATCTCACAAACATTTGCCCTGGGTGGGAATCGAACCCACGACCCGGGCATAGCAGTCAGGGTCACTAACCACTAGACCAACAGGCCAGTCCAATTATTCTTTTTAGTCTTTTTTGACCTCCAATTTAATTTCCACCTCTCTCTTGTTCCAGCGGTCTATACGATCCGGTCCTGGACGACACAGAGCCGCTCTGTTACGACTACGAGGACGTTTTAGGCCGTCAATCGGAACCAACTGAGGTAGTCTTCCAAATCCAGCAGTTCGTAGAACCACCGGACATCGGCAGTCACCCTATCAACTTTAATGATTCTCCAGGGTTAACGGAATCTAGGTCCCTTACTGCCTCCCCGTTTGTAACACCTACTAAGCCGTATAGGCCATTTTCTACAGAACCCATAGTTGAAATCCCGCCTTTAGAAGATCCTATAATCCTAAATCCTAATTATCGTGATCAGTTCGGTAAAAGTCCTATTGATAATGATCCCGATTACCTCATCAATGCGTTTGGTCAACATGAGCTGGGCGAGAGTAAGTATAAGTTGCCGATATCGGAGCAGTACGATCCGGATGGAACCAGATTTAAGCAGAGTAAAGAGGTGACTGAGAAGCTGCTCAAATATGAGCGGCATGTGAAGAGTTTAAGCAAAGATTTGGAGGTAGTCGATGTTACTAAGGAGACTAAGCTTGTTGATGCTGTGACTGGAGAGGCTGTATCCTTAGATCTGAGGAGAGAAAGCTTGAGAGGAGATGCCAAAGAGAAGAAAGGAGTCAGAATTAGTGAAGAAGTCATCAAACATGAAGAGAGTATGAGAAAAGAAAGTAAGACTATGGAAAGCAAGGAAATGTTTAGAGAGGAAATGGAAGAAGAGTCGATTAGAGAAGAGTTGCAGCATATAGAGAAGATGAGACAGGAAATGGATATGGAGAAGATACAAGAAACTGCTATGTCGGTTGTAGAAGAGAGTATTGAAAGAGCCGTGTCAGTGGCTGAGGATGTCAAGAAGGAGATGGAGGAAGAAATGAGTTCTACTCAAGTCCAACAACAGTCAGAATCAAAATCTGTCAAATCTGAAAAAACACAGGAATCTTCTGAAATTATTGATAAAAGTGAAAGCAAAGAATATGCTGAAAGGAAAATGAGTAGAGAAGAAAGAACTGAAACTCAAGAAGAAGGGTCGCAGAAAGTTGAACGAAAAGATTACAGAGAATCTGAAATTTCTGAAAAAGTTACTAAAGATGGTAAAGATGTACATAGAAAATCTGTTGTTTCTGAAGAATATCAACGTGAAGAAGTCAGAGAGCAAACAAGAAGACACTCAACAATCCCAGAGTCTTCTGAAAGTAAGCTCGATGTTAAAGCCAAATTCAAAAAGGCAGCTAAAACGGTAGCTTCTAGCGTTAAAGGTGAAAAAACAAGCACTGCTGAACAGAGATCTTATACACTGGGCCTACAAACTATTCCTAATATAAGAGGAACTGCGCACTCGTCCTACCACTACGATCTGCTTTTAAGAACCTTCTTCTTGCATCTAACAGATGTGATGGTAGCCTTATCAAGGTTCCTTCTAAGTCAACCTGCCTTTAACCAGTTTGAAAGATCATCTGTCAGTGAAACTCGAAGGTTTGAGAGCGGCGAGAGAGATGAAAGCGTAAGAAAGAGTTCGCAAGATACAGTAATTCAGGTAGAAAAGAGACAAGAATCAGCTTTGAAAGTAGCAGAGAGTAAACAAGCAGGAAGGCAGCTCGTAACACCTCAGCCAGTAGAGAAGAAACAGGAAGTAAAATCAGTTTCTCAAAAGATTGAGAGAGATACGAAAGTTAAGTCTATGCAAGAGACAAAGGTGGAAAAGAAAGAAATAATCAGACCTGTGCCTGTTAGACAAGTGAAACAGGAACTAAAAGTTGAGAAGGAAGAGTCTAAACAAGAGTATAAGACAGAAAAAGTAATATCAGGTGCTGAAATGGCTCAACGTTCAGACAAGAGACTTACACCAGAAATGACTCAAAAGCTCGGCGCTGTGATATCCGAATTCGAAACAAAAGCAGTAGACGAAAGCAGAAGATCCAGAAGCAGAAGTATGATAGAAGAAGAAGTAATGAAAGAGAGCGATCCTTTAGAATGGTTGGATAAAGTTGATAGCAGGAGGACTTCAATGGAAAGAACAGAAATGTCTAAAAAAGAGTTTTCGTCCTCAGCGAAGATGGAAAAGAAGAGTTACGTTGAAACAATAAAACAGGACACTAAATACAAGGCGCCGAAAACGCCGAAACAAATGTATGTAGCTATTGTTGAATCTCATGTCTATACAAATAAAGACGCTATATTTGAAGAACAGTTAGCCGACATATCAGAAACATCTTCAGTACAAAGCGCTGAAGAAATCAACACAGCAGTTGAAACTATAGAAACAATCAGCGCTGAAAACGTAGCCATTGAAAGCGCTATCAGAGAGCTAGAAACAGCTAAGGTTGTTGAAGAAACTCACAAACTAGCGACTGTCAAAGCTGAAAGCGCTGCAACTGTACAAAAGATTGAAGAGGTCTTGCATGATACTAAAGAATTCGTACAAGAAGAGTTCAAAAAAGAAACAGCATTACAATCTACTGATATTCAGGAAGTTGTGATTCAAGAAACAAGAGAGATTGTAGAGCCTGTCGTAGATATCAAAGAAGAGAAAATAGAGAGAGTTGAAAAAGTTGCCTTTGATATCAATGAGTCGCTTTCTGTCGCTCAATCTACAGAGGTAAGTGTACAAGAATCAAAGAGTGAATTTGAAACCGCTGAAATGAAGAAAGAAACTGTAGCCATTGTTGAAGAAGAGAGAGAAGTGGAGAAAATCGTTGAAACTAAACCTAAAGTAGTCGAACCAAAACCAGTTGAAGTAGTAGAAATATCAGAAACTGTCAAAATAAAACCTAAAGAACACAAACCTGTTCACGAAGAGTCTGCTGCTCTAAAGATTATAAAGAAAGTTGAAATCGATGCTAACTTATCTCCGGAAATAATAGAAGTTCAAGATATTTCGGAATTGATATCCAAAACAGCAATAAGCAAAGTACAAGTTGGTGATCAAGTAGAGATCGACGCTTCAAAGGAAATGTCCGCAAAACGGAAAATTAGCACTCAACTGGATCAGGTAGAAGCCCAAAAGAAAGCTATTATGGAAATTGCTCAAGCAGTTGCAATCAGCTCTGAACATGGAGCTAAAAAAGAGTCAGCCATAGATATCTCCTCACAAATGTCCAAAAAAGAATCCGCAATCGATGTTGAAACAAGACAAATCTCTTCTTCTGCCGCAGCATCTTCAATAAAGAAAGAAGTAGCGTTATCACAGCAAGTCGAATCTCTAAGCAAGTCATCTGAATCTGTAATCCAGGAAGCATCATTTACAGCTAAATCTTCTGACAGGAAGCTATCGTTACGCACAGATTTGGAAAGACAACAATCGGTACAGAGTCCTCCTAGTACAATTGATACTCCCACACCATCCACTGTCCCTCCAACGCCAGTAACCGACGAATATGTCTTTAAACTATCCCTACCTTTACCGAAAAGTCGCAGTAGTACTCCGATTCCTAGAGATTGTAGTCTAAGTGATGAAGACGAAGATCCACATATAGTTAAAAAACACTTAATTCCTCATATAGAAACTAAAATTGAAAGAGTAGTGTACGACCCTCCTCTACCAACTCCGACGGTAGACCAACCTCAGTCACCGGTCTTCACAAAGCCTGCGCTAAACGGTGGTGCGTCTAAAGTTAGACCGGTTTATTGT
Source organism: Agrotis ipsilon (assembly GCA_028554685.1). Taxonomy (NCBI): domain Eukaryota; kingdom Metazoa; phylum Arthropoda; class Insecta; order Lepidoptera; family Noctuidae; genus Agrotis; species Agrotis ipsilon. Next base: position 7,572,742 of record CM052983.1, on the reverse strand, counting down.
AAGCCCGGTTTAAAGGGCGGTGCGGGTAGGGTTCGGTTCCCGGTTTATAGGAAACCGGGTTTGTTTGGCGGTGCTGATAATCCGGAGAATTCGAAGGTATGTTTGATGGGAATTCGTTCATCATTGAACTGCAATGTTAAGCATTTTGGCAGTAGACATTATAAAAAAAAAATAATAGAAAAACATAATCGTTTGTGAAAATATATTTCAGTATCATCTTTCTGTCATATTTTGTTAGATCATAATCTGTCAAATGTATGTATTAACTTCAACTATATCGACAAAATTGCATTATTTGACTATCATTCAATATTTCCATACATAATGCATACTTTTACACATTTTGTTTTATCAAATACTCAGCAAAAAACTACTCATTGTAATAATTCTCCAAAACAATGTTTTGCCGATTTTAAAATATCCAGTGTTAATCCGTTTCATTTATACAGGAGGAGATAAGAGAAATAGAAAGAAAATCTTCTCTCCTGGCTTCAGCAATAGACGAAACCATCAAGAGCATAGAAGAATACAAAGAAGAAGTGGGCATAGACACGAAAAAAGAAGTCAAAGTACAAGAGTTTAAAGAAGAGAAAGTTACTAAAAGCTACTTAGAAACTCACAGCACAGAAGTGAGAAGAGGTTCCAGGTTAAACGGCTTTGAAGATGTCGATACTAAAATTGAAGAGATCATTGAAAAATGTAACGCTTTAGCTGCTTTAGAAAATGGTGAAGCAAACAACACGATAGAAGTTGAAAATACAGGAATTGTAACTGAAGTAGAATCTAGAAAAGCAAGTATAGAGATTGAAATCAAACGCGAGCCTGAGATTGTAATTGAAGAAGAAACCAAACCTAAAGAAAAAACAGTCAAATTCGAAAGTGAGGTCAAAGTTGTAGCTGTCGAAAATTCGGGAGACAGTATCATTGTAGCTGAAAGAAAGGAAACGTTACCTGAAGATATACCTTACGTACCTCAACCAGCTGAAGAAATTAAACCGGTAGCGGTACCTCCGATACAAATAATCCCTGAAACGCCTATAGAAGTGAGACCAGAACCTGTAAGAATAGAACCAGTTGAGACAAAGGAAGAAAGGCCTGATCCTCTACTAGGGTTTAGGCCTGTCGTATTTGATCCGGATAATATCCCGAAACGGGATCCTGTTCAGTATTATGAAACTAGTAATGTTTATATTGAAGTGAGTATCATTTTTTTTTTTGTGTGTTTTGTGTTGGTCATGACTCTAAGGGACTTTGATCATGGCGCGATGCGACGCGGTTTGAACGAATTCCAACTACAAGTGAAAATCAACCTTGCTACTAAGAAATTATGATGAAATTGGATTGACTTGACGTCGTTATGTCCATCGTGTTTTGTTTTTCATCTACCCGTAGATATGTGTGTGGTTAGTGACCCTGACTGCTATGTCGGAGGTTGTGGGTTCGATTCCCACCCATTACAAATGTTTGTGTGATGAGCACGATCATTAATTTTGTTCTGTTTCTGGGTGTAGTTTATCTATAATATTTATGTATTTAGAAATACAATAAGTGTGTTTATCAGTTGTCTAGTACCCATAACACAAGCTCTGCTTAGCTTGGGACTAGATGGCGTTGTGTGATAGTTGTGGAATATTAAATAAAAATGGTTAATTACAAAAACATAATAGATAGGGTTACAGAGGTGACGTTATATAATGTGCTGCTTAATTTCAGGAATCTACTACGGCCCCCCGAGACCCCAGACTATCTCCTTATTTGACGGAAAGTGGTGGAAACATCGGTACTATACAAGGAATTGTCGATGGATTGGAAGAACCTGTTATGGATCCGGAGATCGCTAGTAAGTATCTAAGTTATGCAATCTTAAGTTTTCTTGATCAGTACCCTTAGCACGAGTTTTCAGTAAATGAAACGTAAAGTAAACTGGAACTTTGACACTTTGAAATTGACAATTTTCAAGGAAAAAATTAGTTCCTTCTTCGCACACCAGAGGGCGCTGTTCCATTTTTTCCTTGAAAATTTTCAATTTGAAAGTGTCAAAGTTCCAGTTTACTTTACGTCTCATTTCCTGAAAACTCGTGCTAAGGGTACAGGGGCCTGTCAAGGGGTCACCGAATAATTTTTGGACCAAATCTGAAACCGCAGAAAATACTTGCCCTATGTCGCATTTATGGTGTGTAACGTCTGACATCTCACCTTGGTAAAAAATAAGCTATAAGACGACTTCGCCTTTGACAATAGAGTAATCTAGAGACAGACATCGGCAAGACCTAACTTTGGGGACACAAACAAAGACATACCTAGACAAGTGTTGCTTTAACCTTGATCAACCGTCCAAAAGACAGAACTGGACAAGAGTTGCTACAACCTGACGGCTCATTCTACCATCATCACGTTCTCATTGGTAAACAGAATCAAATATTTGATTCTATCAATTCTGTTCCACTTCAAAAAAGCCCTAATACATTTCATCATCATCATCTCAGCCATAGGACGTCCGCTGCTGAACATAGGCCTCCCCTTTAGATCTCCACATATACCGGTTGGAAGCGACCTGCATCCAGCGTCTTCCGGCGACCTTTATAAGGTCGTCTGTCCATCTTGTTGGTGGACGTCCTACGCTGCACTTGCTAGTCCGTGGTCTGCACTCTAGTACTTTTCGACCCCATCGGCCATCTGCTCTGCGAGCAATAAGTACAATTGTACATACTAACACATTTGCGCTCATTGCGCTCTTTCCATTCTAATAAGACATTAAAACATGTTTTGCTTTCTGCAGAACTGCTGGGCAAACCTGGGATGCCAGAAGAACATATAAAACCAATCATATCAGGAGAAGACGACATGCTGAGAGAGGCACACGTTATGGGGTAAGGAATTTTAGATTACGGAACTACTATGAAAGTAGCTATAAGCTTGAAATACCGCTCACAAACACCAATCTTACCGAAGAGTAAGAAACCTTAGTAAGTTAAATACGATGAAAAATATATTTAGTTTAAATTCCGTGATACTTAATCCAGGCTTCGATGCCACATGAAAGAAGAAAGAAAATATGTTTATTTGGCAAGCCTTAAGCACACAACTGCAATTATAAATTACAAGAATACAATGAATGAAAGCCTGTGTGCCTTACGGCTGTGCCAAATAGGATCAGTTCAGCATAATAAATCAGATGCATTCCCACCCTCCTATAATCTGAACTTTTAATTCATGACAGTAGCTTTTGCAGTCATTTCATCCTTCCCAAAGTTCGTCCATCTTTTCTGAGGGCTACTTCTACTTACCACAATTTTTTTCAAACAAAAAAAAAATATTCAAAATTACCAAATCATTCTTGCAAGAGTTTAAGACATCGCCAAGCGTATAGTCGACGCCTCGCGTGACCAGAGGGCTGGTCTATATCTTGAGCAAAGGATCAGCATTGCGATCCAACGAGGCAATGCTGCCAGCGTTCTGGGCACTTTCCCCATTTACAACGATGTGGATGAATTTTTCGACGCCCTGTAATTTTTTTTAATTTTTAGTTTTAATTCAGTCATTTTTGTAATATTTTAATTTTATTTTTAGTTTTTAAATGTAGTATACGTATACACATATATATTTTAATACATATATAATTTTCCAAGGCTAAGAAAGAGTTTTAAACTGATAATTTGTCATTAATTGCTGAAGTGTTCCAGATGTGTACTCTCGAAGATATGAAGAAAGTGTCTGCCGCTATAAAAGTGGCCAAGACACGAAAAAAGAAGAGTCACAGCTGTAACTCTCTTTGTTAAAAAACAACCTTAATTTATTAGATTTTTTCTTCATAATCAGCCTCGCAAGAGTTCTAAACTCCCACATGCATCGCACGGACGACCCAACTTCGGAGATAGTACCAATCAAGCCTATGATTGGTTCACTCAAGGACTCGGAAGTCATAAAGGCGCTGAACGAGGAGATGCTGAGGAAGAAAGAAGAAGATAGAAAGAAAGAGGAGAAGAAGTGGACGACCTTCTTGCAGAAGCCGAAGCGGCCGGTGCCGAAGGCGAAGTTCGGGTATCCAGGATGGACGCAGGATGATCAAGTTGTAGCGGTAAGTTCAAAAATCCTTATTCATCATTAGCCTATAATGTTCCCACTGCTGGGACACGAGCCTCCTTTCTGAGAGAGGGAGTGGGCCATAATCCACCACGCGGACCCAGTGCGGATTGGTAGATGTCAGATAGCTTTGAATTTTTGGTTCTAGGACATGCCGGTTTCCTCGCGATGTTTTCCTTCACCGTTTAGAGAGAATAAATTACAAAAAGTAATGCGCCTGTCAGGGTTCGAACCCACGACCTACAACTTGTAATTCGGGACCGATACCACTGGGCCACCACTGCTCCTTAATCATACTTCTTTCTAATATTTTGAAACGTGAATAAGTTTGTTTGGGTGGATGGATGTTTATTAATCTTTCCCGCAAAAACCACAAAACGGATTTAGATGAAATTTGGAACACAGATAGTTTACATCCTGGATTAACACATAGGATAGACTTTATTCCGATTTTATGTTCCCGTCGGATAATTTTCGAGTTGAAGCGGGTGAAGCCGTTGGCTGCAGCTAATCATATTAAAAATAAGGAAACTTGGAATGATAATATAATATAATAATAATATTATAATATTTCACAACTATCACACAGCGCCGTCTAGTGCCAAGCTAAGCAGACCTTGTGTTATGGGTACCAGACAACTAACCACTAGACCAACAAGTCAGTGATGAATGGTTGGATGAATGTTAGTTACTCAATCACGACAAAATGACTGATCGGATCTTTATGTTATTTGGTTCAGAGATAGATTATAATGTAGAATTCCACATAGGATACTTAGATTTCATATTGAGTTCCCATTGGATGAATTATCAACAAACACGCGACCACCGCGCTGGTTAAAACATAGTTATGATATCAGACGCAAGAAGACTTTTTTTTTTCGTGTTAAAATCATCAAATGAGTCCTCCCAACCCAGGCAGGGCGCGAGGGACTGTCAGACTTATACTGACTAAAATCCACGGTGTCCTACTGCGACTCCGGTACTCAAAGGACTACTCACGGTGTCCTTCGGTAGCCCTTTGAGTACCGGAGTCGCAATATACGTATGTCCCGCAACTAGACGTAAGAAGACTTAAACAGTCTTGCTGCTGAACAATAGGCGTTCCCCATTGGTTTCCAATAGGACCGGTTGGAAGCGTCTTGCATCCAGCGCTGTCCTGCGATCTACTTCAGATGTCCTATGTTGCACTTGCCGGTGCGTGTTCCCCATTCGAGAAACTCACGGCCTCATAAGCCATAAATCAAATTCGAATCCACTTGTTTTACAAATATTTAAAGGTAATACAAAAACAAAATTGATAAACTATTCCAAATCTTCTAGGACAAAACTCATCCTCGTGTAATAAGAAGATTTACAATTGACAGCCCATGGCTTAATTCTAATTTATTTGACAGTTTGATCCACAGAGCTATGTCAACCGTCACAGCTTCGTTATCTTCAATATCAGGGCCAAATTCTGCAATAATTATAAAATCTATTTTTACAAGCTTCCGTATTGACAATCGATATAATTCTTCCGATATGGCATTCAGAATTTCTGGCAGAAATTCAATGTAAAACTCCTGGCTAAGATTGAAGAACAAACTTTAGTTTTCATTCGGTTTTTATAGCGGGCGGTCGATCGCGTCGTAGTTTTCAAATAGTGAGTTATTTTCATTTCGAATTTGCGAATTTTCAATTGATATTTAGTTATGTGTGTCGTCTACTTCCTAATTGGTATAGTCTTCGTAATTCTATTCATTATATGGGTATTATTCTTTTCAAGTTTAAGTAGAATAGATATCCTCAAAAAATATTAGTAAATCGTCTATGTAGACAATTTCTATTGGTATCTGATGAAAAGCTGTCGCTACATCCATACTTTTCCGGACTTATTATTAATTTCCCCCTCTTTTCAATCAATTCTTGGCAGATTTTGTAATTTAATTAATGTATTTCTTTTCAGGAACCTTACAAAGTGAAAATAGTGAAACAGGCAAAGCCTAAAGTCGCTCCTGATTACAAACCGGAGGTATAATTTCATCATTTATTGTCTTTATTAGTAATCTAACAATAGTTGTTGCTTCTTTATTAATTATAATGAGTTCTTCTTCAGATTCTCCATTGATTATTTTAAATTGTTTATTTGCTTTTAAATTATTATTATTTTAAATTTATTATTTTGTTGGGAATGTTTTGTCTACTGCCATGTTAAATAGACTTCAGTTTCATTTAAAAATCTTGGACTTTCTTGTCGATTATGTTTCTTGCTTTTAATATTAATTTAAGTTGTTGTGAATTATTTTATTTGGACAATAAATAAATGAATATTTATCAATTATATTGTCAAGGATTTATTTCTCTGTATAATATTCGGTAAAAAAAAACTTGATATTTTTTTCTTTCGATATAATTACATACTGTTAAATATCAAAGCCATCCTTCACTGTAACATTGAAATTATTCATTTATTTGTCAAACAAATAATTTACCAACATTAATTTTCGTTTCAAAAGACTTGTTTATAAAACATTTGTGATTGTCCAAGTACACATTGATGATCATTTCGTTTTATGAATTGTAATATGATTCGTTTTGGACCAATTATTGTTCATCAGTGATGAAACCTATAATTCATTTCTAGTGGCAGCTAAGTCGAATTCGAGCTCAAACAAACTGATATGGACCATCGAAAAAATAAACCCTAACTTAACTTTAGGCTTTTACCCACAGAGCGTGATCTGTCCCGGCAACACGATTTGACAATGCACATATGGATATATGGCAATGAGAAAGCACATATGGATATAGACCCATAAGTTATGGTTTGATAACTTATGAATCTATATCCATATGTGCTTTCTCATTGCCAGCGTGAAATCGCATCGCATTCAGCTTTTACAGTGACCGTATTCGATCAGATCTCATCGCCAGATCGTGTCGCCGGGACGGAGCGCAATTTGTGTATAAAGGCCTTTTGGGAGATTTCATTTAAAAATTTGAAACACTGTTGTCATTCGAAGCGTGTGGTAGATAGAGTCTGCGCCACCACTCATGACTTTTAACGTGGCGTTAGCGACGTCATTGTATCACATTCTACTTTATAAAAATTTACTCGTTACCTCGAATTTGCAACAGATCATGAGTGGTGGCGCCGCGCCGTACTCTAAATCAATTTATGACTGTGTTACAACACATATCATCATCATTTGATGTATCATCTATATTATAGTCGTTATCAACACCAACTGTAAATTTTCCATCACCATTCTTCACTAATTCTTCTCAGGATTTCGAGACAGGCCCCTTGCCCTGGGAAGAGAGGGCCGAGATAGAATCTTCCCTACCACCAGTAGAGCCTGAGGAACCTATACTAATTCCTGAAGTACCGGAATTTTTGGAAGCTGTTGATCCTTTGAAGGAGAGTGAAGTTCCTGATCTTGAAGATACCGGTGAGTTCCATCAATATCATCAACCGAATTAAAACAAAAACAGGTTCTCATTTCGATCTTGTACAGTACTCCCAAATTAATAATGCGCATAGAAATCTTCGTCACTGTTCGGCAACGGTCGTGTTCCCCGAGCGTCGGAAGACGATATGATATGACCGGCGACAGCCGCCGACCACCCGAATTGTTTTCAATTGTTTCACATGATTCGACATATGACATTGACTCCTGTTTCTTTTGAACAAGGTGCAAAATGCAAGTTGTTGTTTAAGGCTCTCTCCGATTCAATGATTCGGGTGTTTCCGGGAATACGACAATAAGCGAAGATTTGCATACGCATTATGAATTTGGGAGTACTGTATGTTTGTATGTAGGTATGTATGTTTGTCCGCGATTAACTCAAGTTTGGCTGAACCGATTTTGATGCGATTTTCAGAAAAGTGTTCATTACTTTTGCGAGAAGGTTTTAGTATAAAACAATAATGGATATCTCGTGACGTTGCTCGCATGAAGCCGTTTTTGTTGCTCGTTGTCTTTGAAAATCTATATTCCATGTATTTATAGATTTTTAAAGACGCCGATTATACGAAGATTTTGAATATTATGTTAACTAAAAAGGGTAATATAATAAAAAAACAACTTTTAAAAAAGAGGTGAACCGACTTGAAAACTAAACAAAAAAAGTGTAAAATAACTTTTCTTTCAGAAGTCGGTGGCCATAGTCAATAAAAAAAAAAGTAACAAAGCCACCGACTTCCGAAAGAAAAGTTATTTGACACTTTTTGGTGTTTGGTTTTGAAGTAGGTTCCCTTTTTTTAAAAAGTTGTTTTTAACATTGCAACTCCTTTGCGTCAGAATTGACGACACGGTTGGCGCAGTTGCTGAGCGGTCTACTGCTGTGCAGCATGTCTCGGGTTCGATCCTGCATTGAACAAATTATTTATATGATGATTCATAGGAGCAACTAATTGTAGATCATAGTTAATGAGTAGTGACTCGGTCGTTACAATTTTACAAGCGGAATGACGTCACAAACCCCTCACTCCTGAATTCGGAAGCGTTCGAATCTTTGTCAATATTCATTGTTTTAAAAAACCAAAAAATACGTGTCCATTATTTTTCAATATCATTACTGACGGACTAAATAGATTATCAATTTATTTATGCAGTAAAATATTCTATATCCTGGATAACCAATAGCAATATCTTCAACAGGTATTCCTTTACCGCCTCCAAGAGAACCCACTCCTCCACCAGCTCCAGAGGAACATCCACCGGAGCCTGAGCCCATCCCAGAAGTTCCAGAAGAACAAGAAGTAGTGCCAGAAGAGAAGCAGGAGACCGGAGAAGACTTAGAGAAGACAATGGCGGAACAACTAGTTAAGAGTGTGCAGAAGATGGTCGGTGAGTTAACAAATTATTTTATCTACACTTATATTAAATCTGTAGAGAGGTCAATTCTGTAAATGAAATATATTTCCAAAATAACTAGGGGGTAACATAAAAAATTGCTCGTTTGATAGTATAGACAGGCCTGTTGGTCTGGTGGTTAGTGACCCTGACTGCTATGCCGGAGGTCGTGGGTTCGATTCCCACCCAGGACAAATGTTTGTGTGACGAGCACGATCATTTGTTCTGTGTCTGGGTGTAATTTATCTATAATATTTATGTATTTAGAAATATAGACATAAGTATGTTTATCAGTTGTCTAGTACTCATAACACAAGCTCTGCTTAGCTTGGGACTAGATGGCGTTGTGTGATAGTTGTGGAATATTATTATTAAAAGATGTTATGTTTCCGTGTAGATCCCAACGCCAGCTTGGACCAGCAGTTGGCACAGATGCGCGCGCAGTTGGCTGCGCTCGCGCAGATCCCGGAGGTCATCCAGCAGTCTCTTGAGCTGGTCACGCAACAAGTCAGCAAGATGGCGCATCAGGTACCTAGTTCGATTCCCGGTTAAACCATGTAACTAATTAAAAATCTATAAATACAGTTTAAATTGTTCTTTACATTTAAATAATGTCTTCTTTCATTAAAATGTTCTATCACAATATTTATGCTACTTTCCCTCCTGACGCCCTGTATAGATTTACCTTTTTATATCTTAGATATAGATTTTTTTTAAAAAAACAAGAATTTTATATGTATAGTAGATACAACGAGTTTTTTTTTTTAATTTCAGGAATCTCACGTGGAAGTAGTTCAGGAGAGTTATCAACAAGAAGGTTGGTCATGATTTATTTTAGCCTTTATTTATTGTTTAAAAGAACTATATCTAATAACATATTTCCATCACCAGCCCAGCACGAAATGCAGACGATACAAGAAGTAAATGAGAGCATCGAGGCAGCGCAGAACGAAGCGCAGAGGAACGAAGCAGAGAAGATGACGATAGAAGAAGTCCAGGAGCAGACGCAACAACAACAACAACAACAGCAGATGCAGCAGATTCAACAACAAGCCAACATGAGAATGACTCCAATTATGAGTGAAGAAGAGATGAGAAATGAAAAGCAGAGAAAGGTAAGTCTTCTACTAAATAGCTGAAACGAAAAGGTGTTTATTTACGCATTTAGGTTATTTCAATCATTGAGCTATTACTACTACGTATAGAGACGACACCACGCATCACCACTGTGTCCCATCCAGGATGAGTGCGCGCCCCTAGAGCACGCCACAGAGCTGTCAAACAACTGAATGAACTTGTGCGCGCGCACTCATCCTGGATGGGACACAGTGGTGATACGTGGTGTCGTCTCTATACGTAGTAATAATAGCTCAATGATGATTTCAACACGTCTTTTCATAAAACTAATTGAGGCCGGTGTTTCGTACCTGACTCTCAGAAGAAACAGCCGAAACAAACTCAGAGGTCACAGTCTTTTTTAAAGTCCACACATTTTAATTGTAGAAAAGATTATACGATGGCCATGCAGGTGTCTGAGATGGTCTTTTGAAGAAAGAACCACACACAGATTTGAGTGGACCTGTCCAGTCAGTGCAAGCATTTGTCAGTTATCATGTAGCTCGACTCAGGTTGCCGAGGTAACGACAGCTACCTAAACAATATCCGTCTTACCACAAAATATTTTAACACCTGTTGAACACTCGTCTAAAAAAATTGACAACGCCAAATTGACATAATAATATTCCACAAATAACACACAACGCCATCTAAGCAGAGCTTGTGGTATGGATACTAGACAACTGATAAACATACTTACCTACATGTATATTTCTAAATACATACATATTATAAATAAATTACACCCAGACACAAAACAAATGATCATGCTCATCACACAAACATTTGTCCTGGGTGGGAATCGAACCCACGACCCCCGGCAGAGCAGTCAGGGTCACTAACCAGTAGACCAACATTTCTCCTTGATGTAAGGGTCATTTTGCAGTAACACTTTTTTTAGACAAGCGTTCAACGGGTGTCTATCTTTTAAGTGGTATGACGGTATAAGTTGATGTACAGTACTCCCAAATTAATAATGCGCATAGAAATCTTCGTCACTGTTCGGCAACGGTCGTATTCCCCGAGCGTCGGAAGAGGATATGTTTATAGAGTGGTTAAGTGCATTTTCTTCATGCATAATTTAGTAGAATTATGCGTTTTGTAACAGCAACTCTATATAATTCCACACAGAGCGAACACGTGCAGTCACCACCAATATATTAAGACGACTGACGGACCTTTGACTGACCGGCGACAGCCACCGACCGCCCGAATTGTTTTCAATTGTTTCACATGATGTGACATATGACATTGACTCCTGTTTCTTTCGAACAAGGTGCAAAATGCAAGTGCATTGTTTAGAGCTCTCTCCGATTCAATGATTCGGGTGTTTACGGGAATACTACAATTGGTGAAGTTTTGCACGCGCATTATTAATTTGGGAGTACTGTATAGTCTCTTCACACTACTTTTGTCGTTCACAATTAATTTAAGGCTCTGCCAAACACATTTTTTACAACCCTTCCCCAAAAACTAGGAACAAGAACGGATAGAACACGAATCCCGTTTAGTGAAACAGCACCCCACACCACGCGTCGCGTCCGCCAAACCGAAGAAAATGTTTGGACCCCTCGACCCTGATGAGGCGAGGGCCGTCGTCCTCCCCGGAGGGAGGAGGTGGAGGCAGCAGCAAGATGTCTACGATGAGCAGATGATTAAGGAAATGTTTGAGAAGCAGTCCGAAGTCATCATGGGCAAGGCTATTGGGTACTGTTAATATTTTGTGTCTAGTTTTTAAGTTGTATTTGTCCGAAAATGTGAGGTATTCCAGTTAGGGCACCCGCTGTCAATGGCACCTGATCTACTTGTACCTCAGGTGCCATTGACAGCGGCAGATTGATTTGACAGAAGCCTTATCTATTCGACATAAGGCTTCTGTCAAAATTATTCGCAGGTGCCAGGTGCCCTAAGTGGAATACCTCTCTCGTTATTCGTTAAAATGACTGTTAGGTAGTTAGGTAGGGTAAACACCCATGACGAGATTCGTACAATTTGCAATTTCTACTAACTAAAAATGAAAATCGTCCTTGCTACTACGGTATAGTGATGCAATTCGATTGACATGACGTTGTCGTGGCGAGCGTGTTTTGTTTTTCATCTAACCGTGGATATCCGCACGTTTTATGTCATATGTCGTAGAGGTAAGGATGATTTTCACTTGTAGTTGGAATCGGTCGAATTGAGTCGCATCACGTCATCGACAAGCTTTAAAGTATTAAAAGTTAGAGTTGCTACACACATTGTCGGTTCGGCAATAATTGACTATATTAAAAAGTAATGATCCAAAAATATTTGATCCGCATTTTTTCTTTTATTTACGTAAGTCAAAATGTTGTATCTTCAAAATGTTGGTTTACGTACGCTTTTGAAAATCACAATACGTCACTCGGTTGGAATATTTTTACAGGCGTTATGACGTCTCAAGCCCCCACTCTGGAATCTCGAAGCGTTTTGTTTTTGTCAAAAATTCATTGAAAAAATAAAAAATAAATATGTACCTACATTATTTTTCAACACTCGTCGAATGTGTTTAACGGTTTCCTGAAATTCTTTTGCATATAAACGGCTGGACCGGCTTTGCTGATTAATTATGCCGACCCGATTGTGTGTGTAGCATTTATTTAGCTTTATTTTATAATAGGTGATCATTGGTTTAAACAGTTACCGCTCTCATCAAAAATAGCCAACTGATAATAGCGATACTAAAGCGCGCATGCATATTTTTGTCGCGCGTTGACGCGTGTTACCAGCGCTACATACGCGCGTTTACAGCATCGCTACAAATATTGAATATACTAGCGAGCAAAAGAATGGAACCACTCCAATCATGTGATTATTTAAGGAGTTATTTCGGATCCAAGCAAGTGATTACATACTTTTGCTCGAGTGTATTTTATGCAAGCTATGTGTGTTTTCTTGCTCTAAAAATAAGATTATTTATTTCATTTTTTGATCATAAATAAACATTTTGTGTATCATTTTAGGTTCCAAAGTGATCGAGTCCATGACACAAGGTTTGACATGCCATTACATTTTACATTATTATTATAAGTCGGAATTAAGTAGAGTTATTAATGTACTTACACTAATTTCATTCAGAGAAAGAATGAAGTAGATATGCCCCCAACCCTGGAATTATGATAAATGATATTTATTTTGTAAATTGGTTATAAAAAAACACTTTTACACGTCAAAAACAATATTTTTAAAGCTAGATGAGGCCGGTGTTTCGTATCTGACTACTCTGTGAAGAAACAGTCGAAACAAACTCAGAGGTCACAGTCTCTTTTAAAGTCCAGATATTGTTCAGGACATACGAGGACCATGCGGGTGTCTGAGACGGTCTTTTGAAGAAAGAACTCGCAAAGTTTTGAGTGAACCTGTCCAGTCAGTGCAAGCATTTGTCGGTAATCGTCTAGCTCGACTCAGACCTAAAGGAGCTCAACATTAAAATTACTTTGATTTATTAAATAAAAAAGTTATTTACTTTTACACAATTTATTTGTCTAATCTGATCTCTGATGTTTTTATTATAATTATTTATTTGTAATACAGTTTTGCACACGAGAATGTCTAATAGAAATCGTGGGAAGATCCATATTAATTAATACCAACATTTAGATGCAAGTACTAATAACTCTACCTAATTCCGACTTCTGATTATATTATTAGATATACTTAATATTAAAAAAATATAATATACTCTTAAACTCAGCGTTTTTCTGTGAAACAAGTAAGGATCTATGCACACCACGTTTTTTAAACGCACGTTTTACGCGCGTTTTTAGCGATGCAAACGCGCGTTTGACACTTTTTATCGCGGCAACAAACTGCTCATTTGACGTGGTGTGCATAGATTTAAATACACAAATTACCGTACCTCTTTTTCCATTGTTTCACAGCAAAATTTGGCGAGTTTTGTCTCATAATTTAAAACTTTTTAAATTCAAACATGGTGCTTTCTATGAAACTGATAAATCTAAATTCCTAAATAATTGAAAATCGCTTTTAAAGCTTCTCGCATTAATACCTGGCTTGCGGACGGCAAGCAATGGGTAGATTGGGTAGCTCACCGTTGGATCAAGGACCAGGTTATGCCTACCATGACATCTTGACGCGAGAGTAATTCACGTGTGGGAGCGAGGTGGCGCTATACAAGTCATCTAGTGCCATCTCGTTCCCACACTGGAATTACTCTCGCGACGTCATGGCAGTTCGAAAGCACGTTTTGTTGAAAACGCTACTAGTACCTACTTAATAGATCGGTAGTGGACGCTTACGGCGACGGACGTTATAAGACGATCTGTGGCCACCGTTGGCGCGGGCGAGTAAAGGGCAACTCGCTGTCCGACCATGAACCATGCCCGGGTCGACAGCGGCGCGTTGTTTTCCACGCGCGCCACAAAAAGGGTCAGAATAATGACGGGGCCCCCTCTCAGAGGGCTAAAGCCTGCCGGGGTTGCGGGATTCATTCCATCACCGTGACCCCGGAACATAAAAGGCTATTGAAAGACACCGTGGATTTTAGTCAGTATGAGTCTGACAGTCCCTCCCGCCCTGGGGTGGGAGGACTCATTTGATGATATTACCGCAATAGAAAAAGTACTAATGGATTGTCGAGGTCAGATAGTCAGAGTCAGTTTTTACAAGAAGCAAGCGAGTAAAATTGAGAGCAGTGGTGGCCCAGTGGTATCGGTCCCGGCTTACGAGTTGTAGGTCGTACGTTCAAACCACGCCAGGCATCACTTTGTGTAAAAAAAAAATCAAAAAATCAAAGCGTTTATTTCAATTAGGCCATTACAGGCACTTTTGAATTGTCAAAAAGACATAAATAAAACTAGTACAAAATAGTTATGGTGCTACAGTCCCAGTCACAAGACATGTAATTTATTTCATCACCACTGCTCTCAAAACGGTGAAGGAAAACATCGTGAGGAAACCGACATATCCTAGAACCAAACATTCGAAGACATGTGACATCTACCAATCCGCACTGGACCTGCGTGGTGGATTATTATCCCTCTCTCAGAGAGGAGCCCTGTGTCCCAGCAGTGGGAGCATTATAGGCTGATGATGAAGCAGTAAAATCAGTTTTTTTTTGTACTACTAGAATAATTAGAACGATTTGGCAATGTTTTCTATATTTCGCAATGGTTGGCAACATAGCTGATGAGACAAGTATGTCTGGCAACGTCGCTAAACGCATTGTTACGTGTTGCGTGATTCACGGTACTGTCTAAGCAAGGTACCGTGGTTCTGGAACGCCAAGAATATCGAAAAACAGGATGAACTTTAGTTCAGTAAGAATCTGGCAAGCACTTCCGCTCCAATGGAAAAATAATAATAATATTCCACAACTATCACACAACGCCATCTAGTCCCTAGTTAAGCAGAGCTTGTGTAATGGGTACTAGACAACTGATAAACATACTTATATATTTCTAAATACATAAATATTATAGATACATTACACCCAGACACAGAACAAATGATTCGACAGGCCTGTCTAATATAATGAAACGAAAAACTTTCAAAGCGGTTTTCGATTGTAAGCCTCTATATATCACTCGCTGAAAACCATGTTTTAGAGTCGAAATTACTCTAACACATTTCTAAAGATAAATCGATGTTACGAGTCTAACAGTCCCCATCCAGGGCTTGAAGCATGAGTTCACCCAGGACTTGCTTGAAGCATTGCTTTACTATTTCCCATCCAAACAATTTTTTTTTTTCTTGATAAGTATTGTGGTCGGTTGTATAATAATATTATAAGAAACTAAACGTTATAACATATTCAATTGTGTAGTAAATAGGTTTAATTTAATTTAGTTAAAAGCTAATCACCTCAAAATGAACTCCCAGATTCGATTACCAGGTCATGCAAAATGTAATTGAATTTATCCAGTAGGAATTCAGTCACTCAATAACGGCTCTACAGAGTCCAGATTCGTGGCTGGTTAACCTTTTAACCGCCAACGTCGGATATATCCGACAAAAAATTTTCGGGCCCATTACGCCAGAGTCGGATATATCCGACAGAGAATATTCACGATTTTTGTTGTTTTGTTTGATTTTATTGCATCTATTCTATATCTCTCTGTTTATGTAGATAGACAGATATAATACTTATTTATTGTACACCATAATATTTTACAAATCGGAGCTTAAGAGGAGCAGAAAGAGAGTAACTTGTATTTCACCGATTCGTAGCCTGGCGCTGGAGGCACGGCAATTGATATGAAGTCTGACGGTTAAAAGGTTGGAAATAAGCTCGGCCCTATTACATCATAACTGGTGAAAAGTATGTATATGTACTATTAGTACATCTCTGATTAACACAAGGGGATAACAGGCGCGATGTTATATCTATATACCTAAAAATCAATGCCACTTTTCGTTGTAACTTTATAACTCAAGAACGGGCTCACCTATCCAAACCAAATGTTTAGGCTTTGTTCGGACTATTTAGTAGATTATTTATGTGAAGTTTGCACAAAATCGGTCGAGCGGTTCTTCATTTATCACATTTTTTGTAACACGTAGCGAAGCACGGGGCGGGCTGCTAGTTATGTATATTTTATGTGTTAGCAATGTAATTGTCCATGTTTTGACTGGTTGATATATGTATACAATGTGTCCAGCTTGGGCATTAGTCACGTCAAAATCAACAATAAATTAGTATAGCATGTAGTCAACCTACCCCAATATGTCAAATTTTACCAACCGAACATTAACCTTTCTTTAATACAATAAGGATGAAAATCTTTTAAAGAAATTTGACAGATTGACATAGGTTGATGTGCTGGCATCTGTATTTATAGTTGACTTTAGTTGTTTGCGTGTATTTTTTTAATTTTTATTCTTGTAATTTGTATATTTTATACATAATGTATTATATCAATTGTATACGTCTTAGAGCCTATGCACACCACTTTTATTACGAGTAAACACGCCGTTGACGCGCGTTTGTAGCGGTACAGACGCATATGGAAACGCGCGTTTGGCAAAAACGTGCCTCACAAAAACGCGCGTTACAAAAACGCGCGTTCAAATAACGTGGTGTGCATAGGCCCTTACTATGTTATTGTGTCGTCCGTGTGTATGTATTGTGCTGTATATCATTAAACATTTATGCCACCACGATAAGATTGAAATAGTGATGACGCGATATTATGACGTATAACATTAACATTAACATAATAAAAAAATATTATTAAAGAATAATTTTCAAGTGATGATTAGCAGAAGGCATTGACCTTTTTGTTCTTATCGTGGTCGCTTAATGTAGATTAGGAGTTTAGGCTTCAAACAGATAAACTTTTTTAAAAAACTGTTAAATTAGAACTTTGGGATTACTAGTTACTAACGTCACAATTTGCTATTGCCAAACAAAATGTATGGCAGAGTCGCGTTTTTAAAACTCTATAAGGCTAAGAACTCACGGAGCGATTTTCGCCCGCGCCCTCCGTACAACAATAAGGTATTTTACTGCATAAATAAATTGAAAATCTATTTAGTAATAATATTGAAAAATAATGGACACGTATTTTTTTTTCAAACCATTGAATATTGACAATGATAAAACGCTTCTAAATAAAATTGTAACGACCGAGTGACGTTTTGTGATTTTTAGAAGCGTTGTATTTTTGTCAATTTTGATTTATGTGACAAAAGACAAAAAACAGGTCTAATATTTTTTTAATAATCTTTATTTCGGACTTTTTTTTTTGAGTTAAATACCCTGTTGATTCAAATAGACTACTAAAATAAATAACTTCATAGGGAAAATATTTACCACTTTTATTTACTTCATTGTATATTTCTGTATATAATTACTATACATACGTCAATAGTACAGTTGTTGCATTTCATGAGGGTACGACAATCAGTGCAATTTCAACCATAAGTCAATGGGATAAACGTCTCATGTCGCGTGTTTGTAATTGATATAACTGTACAGTGAAACCAGAAAAAGTATACGCTTCGTCAATATTTGTCTTTACGAAATAGTACGAATTTCGGCACACGTTATAATAAGGCAAGCTTTGTAATTAGTATTGAGAAACCAAAAAAGTAACTACACAATCCAAAAAAAATACAAATTGCACCTAGTAGTGGAGTGCCGTAAGGCGTAAAAATAGTAAAACCTCGGAATCCAAGGCCAGTCATTGAATTTATAAAAATTTTTGAGATGTGTTGTTAACAGCATATGGAAAAATGATTAAAAAGTTTATTTTCCCGATCTCAATTTTTTATTAGTTAAAATAAAATAAAAAAATATTATACAGAGACTCCCTTTCAAATTGGCCAAATGGGAGAAATCAGGATCCATAAGAGATACGAGAAAACTTTCTTGGGAAACTTTAACAATTTTTTAATGTTGTCATTTTGGCGATTATATTTTTTTGGTCCGATCGCATGTTTGCAAATAAATATACAAAAAAAAAAATTTTTTTTGGTCAAGTGTGAGTTGTACACAAAAATGAGTGAAACTGGCCTTTTTTTATTTTAATGCCATTCGACTGTTTCATGTAAGGATCATATTAAATTTCAAAAAAATCGGGGCGGCGGAAGTTTTACAAAGCATAAAACATTTCATTAGATTTGACCCATTTCTGTCGCACAGACATTTTCCTTCCCATTCAATGAAATGATGCTTACATGAAACTAAATCAAATAAAATTAAAAAAACTGGCAAGAATTGCCAACTTTTTTCGTTCATAAAATTTGTATGAAAAAAATATTTAAAAAATTGAGATCGGGCAAATTTTTTTATAAACATTTTTCTATATGTTGTTAAATTGAATTTGAGGCCTAGTATAAACACACAATTTCAACAACTATCGTCAATCATTCGTACTACCGAAACTACCCAAAAATTCACGAAGCGCGTACTTCGGAATACATAGGAATGTTATACATATAGCTAGTCTGCTTGCTTATGTGTCTGTTTTCTGTTTGTTTGCATGTGCGCGATGCAGATTGACAATTGGAACGAAATCTGGCCGTGGGGCGATAACAAGTCTTACTGTAGGAAGTATAGGTATGTTTTTTCTTTGTTTTTTATAAATTGTAATTTTTATTCAAGAGTCTAACTAGCTCTAAGGGTTGCAAAGCTGACCTAGAGCCAACAATGGCGGCTCGCTTATAAGTGTAGCAACCCTAACTTTGACAGTTAACAAATCGTTCTGAAATCAAATACTAATCTATGAAAATTACTGGAAATCCAAAATATGTTGTATACGAGATTCTTTTAAAAACAGGTTTTATTCAACGTATAACACGCAATAAATTCTTCTTAAATAAACGTGAAAGTTTGATTGAATAAAAGCATGTTTGTTACTCTTTCACGCAAAAACTACTGAACTGGTTTGGATAAAATTTACTACACAGATAGTTTATAACCTGGATTAACATATAGGATAGTTTTTATCCCGATTTCAAGTACCTGTGGGATAAATTTTGATTTGTAGCGGGTGAAATCGCTGGCAATAGCTTTAAAAGAATTACACTTATACTAAAAAAAACTAGAATTATTGATAAGTGAATTGAAAAAACTAGAAGATTGCATTGAGATGTTAGAATTTATGATTGGTGGACGTGGTGGATCAGATCGCGATATATATTGCGCTGCGTCTGTCGCGGGTTCGATTCCCGCAAGACACATTTTATGACCTACAAGTAGTTATTCTGGGTCTGGGTGTCGCTGTATTAAAATGTGAGTTTCTATGTAAAACGCACCCATGATACAGGAAAAAAATCCTAGAGTGGGGAAAAGATTTTTGAAATTATAGCATTTGTTCTACTTGCATTGTCTTGGTGCAGGTTATCGGTTAACTGTATTACGGACCAGAGACAACTATACCTGCTTTACTTTTTTTTTCAAAATTCCAGAGAGTCAAACTGTCATCTGGTAGACTTTCATAGACTTCGCGAGACTATGATTGATACTTATGACAAGTTGATTGAAGTGAGTTACAAGAACCGTTTAGAAGTTTGACGACGATCGAATTTCAAGCATGAGACTCGCTATTGGCAAATCCCGATATTCAAACTATGTTTGTTGTTGTCTTACTAAAGATAATACGATATATTACTAGACTCCGCATGCACAATCTAAGGAACAAAAA
Source organism: Agrotis ipsilon (assembly GCA_028554685.1). Lineage (NCBI taxonomy): Eukaryota > Metazoa > Arthropoda > Insecta > Lepidoptera > Noctuidae > Agrotis > Agrotis ipsilon. Next base: position 7,552,572 of record CM052983.1, on the reverse strand, counting down.
CTATTCTGTCAACTCGCTGAGGTACTACGTAAGCGAGGGGGACGGGGTACTGCGCTTTGATTGGGTAACTCAAGGTCTGTTCTGTCTCAAGGCATGTTTACGGCTCACAGGAGTGGTCGAAATGAGACGGATATAAGACTTTTTTGTCTATGTGTTGACAGACATCGGTCGCTTGTTATTAGGAGTCTAGTAATATATCGCCGTTGTACTAGTGTTTTTATCTCTAGGGATAGACATAGAAATTATGTTTCTATCTCTACTAAAGCTAAACAAGTGATAGAAATAGCTTGCCTATCTCTAGTCATATACAACCACAGATAGTTTGAGTATGGGGAACACATTGAGCTATTACTACTACGTATAGAGACGACACCACGCATCACCACTGTGTCCCATCCAGGATGAGTGCGCGCGCCTAGAGCACGCCACAGAGCTGTCAAACAATTGAATGAACTTGTGCGCGCGCACTCATCCTGGATGGGACATAGTGGTGACACGTGGTGTCGTCTCTATACGTAGTAATAATAGCTCAATGGAATAGCTCATTTTTGTTCATCGTTTGTTTCTCGTTGCTTCATAATTTACTATTTAGTTTTAAAAGTGCAATGTGTTTTGTTTCTGTGAAAATTAGTTCATACCATGGCATTTCCGCATGGTTTTTTTTTCATCATATCGCCGAAGATCATTATTGTTTCACATTCAGTTAGATTAGAGGACGTTTAACGAAACGTCGTTTTTTTATTTCTTTTGGTAGCTATTCTTTTTAATTAATTGTTTTCACGTGTGTCAAAATTCAAATAATTAAATGTAGGTAGGTACAGTACTCCCAAATTAATAATGCGCATGCAAATCTTCACTAATTGTCGTATTCCCGGAAACACCCGAACCATTGAATCGGAGAGAGCCCTAAACAATGCAATAGCATTTTGTACCTTGTTCGAAAGAAACAGGAGTCAATGTCATATGTGAAACAATTGAAAACAATTCGGGCGTTCGGCGGCTGTCGCCGGTCAGTCAAAGGTCCGTCAGTCGTCTCTATAATTGGTGGTGACTGCACGTGTTCTCTCTGAGTGGAATTATATAGAGCTGCTATTACACAGCCTTCTTGGTTTTGTTAGATTGTAGCATATTCGCAATCGTGTCGTTTTCCTCGCTATTTACTTACATCGAATTGTCGAATCAATTTCGTTACTGATAAATCAATATTTATCTCTTTTAGCACAAAACACATAATTCTACTAAATTATGCATGAAGAAAATTCACTTAACCACTCTATATACATATCGTCTTGCGACGCTCGGGGAATACGACCGTTGCCGAACAGTAACGAAGATTTCTATGCGCATTATTAATTTGGGAGTACTGTATATTCTTATGTATAGTACGATTCAACTAAGAAGGAGAGTGTCTATGGTCAACAGTTACTAGAAAATAACGTTTAGAAAAAAAAGCTCTATGCTAATTAATTTTGAATAGAGTTCAGTCACGAGCAATAACATGTACACATTTAACAAAATTCAAACGCAATTTACTCGTTAGATACTGGTTTCCACTTTGAAATAAGACCTTTTTCGTAATAGTATGGCTTCCAAAATAAAAGTATAATGAAACGACAAAAGTTTAATTAATATCGTAGCAGAACATCGCTTTCTAATACTGCTTAGTGTATACATACTATTGCTCGTGACTGTACACTATCTTTATTACCTCGTAAGAGTATATTTTATTTCTGTCATTGCACTTTAATTAACAATTTAATTTACAATCTATAAATAAAAACCTACTAATAATATTTACAAGGAAAAATAATAATAATTAAAAAAAAACATTCATAGGGCGTCGAAGAATACGTCCACATTATAAGAGTAAGAGTTATTTTCAAATGATAATTGTATATTTTTAAACGTGCAAGTGTTTAGAAGGGGTCCATGACAGCACAATATGGCGTCATTAACTCTCTTTCTTAAATCCTTTGCATACCAGTTTTATTAACCTTTTGAACGCCAATGTCGGCTATAGCCGACATGAGCAAGCGTGCCCTGTGCGCCAACGACGGCTATACTCGACAAAAAACAGGTCGCAGAAAAATACAAAATAAACCTATTAAATCATTACTTTTATGTATTTTATTGATACACCTTGAAGAAGCTGAATGTCTAAACATTATTTAGTTGCATACAGTAAACAAAAATGCATATTCCTCATTTAAATATTTGATGATAAAAAGTAAAATAATTTATGGTTAAAAAAGGCTTGGCGTACAGGGCATAGGAATACCGATATGGCGTGGCGGTGAAAAGGTTAAACGCGCCTTTGACGTGCGTTTGTAGCGACACAGACGCGCGTTTAGCACTTTGTATCGCATTCGCTACAACATACTGCTCTGTTTGACAAAAACGCGCCGTTGACGCGCGTTTAAAAAACGTGGTTTGCATAGGCCCTTAGTTGAAACGCATTATACATGTTAGTTATCTAAGAAGAAAATTGCTCTACGAACTGTAACATTACGCCTGTATTCTATGATAGGTTTAGCGGAGATGTACAATACGGACGTTATTTCAATCCTAATGGATTAGTGAGTCTACTATTTTTTTTAAAAAGTAACGACGAATCGTTTAACTTTATAAGCGCTTGGGTAAATATCAATTGCCGTGCCCCTAGCGCGCGGCTACGAATCGGTGAAATATAAGTTCCTCTCTTTCTGCTCCTCGCCATATTATGGTGTACAATAAAAAGTATTGGAATTGGATTAAGAATTGGAGCGCAAAGGGAATCATAATATTTAAAAACATAGTTTAAAAGCAATTGTAAACTTTAGATCTACGTTCTAGGTGTTCCTGGGACAGAGCCCCGTACTCATTAGGGGCGTCGTCTTTATATATTTAAAAATATTTATTTTCAATATTAAAATGGGATTTATTTAAGATACACATGGCTACACATCAAGCTGTACAAAACCATTTTATGGTGGTCTCATTTTTATGGCCTTTTCGCATATTCAACGGTCAGCTTATACTGGTTTTTTGTAGTTTGATGTGTAGCCGTGTGTACTTATACCAAGTTTTAAACTAAATTCTATTTCTTTATGTATCGCCGACCACAATATTTATGGTGTTTTTCAGTCACAAGCATTTTTATCATAACCATACATTCCTATTTATGTTAAAATAGGTATTTTTACTTTTTTTGTCCAACCATCCTTTTTAGTGACCCCTTTTTAAATCTATTAGACAGACTACAGAGCGTTAACGACCGGAACGAACGAAAACGCTTTGTAGTCTTCAATAGATTTTGAACTTTATATCCTAGTACTCAAAGTTGAAAATCTATTAGGCTTTGCCAAACAGCGAGCAAGCCACGCTAGCGCTGTTTACCAAAGCCTTTTAATCCTACAGATATTCTACCATGACATCTAAAGCCAAGAGTAATTCCAGTGTGGGAACGAGATGGCGCTAGACGACTTGTATAGCTCTATCTCTTTCCCATTCTTGCTTAAAGATGTCCTGGTACCTGAGCATTTGAAACTATTGTCCCCGCCAGATAATAATGGAATAAAGGTCATTGATCCTAATAACGCATCGTTAGAATTCCATTATACCATCGTTCGAATTTCAAAATAAAATGTAAGGTCACGGTCGCCTCTTACCACGATACGTTTATTTTGATCGTGTTACGACACTTTCTTTACATTTTTTTGAATGGATTTGAAATATTGGAATACATTGGTACACGGGGGTCAACGAATTTTATTCCACACTTATCTGGCTCAAACTATAGTCTTGTTGAGCTAACTATAATATAGCTCAAAAATTTCAGGATAAACTTCATGAAATACGAAAAGCCTCCCGTGTCCCTCGATCATCTGAAACACTCGGAGGTGTACAAGCTGGTCCACGACGAGGATTCCATGCCTCCGAGGAAGGTCGAGATGAGGACACCGGTCATGTGTGAGGCTGATTATAGAGAGGTAAGATGATGAGCAGTGGTGGCCCAGTGGTAGTACTTTTTTTTTTTTTTTTTTTATCGTGGTAAAATCATCAAATGAGACCTCCAACCCCGGGCAGGGCGGGAGGTACTGTCAGACTTGTACTGACTAAAATCCACGGTGTCCTTCAGTAGCCCTTTATGTTCCGGGGTCACGGTAATAGAAATAAATCCCGCGACCCAGTGGTAGTACTTAGTGTTCAAAGTTGCTATATGGCAGTAACTTGCTAAATGATATACTATTTGCACGCTATGTTACTTGCTATTTTATATGCGCCCGAGATCGCAAATATGCGGTGTGTGAAATAGTTGCGCGAGCGAACGATAGCAATCACTAGCATGCGACGACTGGCCGACCGCCGCGCCGTATGCTAAGTGCTACGTTGCTAACTGGTACTTGCGATTTATGAGATGCGACGCGCGACGGACAGAGACAGAACGAGTGTGCGATTAAGGGCTGCACACGGGCCACTGGCCACAACCACAAAACGCCGCCCCACCGGCATATTTCCTGTAGTTGACGGTTGACGCCGGTGGCCGCCACACGCTACAATCGTCGCTACTTACTTCTTATGGCCCGTACCAGCCGCTAAACGCCGACACAAAACGCCACTCGCGCACCCCTCTTGGCTCAGTAATGCATTGGTCAAAAAAGTAGCAGCTAACCACCACAAGTGGCTGCCGATGGCGACCACCGGTCACAAATGCGGTCTCCATTCGCGCTGAACAAGAAGGATGGGACTGTTTTAAAAGGGCACGCCGCTCTGGAACGCAAACGCAAAGGGCATGTCAAAGAACAGTTTTTTTTTTAGTTATTAAATCTGAAAACCTCTCCCACTCCACCCAGTACGAGAGATATCAACCACAAAAAAATGCTTGTTCTAAATCATTGCTATTTCTTTCACAGCGTTGCCGCTCAATGACTCCAGCGGTTGAGAAGAAGCACCTCCAAATTCCCCAGCAGTTCCACCCTTAACTTCTAATGCATTCAGCACTTCAAGATCTTTATCTGTTAAAATATCATAATCGTGTTCATTTTAAACCAACGATATTATTAGATTATTACTAGACTCCGCATGCACGATCTAAGGAACAAAAACTATTCTGTCAACTCGCTGAGGTACTACGTAAGCGAGGGGGACGGGGTACTGCGTTGTGATTCGCTAAATCAAGGTCTGTTCTGTCTCAAAGTATGTTTACGGCTCACAGGAGTGGTCGAAATAAGACATATAAGATTTTTCTTTTTTGCCTAATGTGTTGACAGACATCGGTCGTCTGTTATTAGGAGTCTAGTAATATATCGTCGTTGTTTTAAACACTTGTCAAATGGTTATACAACTAGGCTGAATTTGGTAATCTTTTAACGTCGTGTATAATTAGGGTTGCCATCCGGGTTTCCCCGGAATTGTCCTAATTAAGAGGGCATTCGGGGAGCGTCCGGGGGAGTCTTCATTTGTAGTCCGGGTTAAAAAAATTAAAGTCTTATGAAAAACGCACACTTCACCGTCCCGGGCCCCTCCCGACGCAGTTGCCATGGTACGCACTTCGACTCATGTCCGGATTTTGGACTCTAAAATCCGTGTCTCGTCCTGGTTTCCAAATTATGTATGTATAAATCAAATGCTAAACGATGTAGAACCTACGCACACCACGTTTATTAAACGCGCCGTTGACGCGTGTTTGTATCGATACAGACGCGATGCAAACGCGCGTTTCTTGACACTTTGTATCGCGACAACAAACTGCTCTGTTTGACAAAAACGCGCCGTTGACGCGCGTTTAAAAAACGTGGGCCCTTAATCTCCGCAGTTGTGCCTATATGGTGCATAGCTCGGAGTTTCATCTCATATAATACAAAACCTTTACCCCCTTATTAATAAACGTGTACTAAAGTTACGCCAAGGTTAATCTTCGGATTAACCATACATTTTTGGCGTAACTTTAGTACACGTTTATTAATAAGGGGGTTAGAGAATATACCGGGACTAGCAATGCTGCCACCACAGGACTTCTTGCAGATTCGAAACTAAGTTGAAAATCTTCAGAAAAAAAAGTCGAAACGAAGTAGTCAAAATAAATTATCCTATTTCATGTATTAGTTATTTCGTTTTTAATTTTTTGTACTTATAAAAGAAATGTTTGTTTTTATTAATAATAAAAAGTTGTTACTGAATAATTTTGCGTTTAATTTACCACTCCAACAACAGCCATTTTTTTTTATCATGTTAAAATCATCAAATGATTCCTCCCCACCCAGGGCAGGGCGGGAGGGACTGTCAGACTCGTACTGATTAAATGCACGGTGTCATTCAATAGCCCTTTACGTTCCGGGGTCACGATAAATCGTAAGCCCGAACCCGGCAGGCTTTGGCCCTCTAAGGCTCCGCAAATCGCAGGTTCGGACCCAGCAATTTACTTTCTATTACATCTACACTGCTCTTAGAACGGTGAAGGAATCATCGTGAGGAAACCGGCATGTCCTAGAACCAAACATTCGAAGATATGTGACATCTACCAACCCGCACAGGGCCCGCGTGGTGGATTATGACACACTCCCTCTCACAGAGAGGAGGCCTGTGTCCCAGCAGTGGGAACTTTACAGCTCAGTGAAAGAGTTTGTCAAAATAAATAACATTTATTAGTAGTATATTTTTTAGTCTTTATTTTTACAAATAAATAAAATACAATTTATATTAAATTAATTGGATTTGATTATAACACAAATAAATAAATTGGAACTAAGAACTATAAAATACATTTAAATTACATTTTAGTATTATTAGGACACAAGTCACAATTACATCGACTGTACAGACGCCAGCACATCAACCTAACCACTGCGCTTTTCGAGGCACTCACGGAGGCAACTCGCTATAACAGATGGTCACCCATCTACAGACCAACATCGGAAAGCGCGGCTTAACCAGGAATATCGGCCTGTATCAACGACGATATATAACTAGACTCCGCATGCACGATCTACGGAACAAAAACTATTCTGTCAACTCGCTGAGGTACTACGTAAGCGAGGGGGACGGGGTACTTGCTTGTGATTGGCTAACTCAAGGTCTGTTCTGTCTCAAGTTATGTTTACGGCTCACAGGAGTGGTCGAAATAAGACGGATATAAGACTTTTTTGCCTAATGTGTTGACAGACATCGGTCGCTTTTTATTAGGAGTCTAGTAATATATCGTCGTTGGCCTGTATGAATGTAATTACCTGTTCTGGTAAAAATCCATTTCTAAGGTTTTTCAATGTGTGTGTACGAATATGATTTGTCAAATGAGTCCGCTGATTAAAACCACGATGACACACGTCACATTTGTAAGGTTTTTCACCAGTGTGTACTCGGACATGTTTCTTTAAATCACCTGAATCTCTAAAACAGCGGTCGCAATAAAAACATTTGTAAGGCCTTTCACCAGTATGTGTACGGATATGAGAAGTAAGATGAGGTTTTTGAATAAAACCACGCTGACATATATCACACTTGTAAGGTTTTTCACCAGTGTGTATACGGGTGTGTCTAATTAAATCACATCTAGTCCTAAAAGATATCTGACATATTTCACACTGAAATGGCTTCCCAACAGATTTATTTTCAGGATTTAATTCACTATGGTGAATACGGATATGATGATTTAAATTACCTTTCTTAGCAAAACAAGTTTGACACACATCACACTTGTAAGGTTTTTCACCAGTGTGTGTTCGAAGATGGCCAGATAAATGACCACTTTGAGTGAAACTACGCTGACAAATATCACATTTGTAAGACTTCTTACCAGCGTGTATTATCATATGTTTTTTTAAATATGTTTTAGTGCCAAAGGAACGCTGACACACGTCACATTTGTAAGGTTTTTCACTAACGTGTGTTAGTAAGTGACGTGTTAAAAGCACCCTTTTAGTGAAATTAAGGTGACATACATCACATTTGTGTCTGTTTTTGTGTTTGCCAGCTTGTTTTGAGTCTCCTCCTTTAGTTCTTCGGTAATTTACTTCCGGTTCCTGCCCATCAGCTGACCCTGTAACAATAATTAGAGTATAAAAGCTTCAAGTAGATTTTTTAAAGAAAAACGTTGCCTCTAGGAATTTCTCATGTACCGTGCGTGCTTTAACAAACATATTGAATCATGTACACAAACGCCCAGACCTGGAACAACTACTTGTAAATCCTAAAAAAATTTGCTCCGTGAGTGTATCGAACTCGCGACACGCAGTGCAACAGTCCAAACGTTCAGCCACTGCGCAAACCGTGCCGATAGATTAGAAATACAGAATACAAGGAATGAAAAAAATAAATAAATAAACGAGCAAGGTGACTACAGATCTATAGTACGAGGTGCTCAAGAGTGGCCTGGGCATGCGGACGGCGAGTTATGGGCAACTTGCTGTCTGATCATGGACCATGCCCAGGTCGACTGTGTATCGTGTACTACGCGCGCTTTAAGGATGTTATAGGTAAAATAGGGTTTTTTTAAGTTAAATAACTACAAATTGGCACGAAATGATTAAAAACTAATTTTAGTACCGCAAAATATAACAGAAAAAGTCATTCCTACACCTTTATTAACGTGGAGGGTTGTATTGGTGATTTTGATGATTATAATTCTGTAACTACATACGTCTTACAGCCGCGAATAATATTTTAATCAACATACAACCTAGCACTGGCCTGCAAATTGCAAAAAACATAAGAAATTTTGAATTTCGCGGGCTGGTTGGAACATTTCCTTTAACTCGGAAGATCGGCCTGTACAGCTGTAATTATTTAGCCACGAGCTCCTTAGTCCAATAATATATAACCCTTTTGGTGTGGACATGCTCAGCAAAATTGTTATTGTATTTTTAATTTATTTTTTTTATTATTTCTGTGTATGTGTCCAATATCGAATTATTTTTTTTCTATTCTATTCTATTCCAAGAACATACCCATATTTAAATAAATAAAAACTTACAATAGTTCTCCACAGCTCTTTCTTCCAACTCTGGCAATACGGGTTCTTCTTCCAATTCTATTTTAAAAATATGTTGAGTGGGTAGAATCTCTTCTTCTCTATCTAAAACTGCACTCTGTAGATCTTCTTGTTTGATATCTGTGCACAAACATAAGAGATTCATATTGTTGCTAAAACACTACACTTGAAAGTTGTTTACGTTATGCGCTTGTAGCGCAACTGACAATAGGGTATTTTACTGCATAAATAAATTGAAAATCTTTTTAGTCTGTCAGTAATTATATTTAAAAATAATGGACACGTATTTTTTGTATTTTTATTAATCAACGAATATTGACAAAGATAAAACGCTTCCAATTACGGGAGTGCTGGCTTGTGGAGTTATTACGCTTGTAAAATTGTAACGACCGAGTGACGTTATGTGATTTTTAGAAGCTTTATTTCTTCGTCAATTTTGGTTTACATGGCAAAAGACAGAATACGAGTCTAATATTTTTTAATAACCTATATTTCGGACTTATAAAAATATTTGAGTAAAATACCTTATTCTATTATGTCATATTCTAAATATGCCTTTTAAATAAAACTCACAACAGGACTCCACCACGGGACTTTGTTTCTGCTCAGATACTCTAGTTTCTTCTTGTATTTCTATCTTATACTCCCTTAATTGTACATCATCTTCTAGCTCTAAAATATTGCGTTGTGCGGATAGAATTTCTTCTCCATCTGAATCAACTATGTCTACGATTTCTTCCTTTATATCTGTGTACAAACAAATAGATAGACAATAGTACATTGTTTACCGAGAGGAGAAAGTGACAGATTACGGTCGAGGGTGTCGTTTAAAGCCCGAGGCGTAGACGAGGGCTTTAAAATACCCGAGATCGGGAATCGCACTTTCTCTCGAGTGATACATAGTGCTTTATACTACACCTACGAGGAAAATAAATTACTTTCTACGAAAACTGAATCTTCATACAACACACAAATTGAAAATGGCGCCAATGGCGTTTGCAATTTTCACATGTTCTTTTTTCAAATTGTTTATCCTGCCGCTGCCGGATCGCACTGCCAGCCCGACACCATCCAACACACAGCTAGTGGCCAGTGTCATTTTGCGAACTTGGAACGCAACGTACGAACGTACTTTCTACCGTAAATTTGATAAAGTATCAAGGTACTTTCCAAGCAGGTGTAGTATAAATGTTATATTTTTATACGCAATAACGCCTGCGTCGCGTCCTCGCAAAGATATTTCTTAAGGAACGAAAAATTGAGCTGCGAGCAGGGTTCGATCCTGCGTCTTCTGGATAGGTACTCCAGACGCCTTAACCAATTAGGCCATCGCAACCACTACACTCGAAGCTGAATTTCTCGCTAGTTTTATTATGAACGCTGTTTACACTTTGCGCCAAAATCAGCGTCGAGAAGACGCAAGAAGTAACCCTGCACGCAGCTCAATTTTTCGTTCCTTAAAAAATAATTTAGACAAATGTTCATTTTACCATATTCCTTTTAAAATATTGTCCTATTTCATTCATTTTTGTGGACAACTGAGACAGGACCAAAAAAATAAAAATGCCAAAATTATGAACATAGAAAACACATTTACATCTTCTTTCTATAATATAAAAATGGATCGCAAAATGTGTTGCTAAGCTCATAACTCGAAAACGCCTGGACCGATTCGGATAATTCTTTTTTTGTTGTGTTAGTAACCATCGGGACCGGGTCTTAGAAGATTTCCACCCGTGCGAATCCGGGACGGGCCGCTAGTAATTAAATAAAAATCAATTCCCCTTTTCGTTGTAACTTTATAACTCAAGAACAGGCTCAACTATCCAAACCAAATGTTTTTTTTTTTTTTGGACAAACCCACCACTCTATTCCCAAACCACTGCCTGCAACTCCTGAAAGGCAGAATCAACAGTGGCAACCACCAGAAAAGCGCCGAGACAATGAAGCTCGACGTGTCCCGGAGAATGAATTTACCTGTCTTGGATCCTGCAACGAAATTCATCAGAAAAGAATAGTGGAGGAGTAGGAAAAAATAAAACCAAATGTTTAGGCTTTGTTCGGACTATTTAGTAGATTATTTATGTATGTGAAGTTTGCACAAAATCGGTTGAGCAGTTCTTCATTTATCATATTTGTACGTGATATCTAACAGGTGAATGCTCGCGGTGAGGGAGCGCCTTTATACATATTTATTTTTAGTAACTTACCATAGCGTCCATGTTCTTCCTTTGTCTCAATATCATCATCACGTCTCCCACAAACTGCTGGTAATTCCTCTTTCACAACAATGTTTTCTGTTTGATCAACATCAACTATACTTATGATCTGTATTTCAGTTTTCACGAGTCCACTGAAGCACTCAAAAAGATCTGAGTTTATTGAAGATTTTGGCTGTAACAAATGTATAGGCTATAGGCTATATAGGATACTAGCTGCTGCCAGCGGTTTCACCCGCTACAACTCGAAAATTATCCCACGGGAACATAAAATCGGGATAAAAACTATCCTATGTGTTAATCCAGGTTATAAACTATCTGTGTACCAAATTACATCCAAATTCATTCTGTAATTTTTGCGTGAAAGAGTTGCAGTTAACAACACAGTGTGCTTTGATGCAAAATAAAAATAGAGTAGAACACCTCACCTCATAATCCTCATTCATCATCTGAGCGAACAGCTCCTCAGCCTCCAGACATTTCCTCATCAATCGGAAGCATTGCTTCAGTTTAGTGCAGCAGAAGGAACAAGCAAGAATCGGTCTACTGTCTTCAGTTACAAACTGCAACAAAGGTTGTCTTACAATTTTTTTTTTTTAATTTAAGTAAAATAACTGAAAAAAAAAACACTGATTTCTATTTTTATTATGCTCCACCTCCTAACCAAAAGTTCTTTAACTTTTTAACCACCAACGCGCAACATTGGATATATCCAACAAATACTTTCAGACCCATTGTGCCAGAATTGGCTAGGTTAGGATGCTCCGACAGAGAATATACACGATTTTTTGTTATTTTGTATGATTTTATTGCATCTATTCTACATCTACCTCTTTATGTAGATATAGGATTCTCCAACAGACAATATTCACGATTTTTTATGTATGTCTGATTTTATTGCATCAGTTCTACATCTCTCTGTTTATGTAGATAGACAGATATCATTATTTTTATTGTACACCATAATATTTTACAAATTGGAGCTTAAGAGGAGCAGAAAGAGAGGAACTTGTATTTCACCGATTCGTAGCCTGGCGCTGGGGCACGACAATTGATATGAAGTCTGGCAGTTACAAGGTTAATACTATTACGAAATCTCTTGAGAAGAGTACAAATGTGAAATGACTATCGAAAAATCATTTATTTTTAAAGTACTTACTGGAATATCAGTCAGTTTTTGATATAGTTCTTGTAAGCTCTTGTGGACCACTTCGAACAAACAAACATTCTTCGCTAAACATATTCTACACATTGATAACTTTTTCATCTTGTGACTGGTTCGAAAGGTTCCACTTTTAAACTATTAAAAATATATACTGTAAGTTATTTATAATTTTTTTTGAATCACTAGCTAAGATCATGTGTGTTACTCATTTGGGGCTCACGACATGACTCATGAGTCATTTATATAAACTCTAAATACCAATAATTCACAAGAAACAAAACCAAAACATTGCAAATGAAAATCAATAATCACATTGACGTTTGTTTGACAGAAAACATTTTTGTAGCAATAATTCTGGCATGGCTTCTAGGTCTTTGGGCTCTCCTGACATTATCATTATGTACACATAAAACACGTCAAAATTAAATATTGAGAGTATTGTAATGTAGGGAAAATTACGCAAGGATTTTGTCACCATGATGTTCACGCAAAAAATAATGTAAAATATGAGTAGGACCTAAGATAAAGGCTAGGACCTAGGCAGTATGTCCGGACACGAACTAGCGATTTTTGAATTTGATGGGGAAAAACTAAAATGGCCGCCGTTCACGAGGTGTTGGAATAAGATTTAAATTAATCTATAATATCCCCTTCAAATATCGCTAGTTGGTGTCCGGTCACACTGTAGAATGTTCAGATTAGTAGGCCATTTAGAATCGAAGCCAAACACACGTTTTTACCCCCGTGTCGTTTGACTCATGAGTAAAACGTGGTGTGTATAGGCCCTTAGTGGTTCCACTCAGGGAACGAGATGGCGCTAGAAGACTTGTATAGCTATGTCTCACTCCAACAGCGTAACTACTCATACTTGTCATGGTAGACCATCAGGTTAATAAAAAAAAATGTCATCATATCAATCGAGTTTTAATCAGACTGTGCTTCTATTCCGCTCATTTCTCCATCACTGTTTGAGAAGTCATCACCGTCTTCATCACAGCTGCTCCCTCCTATAAATAAAAAAATTATGTAGGTAGTTGTAAAATATTACACAAACCAGTTGAAATTATTAGCGTCCTCCCTCCACCCCAGCCACGGGGAAGACGGGAGACGTGCGGGAAACACAATTCCCGGGAATTGATATGTACTGAGAATCCCCGGCATGGTTAACACAGTGGCTAAGCGATTAGACTGCTGCACTGTGTGTCGTGGGTTCGATTCCCGCACGGAGCAAAGATTTGCATGACCTACTAATAGTTGTTTCGGGTCTGGGTGTTTGTGTATGTCAGTTTGTATGTTTGTAAAGGCACCCACGATACAGGAGAAATCCCTAATGTTGGGCAACGTAAAAAAAAAAGTATTATTACCTCTTTGTATACTGAACTTATCATCATCTTCAATTAACTCCCGTTGATGGTATACATTCTCTGTTTCTTTGACCTGACTTATTACTTTCTTCCAATCATCAGCTGTTATAGAAGTGATCGCTTCAAGCGTTAACCGTTCAACTTCACTTTCTAACTTTGAGACATTTTTGTCAGCCACTCTACGTTTAATCAACGGCCAGATGTATTCCATGGGATTTAAATCACAGTTGTACGGTGGCAGACGTAACACTTCAAAGCCATGCATATTAAAAATGTTGTCAATAGCATCATTTTTTGGCGGTTTGTGCCTTTTTATTAGTTCGTAGAGTTCAGCTTTTGTAAACTCTTCTTCATAAGCAATATTGTTATCTCTTAGCCATGACTGCATTTCTGATTTTACGGTGCTCATGTTTGGAGTTTCTAACACATCCATGCTGTGATACGGGGCATTATCCATAACAATAATGGCTTTTTCTGGAAGATTGGGTATTAAACATTGATTGATCCATCTAAGAAAATCTGCAGAATTCATTTCATCATGATAATTGCCTGTTTTTAATTTACATTTGAGCATGAGTAGCGCTCCTTGTACGAAACCATTTTCACCGCCAGCGTGTACTATTATCCACCCGCGTTCCGTACTGTCATTCTTTTTGTCACGTGGTACGGTGTTTGCCAGCCAACACTTCTTCACTGTATAGTGGGTATTCATCCATGTTTCACCTAAATATATAACAGGTTTTTTACTCGTCCCGAGCGCTTCATTCTGTCGTAACTGTCTCAGATATCTAGAACGCCAAGCTTTAATAGTGGGCCTTTCAACAAGAGCTATGGTGTTATTGGGACATTTCCTGGACGTATAGCCCAGAGATTTGATCAGTATTCGCCTTAAAGTTGAAACGCTTCCAGGATAGTCCAAATCCTCCTTTGCAACAGAAAATATTTTTTTAATTGATGGTACTTCTCCTATAACAGTGTAAAACGAATTTATTATACTATTCAGTGCAGTTATTTCAAGGACATCGCAAGTTATACTTTTTCCTCTTGGTTTTTTCTTTGGCGTTACCATTTTGCTTCCGGTTGCTCTTGCCTGTTGCGATTCACGTCGTATACGAAGTATAGTATTAGAGTTAATTCCAGTGGCCAAACGAATTCGCTCGTGTACTTTATTTTTGTTTTGTAAATGCTGTATAATGCTCCCAAATATATCTCTATCCATAGTTACAGCTCCTTCAGGACCCGACATTACGGCAGTCGTCTTTATATTGTTGATCAATTGTACAGCGTGATCTTTTTCGCTCTGAAAATATTTGTCTAATTGCATGATAATAAGAATATCTCTTTCCTTTGAATTGGCGTCTAGGTTACTCATTTTGCAGTAAAGTTAAATTTACAGGAGAGAATAGAATTAGTTTAACAACAGGTAACAACTAATAAAAAGTAATTTCAAGAGGAATTTCCACTTCACAGAAACATTGACAGATTGAACATCACAAACAAAAAAAGGTGTCAATGACCTCTTATCTGTCAACTGTCCGCTGTCACCAGTGTCACGGTAATATAATCATACAGTACCCCAACTTCATACAAACGGACGAAAAGCGAGCTATACCTACGCGCCTCGATGTCGGGGCGCGCTCGGGGTGCAGACAGTCACGGCTGTACCGCAGTGTCGAGCGGACGGTGTGTTGGTTTTTTAACAGTAACCGCGTGTTTTTATCTCTAAAAATCAGTTCGAGTACATATCTAATAAGACGAGTAGTTTAATTAAGCTTTATATTAGAATGCGGATTTATTATACTTTAAAATTTAACAATAAAGCATTTCGTACGACTCAGTCGTGGCGTAAATATTTTTCGGTCTCAAATACTTCTATAATATATCGGACTTTATAAGCCCGATTTGTTTTTCAAACAAAAACAGGATTTTTTAAATTAAATCTACCAATCAAAAAACAACACGCATTTTTATTGAACACTTCCTATTCATTATACAAAGTATTTCATTTATTTATATAAAAAAGTATATTTACAATCACAAGACTAAAATAGAAACAGAAAGTACGCAAAGGCAAATGTTATTAAAATGTTGTAGACGGGTAGCCCTAACGCATGTTTACGTACCGCGCGGCTGTAGGTATTTAAATCTGTCTGGCGGCCGAGTTACGCTACTGTATGATTATTATACTGTGCCAGTGTGACTGTGACTGTCACCTAAAAATACGCCTAAAAACGGCTGAAGCAAAACCGTATATGAGCATTTTATGTTCTTACAGTTTAATCAACATATAAGTCTCTAAGTTAATTTAAGCATTTTATTTCACGCTTCATCATAAATGTCAGCCTGCTTTTTAAATGATGCTGTGTTGCTGTGATGTCACTGGCTGGCCCATCAAGGGCCCATCACTGGCCTAATCATATCACAATGACATTTCTGTATGTTTATGCATCGATATTATGTCTATGGCTGCGAAGCGCGGGAACTGCGAAATAATAGGCGGTCCTTTTTTTACTTCTTGAAATTTTATTTCAATTTTAATTTAGTTTGTACATATTTTCCTGTTTTTATTCTGCTAACGATTAACTTAGTTTATAAAACAAGTAGTTTTCATAAGAATTAAGATGCCTAAGAAAAGGAAAAAACCTAAACAAGATCCTGGTGAAGAAATTGTCACTGGTCTTCCGGATTCATCTTCGGAGACAAGTGAATCAGACTACGTTGACTCCTGCACTGCGGAAGAAAAGACTGCAGAGAAGTATGCCCCGTATAAGGTGACAGACTATAGTCGCAGGTACCCTGAGGACGCCGTAGCTGGGTATGACTTTATTGTTTTTATTGAGAGCACTAATGAAGAACAACCAATAGGCCAAAGAGATATGATGTACCTGAGTGGATGCTTCACTAGATTTGTTAAAGGGATTAAGTACTTGAAAAAGATCAACAGATACAAAATCGGCGTAGTTTTCGATCGCCCGAATCTAGCCAATTCATTCTTGGATAATGTTACTTTTCTGAGAGAACAGTCGATCAAAGCGTCGATTCCGGCTGGAACGACAGAATTGTCTGGAGTTATCACGTCAGTACCTACGGATATGTCAAACAAAAAAATTTTTAAAGCAATATCAAGTTCAAAAAAAATTATAAGCGTTAGAAGAATAATGAAAAAAGTTAGAGTAGGTAGCTCATCTGAACTACAGCCTACCCAAACTGTAGTTATTACTTTCGCTTCATCTACATCTTTACCAGATTACGTACATATTAAGATGTGGCGGCTTTCAGTACTGCCCTATATTCCACCAGTCAAGCAGTGTTTCCGTTGCTTACGTTTTGGGCATTTAGCCAAATTTTGTAAAAATTCGCAAAGGTGCTCAGTATGTACTGAGGGTCATTCCTTCAAGGAGTGCTCTATACCTGCTGAAAAAGCTGTATGTGTCCATTGTAAAGGTAATCATCTGTCCATATCTGGCCAATGTCCCATTAAGAAAAAAAAGATTGCTGAAAGCAGAAACACATTGAAAACCCCTTTTTCGGACTTATTTAATAAAGTTAATTTCCCATCACCGAACAAATCGGAAAATTCGACGGATATTATAAACTTGATGTTGTCTAATAGCACAGCATTAAGTTTGCTGACAGAATCTATTGTTAACTTGATTAAGTTAAATAAAACACAAAATGAAAGTATTTGTACACAAACTATAACATCTGCTATTAGAGAGACTATTAAAGATAAAAATATTATTATATAAAATTCACTAACAAAATTTTAAATATTGCTCAGTGGAATGCACAAAGTTTGCTAAGTAATAGACTACAGTTTCAGCAGTTTCTCTATAATAATGACATTCATTTAGCCTTAGTTTCAGAAACATGGTTAAAACCACACATACAATACAACATTCGTGGCTTTACCACAGTTAGGAATGATTGTGGTAATGATCACAATGGTGTTGCTATATTTATACGTAATGGTATTGAATTTAGTTTATTAGACACATATTTTGACGATTCTATTCAAAATATTGCAATTAAAATTAAAATTAATAACAAATACATTTCAGTAGTTAGTTTTTACAGTCCTGGAAATTGCAGCCCTACTTTTGAAAAGAACAAATTTGATTCACTAATAAATAGTATACCTAAACCATTGATAATTGCTGGGGACTTTAATGCCCATCACACTTTTTGGGGTTGTTGTAGTGACGACTCTCGTGGCAGAGCTATAATGAATTCCATGGATGAAAACGACTTGATACTCTTAAATGATGGTCAGCCAACTACTGTAGGGTCTCATCTATGGAGACCAAATGGTCTTGATTTAACTATGGTTTCTTCTTCCTTGGCTTTGTCTTGTGAATGGCAGGTTTATCAGGATTCTATAGGCAGCTATCATTTGCCTACCATTACAAAATATGTTATAGATACTGCTAATGATGTGGATCCTTCTAATGTTTCAAATATTCCTCTTCATTGTAATCTGAAATTAGTTGATTGGTCTATTTATAAAAAGATTGTAAATGACATGATGGAAAGTTTTCAGTATAATAACTTGAGTCATATTGATACATATAATAATTTGTGTTCAATAATCCTACAAGCAGTTCAGAAGTCAGTAATCAGTTTTAATAAAAACAATACCACTTGTGACTCTCGCAGATCTAGGAGGAAGCTTCGACTCCCTTGGTGGAACGAGAAGTGTACTAGAGCTGTACAAGATTGTAAGCAAGCATACGTCTTATTTAAATCAAATTCTTGTTTAGACAATTTTATAAGTTTCAAACAAATGCAAGCTCGAAAAAAACGTATTCTGAGACAGGAGCGTCGTGCATGTTGGTTAGAGTTTTGTAATTCTATTAATAGACTCACTCCAATGAGTCAAGTTTGGACTAAAATGAGGAAGTTAAAAAATGTTTCTACAAATAACAGCTTGTTTTCTAGTAATGAATGGATCTTTCAATTTCTGCATAAGTATACTCCTGATTCAGTTCAAAATGTTTACACAGTTAGTCACAATAACTTACAAAATTGCACAAATAATTTCATGGTGCAAAATTTTTCTATTGATGAGCTAAAATCTGCTTTAAGATCAAGAAGAGATTCAGCATGTGGCTTAGATTGGCTCTCATACAAAATGTTCAAATTATTAAATTCACACAGTTTGTCTATATTTTTAAATATTTTGAATTCACTTTGGCATTGTTCTATTATTCCTGAGGAATGGAAAACAGATTGTTTAATACCTATCCTGAAACAGGGTAAAGACCCTAACAGCGCTGACTCATATCGTCCTATTACTCTAAGTTCGTGTGTTGGTAAAATATTTGAACAGCTTCTAAAACAACGTTTGATTTTTTACATTGAAAGTAATAATCTATTACCTTACAATCAATTTGGCTTTCGTTGTGGTCGTTCTGCTCGGGAAAGTCTTAGTCATTTATTTCTGGATATCCATAGTGCTCTTGTCGAGCATAAAATGTTGGGATGTGTTTTCTTTGATATTGTTGGTGCTTTTAATAATGTAAATTTAAGTACATTGTCATCCATTCTCCTTTCACTAAATGTTCCTGAAAAAATAGTAAGTTGGATTTTTGAGTTTTTAAATGAACGTAAACTGTATGTAAAAGTCAATAATCAATTAATAGGACCTAGGTATTCTTATAGAGGAGTTTCTCAAGGAGGAATATTAAGCCCCCTATTATTTATTTTATATATTTCTAGATTAAATACTGTGTTAGGTAATGATGTCTGTAATTTACAATTTGCTGATGATTTGGTTGTATATTGTTCAGGAGAAAACCTTAATAGCATTGAAAGCAAACTCAATGCTAGCTTGAAAAAATTGGGACATTATTTTGAATGTCTCAGTTTGGAAGTCAGCAATGAGAAAAGTAAGGTTGTTGTCTTTTCCAAAAATGTTGTTGGTTCTAATAGTATTAAAATTTATTACAATAATAGACTTATGTTAGTGGATAGTTCCATAAAATTTTTAGGTGTTACTTTTCTCAGTAATTTTAAATGGAACGTGTATGTTAACTACTTAGCAAACAGAGCATTAAAAGCTTGCAATATTTTGAAATCTCTCGCTGGCACTTATTGGGGTGCTGATCCAGGGACATTACTGATTTTATATAAGTCCTTAGTAAGAAGTCACTTTGAATATGCATTTTTTTGCTATAGTGGTGTACAAAAACTAGTTGAAAAACTAGAAAAAGTGCAAAATAGGTGCTTACGTGTTATTTTGGGAGCAATGTGTTCAACACCTATAGTGTCAATGCAGGTTGAATGTAATTTGCCTCCATTGATAATTAGATTCAATTATCTCAGAACAAAATTCTTCATTAAGATTTCTTCTATCAGTGATCATCCTCTTCTATTGCAATTAAAGAAGGCTATTCATGGGACCAATCCCCCTTTTCTAGTACAAGGTTTATCTGAAATTTTAAAAGATTGTTCTAATCAAAATTATTTTTCTAGCTCCATTTGGCCCTGTTATTTATATTCCTATGAATCAAAGTATTGTCCATTTAAAATAGTAATCAATGAATCTTTGAAGTTTAAAGAGGATGTTTACAGAATGCTCGAGGAATGGAATGGTTACAATCAATTGTACACTGATGGCTCAAAAAATGATAATGCTGTATCTATGGCTATTTATGACGTTCAGGCTCGAAGTGGGTTTGGAAATAGGTTATCTTCAGTAGCAACTGTGTATACAGCAGAGGCTATGGCAATACTCAGTGCTTTAGAGTATATTGAGTCTAGGCAAGAAAATAAATGGATCATTATCAGTGATAGTATGAGTGTATTGAGAGCACTAGAAAATCCCAGTTGTAATGCAAAAACAAGTTACATAATTTATAATATCAGAGAAAAATACAATAATTTACATAAGTTCAAAGATATCGTCCTTTTCTGGACTCCTTCACATATTGGGGTAGTTGGAAATGAACAAGTTGATTACCTGGCTAAATTCATTGTTAATCATCATCAGGAATGTCCAATTTTGAATAATCCCATTCCAAATTCAGATGCAGTGACTTATTTCAAATCAAAACTGGCACGTGAATTTCACAATTTCTGGCAGCAGGTAGTTGAAACCAAAGGAAAGTGGCTAGCTGAAATTAAAACAAAGATTTCTTCTCCTTGGTTTACAGGAGGAAATATCTATCGGAACAGAAAGTTTTATACAACGATTTGTCGTCTACGGCTAGGTCACTGTCGATTTAATGCACATCTGTTTCGAATTGGCATTCTGTCTTCCCCAAATTGTGATTATTGTAATTCTGCTGTACAAACATTGGATCACATTGTATTTGATTGTCCTAATTTTGCTCTTCAAAGGATCATTTTAGTTGATCGCCTGTTAGGTATTTATGAAAATGCTGAAGATATCCCGCGCTCGCTTCAGCAACTTTTGAGGAAAAAAGATTGTTTTTTACCAATTTACGATTATAATTAACTGTTGATGAAATTTGAATTTGACATATCACACTTTTGACATAAAATTATATGAGATTGAAATAAATTGAGATAAAATGATAATGTTGAGATACTTATAAATAAAACATGACAGAAGACTTGGCTCCGGCCTAACAAATGGCACTGAACTTGAATATATCAAAAGAAGACTTGGCTTACGCCTAACTATTGGAATTTGATTATTATTGGATTGGAATTGGATTGAAGACATAGAAAAAAAATAAGACTTGGCTTCGGCCTGACTATTGGATATCGAAGACATTGAATAAAGAAGACATGGTTTCGGCCTTGATTTTAACATAGAAAGACAAGAAAGAAAAGAAGAATTGGAAGAAAAAGAAAACTAAATCAGACTTGGCTGTATGGGCTCAGCTCCCTTTGCCTGTCCTAAAGAGGACGAAGAGAACCAAAAAAAAAAAATGTTTATGCATCTGTCAAACATCAGCTGAGCGAGCCGAGCGCTTCTTTGGTCTGTCACGGTTACCAACTTAGGGGTTTTCCCCCCAGATTTAGGGAGTAAAAAAGTGAAATGGGGTTTTTTTAGGGGTCTGTAATTTTTAGGGGTATTTTTAGGGATTTGTTTTATTGAAACGGTAAAGTTGTTAAAGCATGAGCTCTGGCACAATTCAAACTAAACAGTATAAAGTTGAACACAGATATCCAGTTTTATGAATAATACATGGTTATTCAAGGGGTGAAAGTTACTAAATGAAGTCCCAAGACGGAGTTTGGCGCCCATAATGTAGGAGAAACATTTTTTTTTATTTGGCAGCTGTCAGTTAAAAGCGATTTTCTCTAGGGCTGCAATGCATAACTTTCAAATCGCTCATCAGGAATGTAATGTGCTACTTTCAGATTACGAGTACCTAATAAAAAAAAATATTAAGTACCTATTTTTAAGTTGTTTTTTTTTTAGGGGGTTTTCCAAGAAATTACGGGTGTTTTAGGGGTTTTAGACCCAGGGTTTAGGGATAAATATTTCTGAGAGTTGGTAACCCTGTGGTCTGTTTATCTGTCATCTCATCGAGTTGTGCGACTGTGAAGTGGTTTTATTCCTCTCGATATTGTTATTATGTAGAAGATACCTGTTAAATTAATTCTCTCTCTCTTGCGAATCTTACTTTACTCCAAAATGAGTAAACCAGACCCTGTTTTGCATGACCGAGGTGCGCATGTTATCATGAAATTAGACAAATACTTTCAGAGCGAAAAAGATCATGCTGTTCAATTGATCAACGAAATAAAAACGACTGCCGTAATGTCGGGGCCTGAAAGAGCCATAACTATGGATAATGATATATTCAGGAGCATTTTACAAAATTTACAAAATAAAAACAAAGTAACCGAGCGAATTCGTTTGGCCACTGGAGTTAACCCTAATACTCTGATTCGAATCCGACGCGAATCGAAACAGGCACAAGCAACCGGCAGCAAAATGGTAACACCAAGGAAAAAACCAAGAGGAAAAATTATAACTTGTGATGTCTTTGAAATAACTGCTCTCAATAGTATAATAAATTCATTTTTCACAGTGAGAAGAGAAATACCATCAATTAAAAAAATATTAGCTGCTGCTAAGGAGGATTTAAACTTTCCTGGAAGCCATGAGACCATGAGGAAAATCATGCACAACTCCCTAGGATATACGTCAAAGAAATGTCCCAACAATACCGTGGTTCTCGTTGAAAGGCCCACCATTAAAGCATGGCGATCTAGATATCTGAGACGGATACGACAGAATGAAGCGCTGGGTCCGAGTAAAAAACCTGTTATATATTTAGGTGAAACATGGATGAATACCCACTATACAGTGAAGAAGTGTTGGCTGGCAAACACCGTACCACGTGACAAAAAGAATGACAGTACGGAACGCGGGTGGATAATAGTACATGCTGGCGGTGAAAATGGTTTCGTAGAAGGAGCGCTACTCATGCTCAAATGTAAATTAAAAACAGGCAATTACCATGATGAAATGAATGCTGCAGATTTTCTGAGATGGATCAATCAATGTTTAATACCCAATCTTCCAGAAAAAGCCATTATTGTTATGGATAATGCCCCGTACCACAGTATGGATGTGTCAGAAACTCCAAACATGAGCACCGTAAAATCAGAAATGCAGTCATGGCTAAGAGATAACAATATAGCTTATGAAGAAGAGTTTACAAAAGCCGAACTCTACGAACTAATAAAAAGGCACAAACCGCCAAAAATTGATGCTATTGACAACATTTTTAAATCGCAAGGCTTTGAAGTTTTACGTCTGCCACCGTACAACTGTGATTTAAATCCCATGGAGTACATCTGGCCGTTGATTAAACGTAGAGTGGCTGACAAAAATGTCTCAAAGTTAGAAAGTGAAGTTGAACGGTTAACGCTTGAAGCGATCGCTTCTATAACAGCTGATGATTGGAAGAAAGTGATAAGTCAGGTCAAAGAAACAGAGAATGTATACCATCAACGGGAGATAAAAGAAGATGATGATAAGTTCAGTTTACAATGCGGTAATAATACATTTCTTTGCCTAACAGCAGTGTGCCCCAGTTATAGCGGTTCTGACTTACAAGTCATTCGTTTTCAATAAGCCAGAGGCATTACTTTGTGTAATTTATTTCGTCGCCGCTATTCTCAAAACGATGAGGGAATTTTTACCAGGAAACAAGAATGTCTTGGAACCAAGAATTTGAAGACATGTGACATCTACCATACAGTAATCCTGCATCTTGGATTACAGCCCACTCCCTCTCACAGAGAGGAGGTCTGTGTCCCAGCAGTGGGAACATTATAGTCTGTACTTATGCTGTGTTTTCACATAATTAGACCCAGCCCAACTACCCAGTCATATCAACTGACTTGTGTAATATTTTAGAACTACCCACATAAATCTTATGTTTTTATTTATAGGAGGAAGCAGCTGTGATGAAGACGGTGATGACTTCTCAAACAGTGATGGAGAAATGAGCGGAATAGAAGCACAGTCTGATTAAAACTCTATTGATAATGATGAGAGTTTTTTTTTTTACCAGAAACTGGTTCGATTTGACAGAATTAGGGGTTTAAAAGCAAGTAATAGGTAGCTCGTCCTTCTCACAGAGAGGAGGCCTGTGTCCCAGCAGTGGGATCATTATAGGCTGATGTTGATGAAGGGGCCCCAAATACCCCCATCAGACCAAATGCTGTGATTGTGGTCGAACCAAGAACTCAAAGAGGTAATTTTTGTTTTGCTAGTAATGGTCAGAGAGCTGAGAGGGCCAAAGCCTGCCGGGATCGCGGGACTATCACAACAGGTAACAGTGAACCTGGAACATAAAGGGCTATTGACGGATCGATTATAGTAAGCGTTACCTCAATAAACCCTTTAGAGGTATTTGAATTAGCAATGTAGAGACTCCCACCAGTTACTATTATTATTATAATAATTAATGTAATATAATAATAATATGTAATAATAATAATAATACAATAATTATACATAATATGTATAATATGTATTATTATGTATATTATTATTATTACTATTATTTCGTTTATTCATCTTTTTACATACATTTACATTTTTAAATATTTTATAAAACAAAAAAATTAAAAAACATTTAAAAATATAAAAATAGTTGTCCGCCGGTGTGGGAGCAGGGTCCAAGCTACCGGTGGTTAGGGTTCCAGAGACAGGAACCTCCTCACAATACGAGCCGTATCAAGGAGTACTGCCTTCTGAATCTGGTTCTTGATCCAACTACCCAACGAGAGCCTCGACAGATGTTCGTCGAGGCTCTTGGCCATCAAGCCATTGGCCGTTACAACAATCGGCACAATGATAGCCGAGCTCACATTCCACATGTCGACAACCTCGCGCGCCAAGTCAAGATATTTTATTTGTTTATCTTTCTCGGCTTTCACGAGGTTCTCGTCATGCGGGATAGTAACATCGATTATCATTGCGCGGCGCGCTGATCTGTCTATCACTACTATGTCAGGCTTATTGGCGACAATAGTCCTGTCAGTAATGATAGGCAGATCCCAGTACAGCGTGACATGGTCTTTTTCGAGAACTGGGTCGGGCACATACCTGTAATACGGCACCTCAGAATCCACAAGATTGTATTTCAAAGCAAGTTGCTGGTGGATAATTCTGGCTACTAGGTTGTGCCTGTGCAAGTACTCGCCGTTAGCAAGACGAGAACAACCAGAGATAATATGTCTTATGGATTCTCCTGGACGATGACATGCCCGACACACGTCAATCGTCCCATCCTTTATAATATGTCTCCGGTAGTTGTTCGTCAAGATAACTTCGTCCATAATCGCACAGACAAAACCTTCAGTTTCCCCGAAGAGGTCACCGAAACGTAGCCAGGACACGGACGCTAGAAAATCTACATCGGGCCCATGAAGAGCCCGGTAGAAGCGTCCGTGAAGCTCCTTGCCTTGCCATACCTCATTGCGGTCCTCGGTACTGAGTACCACAGGTTTGCGCCAGTTCTCTTTAGCCATGGATAGCGGGGTGAATCCGTTGTCCACCGTGACCACATCTCGGTGCATACCCACTTCCATCTTCAAAAAATATTCTCTGAGACTGCACACCTCGCGGTTGTGAAGGGTCTTGGCATTTAAAAACCCTCGACCCCCGCATTTCCGCGGGATGTACAGTCTCATCACCGATGAACGTGGGTGATGCATCCGATTTGCGGTCAATAGAGTACGGACTCGTCTATCCAAGGCGTCGAGTTCAGTTTGAGTCCATTTGAGTATGCCGAAAGAGTACATCAGGACCGGCATGACCCAACCGTTAAAGGCGCGCACCTTGTTTCCGCCTGAAAGAAGGCTATTTAAAACCTTTTTCAGGCGTCCAAAGAAGCGCTCCCTCAACGATTGTTTCATGTCCAGTACATCAATGCCTAACGCTTCCGACATACCCAAATACTTGTAGGTTTCGGATGAGGAGAGTGATCTAAGGTGTATGGAATCTGAAAGCTGCATCCCTTCAGATTCCATAATCTCCCCTCGCTTTACATGCATGACTGCACATTTGTCCACACCAAATTCCATCCTGATGGCGCTACTAAAAGTTTCAGTTACCTTCAGTAGCTCCATCAGTCGCAATTTGTTGGGGGCAAAGAGTTTCAGATCATCCATGTATAAGAGGTGAGATATGACCTGACCACCTCTCCTCAACCGATAGCCCAGACCTGAATCCTCCAGCAATGTGCTTAGAGGATTCAGGGCTAAGCAGAACCAAAGTGGACTCAAACTGTCGCCCTGGAATATTCCCCGCTTGATCCATACAGGTTCATCGTTCGCCTGGATCTGTCGACACCCTGGATAGCGAAGGACCGTTCTCCATTGCCCCATACATGACTCAAGGAAGGCACGTAGAGTTGCATCTATCTTGTACAACTCCAGCACCCTCATGAGCCATGAATGTGGCACCGAGTCGTAGGCCTTCTTATAATCTATCCAGCATGTAGACAGATCCCTACGAGATCGACGAACCTGTTGGCTAATGGCCATGTCAATGAGGAGTAGCTCCTTAGTACCACGGGACCCGTTCCTACATCCATTTTGAGAGGCAGACATAATGGAGTTACTTTCAATATGTGTGTTAATTTTCACTCTCAAAATGGATGTAAGAAGTTTATAGACCGTCGACAAACAAGTGATCGGTCTATAGTTCTTGGGTTCCGTGGTACTACCAGATTTATGGAGCAGGTGGGTAACACCAGTTGTTAGAAACTGGGGTAGCGACCCAGACTCTAAGGCTGACTGGAATTGAGATGCCAGACCAGTGTGTGAATTATTGAACCATTTTAGCCAAAAGTTGTGCAGTCCGTCCGGTCCCGGTGATTTCCAATTCGGTAACGGACGGACTGCTTTTGCTATATCTGATGGTGTAATGGTAATAGGTTCCATTTCAGGTATAGTCTCACACACCCGTTCGACATCCCGCATCCAATCAGCCTCAGTATGACCGACGGGTACCGACCAGATGCTGCGCCAGAATGTACTCGTGGCGATGTCATCTGGGCGGCACAGGTCAGCCATGTTCTGTTCAGGTCGCTCCCAAGCTCTGTATACCCACCTCTCATCGCTCCGGAACATGCGATTCTGCGAGTACCGCTCAACCCGTCGCTTATATCGCCGAATACGACTCGCCCATGCACAAACTTTTTGCTTCAGGAAGTCGATGCGCTCTGTGACACGGGACATGTATTCTTGAGGACCGATACCAGTCCCCGAGAATGCCCGTCTCACAAAGCGCATCACACGTGGTCGTGTATTTCCCTCCCTGAAGCAATATAGTTTGCCGATGAGTACCCTGGCCTCGCCGATACGACGCTCAATCCTGCATTGCCAGGCTGGTACAGCTGGTTTTGGTCGATTGGCTCCGTCACTGTCCGGAAACTTGACATTAGCCAATCGACATGCCGCAACAGCCCCGCAAAACAGGATCGAATGTGTATCGACAAGATCCTCGCTGCTCTCGAAGAGATTCTTAAGCAGCGAGTTCAAGGCACTCACCAGCGCCCTATTTTTTTTGTGCATGGGTAATCGTGGCAATCGGGGTCTAAGCGTAATGGGAGTTGAGCGGTACTCACGAAGCGCATCCTCCAGTGCGCTCCTCAACCGTTCGTTGCA
Source organism: Agrotis ipsilon (assembly GCA_028554685.1). Taxonomy (NCBI): domain Eukaryota; kingdom Metazoa; phylum Arthropoda; class Insecta; order Lepidoptera; family Noctuidae; genus Agrotis; species Agrotis ipsilon. The sequence goes on along the minus strand of CM052983.1, from coordinate 7,524,747 downwards.
CTGGCTACTTACCATGGCAACCGCATCATCCTCCTCCACAACAGAAGCAGTAGCAGACCGCGGCGGAGCTCTGTTAGCAGACACGGACGCCGTTGGTGGTGGTGGAGTTAAGATGGTGCGGTTGCTTAGTACTTCTGAGCGCAGCCTATCAAGCACGGCGTCGTCCAACATGTGATTACGCTGGATGACCCGCACCTGATCCGACAGTCGTTGGGCCGAGACGTTTAGGGTTGGTTCAAGTTCCCGGAACAGAGACAGCATCCTAACACGGTACGCAGTGAGGCTAGTTCCCCCCTCTGTAGACCCGTAGTATGCGCGCATGACGTTCTCATTTATAGACTGAGTCCATCGCATGCGCTGCACACAACCACCGGCAGCGGGGACCCGGCTCGGGGCCGGTTGGCCCCTAGATCCCAAGCTCCTCGGTGGCCGGCCTCTCCCCTGCCGACGTACAGGTGGTGGCGACGTCGGCGGGGAGAAATATTCGTCGCTCGAGCTCGACGCAACTGCCGCTGCCGGTGACGCAGGTGATCCGATGTCCGGCGGCGGCGAGGCGGAACTGAGCGACGACTCCGGGGTTGGTAGGCGTGCGCGTCCTCTGGCTCTAGTTATCATCAACCAAACCTTGTTTTTCCTCCATCCAAGTTATCATAAAATATTTTCATGTTGTTTGGTGACATGATGTGTCATGTCTGTCATAAACACTGATTTTTCTTTATGTTTTTCATTTTGCTGGATTTTTTATGGTTTTCAGTATTATTTGTGTTACTTGTTAAATCGTTGTATTCCTTTATATAAAAACGGTTCTATTACGGTATGAAAATAAATAAAACGGGTGGAGAAAAAATTTTGATATGTAGCTGACGTTGGGTGTTGCCAGTTTTATTACTATTATTATTATTGGTCCTTCGAGCTGGATTGCTAATTTGGAACAACGCAAGCAATTTTTCAAATTCGAACCAGTACTTCCTGGTATTAACACGTTCATCCTAATGAATAAACGAGCTCTTCAACTTTTTAACACACTAGCGAGCAAAAGTATGAAATCAAGTGGAATTGATCCAAGACATCTGCTTATAAATAAAGGTGATTTGAATTTTGGTATCAATTTAAATTTAACAGTTACAGTGGCCGGCACGTAAGTTGGCAAGAGTCGTTAGATGCGCAGAAGTCATTTTGTAGATCTCTTTGGTGGTCATGCGGGTCGCGGGGTATGAGGTAGTGCCGACCCGCGCACGCAATTGGTTCGTCACTCGCCTTTGCTCCTCGCACCCAGTACACGCGCTCTCGCTTACACTTGCGTGCCGCTATATGCGATGCGCTAACTTACCCCCACTACACCATAATCTTGCCAACTTACGTGCCGGGTACTGTAGCACTGTTATTATTCCTTGTTACTAAGTACTCAAGATCGCGCATTATCGGAGTGATTCCATACTTAAACTAGCGAGTTTAGTATAGATAATCATCATCTGCTTGACTGTTCCCAACTATATTGTGGTCTGCTTCCAGTCGAACCAGATGCGATTTACTGGGTAATGGCACACCTCATGGTAAGACTGGTTGTCTGATGTCTGACTTATAAACTCGCTATAACAGGTGGTCACCCATCCGCAGACCATTATTTAGCCACATTATTGAGCTCATTAGTGTAGTGTAGTATGGTACGTTTAAAAAATAAATGAGCATATTCTTCAAATTCAGTCTTTATTAGTAACAACATCAAAACTTAATAAACTTATTCTAATACTCGTTTAAAACAACTTATTTAGAAATCAAACCTATTAATAATTTGTGATGAAAACTACTGATGATTTTTTTTTCATCATTCAAAAGCTACATTCACCCTGTGCGACATAGAGTATATTTACGTGCGAAGCCGAGACAGGCCGCTAGTCGTTAAATAAAATAAAAAACTGGAAGACAAATCACCACTGAGCGGTTGCCCTAACATAACTTATATCTAATATTGTCTTTCACTGTGTGCAACAATATGTTTTGTTAAATTACTCTTAACATTAAAACCACGTTGACATATATCACATATGTATGGTTTTTCACCCGTGTGTATACGTATGTGTTTTCTCAAATCACTGGCGAAACTAAATTTCTGTTTACAAATCTCACACACAGATTTCTGTCCTGTATGTTTACGAATATGTTTAGTTAACTCCCTCTTATCATTACAACAAAACCGACATATTTCACATTTGTAAGGCTTCTCACCTGAGTGCAAAAGAATGTGTTTAGTTAAATCTCTCTTATCTATGTAACTACATTGACATAAATCACACTTGTAAGGCTTTTCATCAGAGTGTGTTAGAACGTGTCGTTTCAAATTAGATAATTGTGTAAAACTACGATTGCAATCTTTACATTTGTAAGGTTTTTCACCGGTGTGTTGAAGCATATGCCTTGTTAAATGTCCCTTGTGACTGAAACAGCGTTGACAAATATTACACGAAAAAGATTTTTCTTTCTTTCTAAAACTATTACATGCCAAATCGCCTGTATTTCTTCTCTTACGGGAATTATTCTCTTTAACAAAATTATTATTATTATTAAAAATGTCAATTCTAGGTTTCGATTCACTAAAAGGCTCTTGGAATGTATGAATCTCAGTGTTATGTATGATATTCGAATCAGCTAGTACATTTTTCTTTTGTTTCACTGCTTTTACATCTTCTGTCTTTGTCCCTCGTGTTGCCAGTTTACGCTTCTCCGCTACGGTCGACCCTGCTATTATTTAAATCTGGTTAGTACAATGAAAATAAGGAGACATTTGTACAAAGATTGCCTATTGCGAAGGAGGAGGCGGAATATATGAGAGGATACCCTCTTTCACCCAGCTTCTGCAGGAGACGTAGCGTGGCGATTTCCAGCCACAGTAGGCGAGGCGTGCGAGAACGTGCCCCTAAAAGAGCTGACAGCAATATGACAAATCCTCCCATAGATGGCCAAAGCTTGCCGCAGTCGCGATACTATCTTAACAGGAGACCGTGACCTTGGAACGTAAAAGGCTATTGAAGAAACACTCTGGATCTCAGTCACGAGTCTGACAGACCCTTCATCATAATCAGCCTATAATGTGCCCACTTTTGGGACATAGGCCACGCGGGCGCAGTGCAGGTTGGTAGATGTCACATGTCTTCGAATGTTTGGTTCTAGAACATGCCGGTTTCCTCACGATGTTTTCCTTGACCATTTTGAGAGCAGTGGTGAGGAAATAAATTGCATAAAGTTATGCGCCAGGCTGGGTTCGAACTTACGACCTACAAGTCGTATGTTGGGGCGTATCTGCCTTGACTTACGACTTGCAGGCCACAGGGCCGCTCGAGACCACAACTGCTCACTTTGGCATACAAGTAACTAAGTTATACTTACTATAGGCCTCTCCGGATTGCCGTATCTGCTTAGACTCTTCTACTTTCTCCACTTCTATTTCAACCTCCAGAAAAGGGGCATCATCTTCAAAATAGAGTGGTGGAAACAGGACTTCTCCTTCTCTATTTAAATCTCCACTTTCTAGATTTTCTTGTTTGATATCTGTACACAAATAAAAAAAACGATAGCATTATCTCTACAACCTGTTTTTTTTGATATCCCATAACTCTAGGGTTATATACTGTAGGTAAAAATAATACTAAAACTCCTAGAATAGGTGGTACAAAAATGCATCGTTTCGGAGATATCATCAATCATAGTTAAATTAGGTCAAAAAATGTCACCAGTATGACGAATCTTTACTTTTGCGAGGTTGCCAAACTTCGCAGTAGAATAGACCCTCGATGTGTCTAGGTATCTAAGTTTCATTGATAAATACAAGTAATTCATTTTTATTCAAACCAATCATTCATATTTAAAGCTAAGAAAATGCGACGTTGTCATATTTCACGTAAGAGTGTTTTACATTAATAATCGTGACTTTGCCGAATTATTTTGTATGAAAAAAAAAATAACGAAGGTTTGGAACATAACTCATATGCCAGTTGATTCTTTGATATGGCCTCAATCATACCCTAGAGTTATGGGATATCAAAAAAATCACTTTGTATAGCTGAAGGGCTATTTTGAATAAATGTACTAATCTCAGGAACAACTGGTTCAAATTGAAAAAATCTTTTAATGTTGTATATGCCATATATCGCCAGTACTGATGGAAAATAGTTAGTGTGCTAATGGACTTTCCAACGAAACAGATTTTTTTCCCTATATTTTGGTCCTTCGAACCGGATTGCTATTTTGGATCAACACAATATTTTTTCAATTCAAACTTGACAGGCCTGTTGGTCTTGTGGTTAGTGACCCTAACTGCTATGCCGGAGGTCGTGGGTTCGATTCCCACCCAGGACAAATGTTTGTGTAATGAGCACGATCATTTTTTCTGTGTCTGGGTGTAATTTATCTATAATATTTATTATTTAGAAATATATAAGTATGTGTATCAGTTTTCTAGTACCCATAACACAAGCTCTGCTTAGCTTGGGACTAGATGGCGTTGTGGTAGAGTTGTGAATAAAAAACATTGCGTCTAGAGATTAGCGCGTTCAAACAAACAAACTATTTAGCATTATAATATTATATAAGCGTAGATATTTGTGTTACAAACATACCATGAATTCGAAAGTCCTTTATTTCAATAACATCATCATGTCTGTCACAAACTGCTGGTAATTCCTCTTTCACAACAATGTTTTCTGTTTGATCAACATCAACTATACTTAATGTCTGTATTTCAGTTTTCACAAGTCCACCATAGAACTCTAAACGGTCAGGGTTTATTGAAGGATTTGGCTGAAAGAAATTAATTGTAGTATCAGAGTAACTGGTCGCGGGACTTATTTCATTACCGTGACCCCGAACCATAAAGGGCTATTGAAGGACACCGTGGATTTTAGTCAGTACAAGTCTGAGAGTACCACGAGATGATTTTACTACGTAAAAAAAATATATCGGAGTAATTTAGTATCGAAATCATTTGTATTACGCCATCAAACAGCGAGAGCATCGGTCATGACTTACGAGTTGCAGGTCGTTACTTCGAACCCTGCCATTACTTTGTGTAATTTATGTCATCACCACTGCTCTCAAAATGGTGAAAGAAAACATCGTGAGGAAACCGGAATGTCTTAGAACCAAAAAATTCGAAGATATGCAAGGCCTGCGTGGTGGATTATGGCCCACTCCCTCATACAGAGAGGAGGCTTGTGTCCCAGCAGTGGGAACATTATAGGCTGATGATGATGACGATGATGCCATCGAACAGGATGGGATTGTTTCTACACCTAACTAATTTCTAACTAATTTATGAAGTTTCTTTCAAGAAACTTCATAAATTAGTTAAAACGCTTCGTAACTGACAGTTGAGCCACCTCACCTCATAATCCTCATTCATCATCTGAGCGAACAGCTCCTCAGCCTCCAGACATTTCCTCATCAGTCGGAAGCATTGCTTCAGTTTAGTGCAGCAGAAGGAACAAGCAAGAATCGGTCTACTGTCTTCAGTTACAAACTGCAAGAAAAGTTTATGTTTGGAAACTAGTTGTATGTATAAATACTTTTTATCTTACAAATATATTGAAAAACTGTTCAGGCTAGTACTCTCCATATATGATATACCATTGGTGCATAATATTTTTTATCTACAAATGTGTGTAAAGTTTACATGAGTAAGAAACTACGTAAAACTGCTAATAATTACATATTATTATAACATATATATAACATACATCTGGACCTATGGCATAGAGCTGTGGGGAACCGCCAGCAATAGCAACATCGACATACTAGAAAGATTCCAGAGCAAAGCACTAAGAACAATGTTCGGTATCCCACAGTGTATTAGCAACAAATACATGTATCTAGACCTCGGCATAAAAACTGTCCGGCAAGAAATAGCCCAAAGCAGCCATAGGTACCAGGCAAAGTTAACAGCCCACATAAATGAACTTGCCCAGACTTTGAGCGGAATAGGTGGACTCCAACATACCCGACTGAAAAGACATGACATCCCTAATCTCACCAAAAGATTTTCACGATAAGACAAGGAGAGAGCTTGCTGGAAAGAAATTTTCCAACAGTTTTTAGCTCTCATAGATAACACCTCAATCGGATATCTATCAGCCAAAGAAGTGGATTATTGTTACTATAACAGATTACCATGTAGCCGGAAACAGCAAAAAAAAAATTATAACATAAAAATTAATGACAGTATAAATATAATTATGTGTAAAAAAAAAAAAATAATTCTTTTTCTCAAGTCGATCTTTACAGCAAGAAGTATGGGCATCCCTGGTATAAACTCTATTGAGAGTACTAGCCTGAGAGCCTGAGAGGAACCACACACGATCTCTTCAATGTCCAATTATTTACTGATCCAAAAGTATGTTCGCCCTACTAACGATCGCTGAACGCCGTGCTAAGAGCGGTGTGTGTATGCGACCAACTCGCGCTCAAGGCTACGCCGAGCGCCCAGTATGTACTAGACAATATGCTCTAAATCTATTGTACCATTTTTGTTATTTTTAACTAGTTATTATACTCAAGATCGCGCTGAATCGCGAGTGAATGATTCCATGATTTTTATTCTCAAGTAGGGATGAGCGTTGAATCAACGAACTAGTTGAATCAACCGTTGATCTCTTGTCTACGTATTAACGTTAACTGTATACGAATCAACTAGTTGAATCCGTCAACGACGTTTATGAGTTCAACTCGTTCGTCTCGTTGAATTAACGAGAACGCAAATGCACCGTTGTTTTCAACGTTGAGGTTTTGGTTCGTTGTTTTTAACGACATGCGCGTCATGGATTGCGAGCGATTGTAAGAGTTGATTTTCGAAATATTTATTTTAAGAATAGTACTTTTATTGGTGGAGTTTGTTTACTTACGTTCACCACAGATGTAGACCTAATCCCAATGTATTATATTATTTGAAATGCACTATTTTTGAGATGAAAAGGTATAGCGAACAGCCGTCTAAAAAATAGAAATAATAGTTTTGATTTCACACTATTTTCGATGTTAATTTGTACATAAAACTGAAATTCGAATCGAAACTACGTGATTTATGAGTGTAAGTGGGTAAATAAGCTACAGAAAAGGAAACATTAATTTTTACTAATCTTACTTCAGACAGGATTTGCAATTAAACGGATTTATGGGTCGAACTGTCAATCAAACGTTTTCCAATACATAAATTGAATAAAATTGTTTCTAAAATTCAACGCACAATCGTTAGATAAAAACCGTTTAATGAATCAACGGTTTACGTTGCAAGTTGACAGTTAAATTCGTCAACGACATGAACACGTTGACTCGTTCAACTCATTGACGAATTCAACTAGTTGATTAACTAGTTGACAAACGTGAATCAACGTTAACGTTACGTTGACGGAAAAACCATCAACGACCCATCGCTATTCTCAAGTATTGTTGGGAAGAATTAAAGTTGGGCAGATTTTATGGCACACAGTGATGTGGAACTTACCGGAATATCAGTCAACTTCCCATACAGTTCATGTAAACTTTTGTTGACCACAACATACATTGGGACATTCTCCGCTAAGCATATCCGACACATTGGCAGTTTCTCCATCTTTAAAGTTGTAATAATTACTAAACTTTGAACACTGCAACGTACAAATAACTAGCAACCAAGACGACCCAAGTACCATATAATGTACTTAAAGCTCTCAAATACCGGTATCGAATTATAGCAAATACAAATAAAAATCTCAAACAAATAGCAGGATGACAAGAAAATTGACAATTTGAGTTTTGACATTTGTTAATGACAGTAAATTGACATAACATTTTATAATTTTATTTTTTGGAGTGGCGCTTGGGTTTTTAAGCTGGTGCTTAACATTACATTGTTTGTCCATTAATATTGCTGATGCGACGTTGACACGAAAAGACAAATTCATATATGAAGATTAGGGAAAGGTAGAAATGATGAGGATTTATTTTTTGCTGACCATACTTTTAAGGCATAGTTGACAGATGTCAGGTCATTGACGTTCCGGACGTTCCTGTCAATGTCAAATACTGTGTGTTTATTGTCTTGTATTGCTTCTCTGTTTTTCTTCAATAATTCTGTCTTTTAAGCGGTGTTTCTTATTATGTAAGCTATAATTAGTGTTAGTTACTTCCTTTATTCCGAAATGAGTAAAAAAGGCCATGTTTTACACGGTCGAGCGTGTGAGATAGTCATAAATATAGACCAATATTTTCAGTCTGAAAAACATGTAGCAGCTAGATAACATATCCTGCTACTTTCTTGATAACAGCACAATTGATGTAGAACAGTAACGTTTTTTGGGGTTAGTTTTACAATGAAAGCCTGGAACATAAATTACACTTCGAAATAAATAACCTTCATTGTATATAGGTTATTTACGCTTCAGGTAATCTGAAACACTAATCACTTTGAGATAGAACGCTATTCATGTCTCATAATTATGTACGAAAAATTCGACAATAATCAGCATTTTGACAGTCTATGATGATGATTTTTTCATTCATTCCGTTGAGGATAGGCAAAGGTCTTAGACCATACAGCCTGGTATGTGATATTTTGACGGTCGAATTTCGCAATAACTGTTGATCAGAACTATGACATATATATGCTTTTCGGGATCCTCGTTGGAAGATCTTTCCAAATATAATAATGGTTCTCGGATTTATTACACTTTTAGTTTTATTCTTAATCATGTAATAAATGTCATAGACTCCCTTTACACACGCGCCTCGCTATTCATACGGATGCGTAAACGCACCATCAGAATTGCGTTCCGTTCCATCTCGTTGTGGCTGTCTATGACCATTGCAGTCACCAGCGTTTAAATATTTGTTATTTTTATGTGAACTACATAAACTCGACAAGGGAGTTATTTTTCCTGTCACGGATGTGGTAGAGTGTCAATTAGTTTATGCTGTTTTAAAACTAGAATTAGAAAAATAGTTTAAGCATTTTCAATGTCAACATTTCGTGTGGAACGGACCGTCATCGGTTCGTGGTCGTCGATTTCCGGATAGGATCGAACAGTCTGGAAAAGATGATGGCTTGAGCAAGTTGCGGGCCGTCGGACTCATCTACACGACGCCGAGAAGATGGCGGAGCTGAACTGAATATAGCGCCATGATCGCTTCTCATTTCTCCTTGGGTTTCTAACTTCAAAAACTACAAAATATGGCTAGTCCTTATATCCCGATGGATGATTAGCCAGCGTCAAAGTGCGTCATCAGCCCTAATTTGCTCGATGACAATTTTCCGTACCGCGTGCTCCGTGCGGCAGTCCTAAAACTTCCGAAGGGAGGCCTACGCGGCGGGCCTTGTCCGCTGGGGAAGCTCTCCCAGTGGACGAACCCAAGGATCATCAAAGCCGTTGCCAGCCGGGAGATTCTCCGTGTGCTCCTGGTCGACTTCGCGGGAGGTGCCCTGCGCCCACGACGTGGTGCGCCGGCAGATGGCGTTCGTCGAAGATCCTGGACGATTGACGGCCTTAGTGGTCGCCATCCCGTCGTGATGCCAGACCAACTTCATCGCCGGCGTTCTACTCGAAAATCCACGGCTTCCGGGGTCACATCGTGAACGTGTGAGTGCGTGATCGTGGTACCACGTAAGTCTCTTGTATTCTTTTGGCCAAACTAGAGTCAGTGCGCGTTTTGCATACCACAGGCACCGATGCCCGTCCTCTTTCTAGAACTTTCTGGTCTCAGGATTTTGCTACGTCAATTTCCATAATCTGTTTATAGCTGTATAAGTGTTAAATGTTGTAATATACAGTTATCGTTTACAATGTTAATTTATTCGTTTTATTCCAAATGAATCACCCATAGGTTCCCTTTAGACAAGAGGTCCTTGAAATAATAGCCCAATGCTGAAAGCCGAGAGTTTGAAGGCCTACTATATTAATTTTCAACTTGTAACATAACGGTAACTTTTATAACCCAATATTCTTTCTCTTTTTTTTTCTTTTTTTTTTCACACCGTTACAATGGCGCCCGAACATCTATTATATTTATAATCTATGGGATTTATTTGGAATATTTCTTGTCAATAATTTCAGTTTAGTATTAATAGATTAACATTTTTCAACACATTTTGCATGTCTAGTACATTGTTTTCACATGTCATGTCAAGTCTTACAGGTTATTTGGAATTGCAATAACATTATGTGCCGTATCTAAACAGTGAGTGCATGTTTACATTCTTATCAGTGTAATCATCAACAAAGCAACATTCCATGCTAATGTCAAGTTGATAGCAGTTGCAAACATAAAATTCAAAGAATATTTGTGTACTTGCAATAATAATTTCAATTAATAAACACAATAGTCACTTGCTACACCTTATGTAAGCACTGTTTAGTTACAAACTATTATTTTGATTTAAAATTTTGAAACTTTTGTATTTGTGTCCGTCACAATGGCAGAACCACTTGAAAAATTCCAAGATACAGAAGGTAATAATACTTCTGATAATGAGGATGAGTCGCAAAATGTAACTTATAGACGTAAGGAGGCTTTACAGTCTGCAATGTCAACCACATCCCGTGACACGAAACATAACCCACCACAGAGTCAATCGGCTCCAGCAGAACACTCGACTGTCGTAACTTATGTAGTACGTGACGACAATTTCAAGTCGTGGAATTTAAAGTTTACCGGTGACTCAAGCATTGTAGATTTTTTCTTGCGAATAGATGACTGCATGCACACTAGAGACGTACCTGAGCAGAAAATAGTGAAATGTTTTTCAGATTTCTTGAGCGGCAAAGCCCTCGATTATTATAGGCAAATTAGAGACTCAGTAGTCACCTTGGAAGATTTGCAAAATAAATTCAGAACATTTTTCTCATCCTTCGACAGTGATTTTATTTCGGAAAAACAGATTAGGGATCACAAACAAAACTTGGGACAACCATTGCATATTTATGTATTAGATATGCAAACTTTAAATTCAAGACTAACATTGCCCTTATCTGAGGCTACTTTAATAGAGATTATAAAACATAATTTATTACCAACATATGCACAACTGTTAGCAGTCAATGACATTCAGACCATTGACAGATTAATAACATTAGGCAAGCGTTATGAAGCATATGCAGTTACCACATCAGGTAACTCTTCCTCGAAACCTATCAAGGGTCAAAAACAAGTTACTGTGGTCAACACTCAGTACAAGAAAAAGGAAACTTTAGTAATTACTTGTCAGAAATGTAAGAAATCCGGTCATTCATACAAACAGTGCAGATCAATTCCAGGCATTGTATGTTTTAAATGTGGGACAAAGGGAGTAATCACATCGCGTTGTTCAAAATGTAACCCACCCACAGATACCCACCCTGTTCAAACTAAAAATTCAAAAAACTAGAACGTCCAGGAGTGACTGCTTCTTGCTCGAATAAACAACATCTGGGTACGGTGACTCCTGGTTCATCAAGTGAAAAATTAGATAACAGGATTTTTGTAGAATTTTTAATTAAAAACATACCTTACATAGGACTTTTAGATACAGGTGCAAACCTCTCCGTCATTGGTAACGGATATCATAAACAACTTTTAGATTTTGGATTTCAAATAACACCAACAAACTGGAGCGCAAAGTGTGCCAATGGGTCACAAGTACAAACAATAGGAGTAATGACAATACCAGTAACATTTAGAAATAAAAATTGGGAAATAGCATTTATGGTCATTCCAGAAATATCAGATAACTTCATATTAGGTATGGACTTTGTACATCAATTCGGCATTTTAAATTATTTTAATTTCCATAGCATAGAACTTGTGGGAAAAACTGAAGATACACACCCACAAACTTCAAATAAGCTGTGTGGTATAACATCAAAAAGTGAATTATCACCACTAGAAAATATTGAATTAGGAAAAATAATTGATAAATTTAAAACCATTAGTACTGAAGAAAAAGGATTAGGAAAAACTAATATAATTGAACATAGGATAGTAACAACTGGTTCGCCAATAAAACAAAAATACTACCCTTTATCACCAGTGAAATTACAAGCACTGAATGATGAAGTGGACAGAATGTTAGAACTAGGCGTGATTGCACCATCAAAATCACCTTGGTCAAATCCAGTTGTTATGACACCAAAAAAAGATGGTTCACTTAGATTCTGTTTAGATGCTAGAAAATTAAATGATGTCACTATTAAAGACTCCTATCCATTGCCTTATATATCTTCAATATTAGACAACCTTAAAGGCGCTCGTTATCTATCTTCAATAGATTTATCAGCAGCTTACTGGCAACTACCACTCTGCGATTCAGATAATTTAGACGGTAATGGCACTTCATGTCAAAAAACCGCATTCGTAGTACCTAACAGGGGACTTTTCGAATTTAAAAGAATGCCTTTCGGTTTATGTAACGCTGGTTGTGATATGCAACGTTTGATTGACTCACTTTTTCAACATAAATATGGTGAAAAAATTTTTGGGTACTGTGATGATCTCCTTATAGCCACCTCTTCATTTAAAGAGCATATTAATATATTAAACGATGTTTTGGAAACATTAAAGCAAGCAGGTTTGACAATAAATTTTAATAAGTGTGAATTTTGCAAAGATGAATTACATTACTTAGGTTATGTTGTAAGTTCGAAAGGTCTGCAAACAGATCCAAAAAAATTAGACTGTATTAGAAATTTCCCTAGACCAACTACAGCTAGACAATTACGTGCTTTTATAGGTTTATGCTCATATTACAGGAGATTTGTAAATAACTTTTCAACAATTATAGCACCAATGACAGCATTAATCGGTAAAAGAAAAGGTAAAGAGGCAATAGCTTGGTGTAGTGAAGCAGAAACATCTTTCATATCACTTAAAGAAGCTCTCACTCAAGCACCAGTATTAGCATGTCCTGATTTTAAAATACCATTTCAGATTCATACAGATGCTTCATCAGTTGGCATTGGTAGCGTTCTCGTTCAAGAAATTGACGGTATAGAGCATCCTGTAGCGTTTCACTCCCGTTTACTTTCAAAAACAGAACGAAATTATAGCACAACTGAGCGTGAGCTGTTAGCAGTAGTTGATTCAGTCATACATTTTAGACCTTATATTGATTGCAGCCACTTTATTTTAGTAACAGATCATATGTGTCTTAAGTGGTTAAAAACACTAAACAACCCATCAGGTCGTTTAGCGCGTTGGGCTATGCAATTAGCTTGTTTCGACTTTGAAATACGTCATAGGAAAGGTGCTCTGCACGTAGTTCCTGACGTGTTATCAAGGGCAGAACTCAATGCAGTTACATTTACAGGAGGTAGTAATTCAGGTGATGATTGGTACAATAAATTATTTAAAAATGTACAATCAAATCCAATATTTCACAAAAATTATCAAATAAAAGATAATACATTGTATAGATTCAGTAAACCTTCTTCAAAGTTACATGAGGCAAATTCTTGGAAAATTGTCTTACCTCAAGACATAGTACAGGAATGTATAAAGGAAAATCATGAACTCACCGCAATACATCCTGGTACATTTAAAACTTTAGCTAAAATAAAAGAAAACTATTTTTGGAAGGGTATGAATGCAGACGTTAAGTCGTATGTGTCTAACTGTGAAAAGTGTAAGGCTTACAAACACTCAAACGATGTACCACACGGACACATGACACACCAGAAACAAGTGGAGCGTCCCATGCATACACTTTCCATCGATACAATTGGTCCTTTACCTAAATCATATTCCGGACACATTTATATACTTTCAATTGTAGACATTTTTACCAAGTATTGTTGGCTTCATTCACTTAGAACTGCAACCACAAAGACAGTAACTTCATTTATAGAATCAGAAATTATACTAAAAGAGGGCACACCATGTGTCATCATCTGTGACAATGCCACTATTTTTCAAAGTAAAGATTTCAAGAATTTCTGTACAAAATATTCAATTCCAAAAATATTTTATAACGCATATTATTCACCACAGTCAAACACCGTTGAACGTTACAATCAAACCATTCAAACTTGCTTAGCAATGTTAGTAGAGGAGGACCAGCGAAATTGGTCTAGGTTCCTTCCTCAAATACAACTATTTATGAACACTACTATAAATTTAGCAACTGGATACACACCATATTTTCTCGCCAGAGGCCGTGAAATCATCTCTGATGGTTCATTGCACACCTTAAGGGGCAACGCACCACAATCGATTGATGATATTCAGCTCGCAAATAGGAACGAAAAAGCTAATTCCTTAAATGAACTCGCAGATATTTTCCAACGTGTAAGCAGCGCATTGACCAAAGCGTACAAACAGAATGCAAACAGATATAACCTGCGTCGCCGTGAGCTCAGGCTACGTGTGGGTGATATCGTGTGGAGGCGTAACTTTGTACAGTCAAACGCAGCAAAGTTTTTCTCAGCTAAATTAGCACCAAGATTTATCAAATGTAAAGTAGTTGATAAACTATCTGATGTTGTTTACCAATTAGAGGAAACAGACACAGGAAATATAGGAAAGTATCATGTCAAGGACATAATAAAAGTGCCAATATGAGTAAATGGTGTTATTTATGCTTAAATTTCAATTAATTGCACAGTGTTACACTTGCACATTATTGGACAAATTTTTTTGGAAGAAAAAATTTTTTTTTCTTTACTAAACTGAATTGCTTTTGTATCAGTGGCTCTTAGCAGCCCTGGTCCCATTTATTTTTTAAAAGTCAGTTCAGAATTTTTTTCAAAACAGTTAAAAAAAAAAAAAAAAAAAAAAAATTTTTTTCTTAATAAAAAGGAAAAACTATTTACTTAACTGACTTATTTTTTATATCAGTGGCTCTCACTACCCTTGATTCCTTTTATTTTTTTGAATTCAGTTCAGTACTTTCTTCAAAATAATTAAAAATAAGTTTTTTTCCCCTTCAGAAAAAAACTATATGCTTTACTAAACTGAATACTTTTTGTATCAGTAGCTCTTGACAGCTCTGATTCAGTTAATTTTTTCAAATTCCGTTCAGTACTTTTCCCAAAACAATTAAAAATAAGTTTTTTTAACACAAAAAAAAAACTATTTTCTTTACTGAACAGAATTGTTTTTGTATCAGCGGCTCTAGATGGCTCTGATAACCCTCATTTTTTCAGAATTGGTTCAGTACTTTTTTCAGAACAATTGAAACAAAGTTTTTTATTATAAAAAATAAAAACTATTTTTCTTTAATTACCTGGATTATTTCTGTATCAGCGGCTTTTGATAGCCCTGATCCCGTTTATTTTTTTCAAAAACGGTTCAATACTTTTTTCAACACAATCGAAAAAAAGTTTTTTTTGTGGTATTGAGTTAGGACGTTAACTCACAAACATATTCGCACATTGCTCGCTTTGAATTGGGTGACGACTCATATTCATTTGCAGCATTGCCTGTCACTCCAGTGACGTACTAAATATAGTTCCCAGTACTGTTTCGCGACCAGCACTGTGGTTATTATATTTTAAAAATCTAATATTAAGATATGTTATAACTATAACCGTTAATAGACTAGGATTATTTGATAACTTTACCTAATAAATATCAATAGTTCATAAGTTAATACACAATTAGCCAATAGTTTAGTTAACATATGCATAGGATTAAAAATGCTTAGATTTAAAAAATGCTTAGATTTGAAAAAGGTTAGGTTTAAAAATGCTTAGGGTTAAGAAATAAAAATTATAATAAGCTTATACCTTATATTTACATAAAATTATAACTTCATATCTAGTTAGTCGTTTCAATAGCTGTATGAATAATTTTTTTCCTCTGGGTGGAACGGCTGTTTTTTCCGAGAAGAGGGGTATTGTAGCAGCTAGATAACATATCCTGCTACTTTCTTGATAACAGCACAATTGATGTAGAACAGTAACGTTTTTTGGGGTTAGTTTTACAATGAAAGCCTGGAACATAAATTACACTTCGAAATAAATAACCTTCATTGTATATAGGTTATTTACGCTTCAGGTAATCTGAAACACTAATCACTTTGAGATAGAACGCTATTCATGTCTCATAATTATGTACGAAAAATTCGACAATAATCAGCATTTTGACAGTCTATGATGATGATTTTTTCATTCATTCCGTTGAGGATAGGCAAAGGTCTTAGACCATACAGCCTGGTATGTGATATTTTGACGGTCGAATTTCGCAATAACTGTTGATCAGAACTATGACATATATATGCTTTTCGGGATCCTCGTTGGAAGATCTTTCCAAATATAATAATGGTTCTCGGATTTATTACACTTTTAGTTTTATTCTTAATCATGTAATAAATGTCATAGACTCCCTTTACACACGCGCCTCGCTATTCATACGGATGCGTAAACGCACCATCAGAATTGCGTTCCGTTCCATCTCGTTGTGGCTGTCTATGACCATTGCAGTCACCAGCGTTTAAATATTTGTTATTTTTATGTGAACTACATAAACTCGACAAGGGAGTTATTTTTCCTGTCACGGATGTGGTAGAGTGTCAATTAGTTTATGCTGTTTTAAAACTAGAATTAGAAAAATAGTTTAAGCATTTTCAATGTCAACATTTCGTGTGGAACGGACCGTCATCGGTTCGTGGTCGTCGATTTCCGGATAGGATCGAACAGTCTGGAAAAGATGATGGCTTGAGCAAGTTGCGGGCCGTCGGACTCATCTACACGACGCCGAGAAGATGGCGGAGCTGAACTGAATATAGCGCCATGATCGCTTCTCATTTCTCCTTGGGTTTCTAACTTCAAAAACTACAAAATATGGCTAGTCCTTATATCCCGATGGATGATTAGCCAGCGTCAAAGTGCGTCATCAGCCCTAATTTGCTCGATGACAATTTTCCGTACCGCGTGCTCCGTGCGGCAGTCCTAAAACTTCCGAAGGGAGGCCTACGCGGCGGGCCTTGTCCGCTGGGGAAGCTCTCCCAGTGGACGAACCCAAGGATCATCAAAGCCGTTGCCAGCCGGGAGATTCTCCGTGTGCTCCTGGTCGACTTCGCGGGAGGTGCCCTGCGCCCACGACGTGGTGCGCCGGCAGATGGCGTTCGTCGAAGATCCTGGACGATTGACGGCCTTAGTGGTCGCCATCCCGTCGTGATGCCAGACCAACTTCATCGCCGGCGTTCTACTCGAAAATCCACGGCTTCCGGGGTCACATCGTGAACGTGTGAGTGCGTGATCGTGGTACCACGTAAGTCTCTTGTATTCTTTTGGCCAAACTAGAGTCAGTGCGCGTTTTGCATACCACAGGCACCGATGCCCGTCCTCTTTCTAGAACTTTCTGGTCTCAGGATTTTGCTACGTCAATTTCCATAATCTGTTTATAGCTGTATAAGTGTTAAATGTTGTAATATACAGTTATCGTTTACAATGTTAATTTATTCGTTTTATTCCAAATGAATCACCCATAGGTTCCCTTTAGACAAGAGGTCCTTGAAATAATAGCCCAATGCTGAAAGCCGAGAGTTTGAAGGCCTACTATATTAATTTTCAACTTGTAACATAACGGTAACTTTTATAACCCAATATTCTTTCTCTTTTTTTTTCTTTTTTTTTCACACCGTTACAAACAGCAGGCTCTAAAATTAGTAAATGAACTGAAAATGGCTGCTATTATGTCAGGGGGCCCAGGTGGAGATATAACACTAGATAACAAGACTTTCCGGACCGTTTTAGAAAACTTACAAAATACAAATAAAGTTACTGAACGAATTCGCGCGGCAACTGGTATTAATAAAAATACCTTAGTCCGTATCCGTCATGAGTCTATGGATGCACAAGCCAGTGGCAGTAAAATGACTACCCCAAAAAAAAAACCTAGATGTCAATCAGTTTATTGTGGTGTCTTTGAAATTACTGCTCTAAAAAATATTATAAATTCTATATACACAGTCAAACGACAAATACCAACATTAAGGAAAATATTAGCTGCTGCGAAGGAGGATTTAGACTTTCCCGGAAGCCATTCAACTCTTAGAAGAATAATGATCAAATCTTTAGGTTATACGTCTAAGAAATGTCCGAATAATACTGTTGTTCTCGTTGAAAGGCCTGCTATTAAAGCTTGGCGTTCTAGATATCTGCGACGTATCAGACAGAATGATGCTCTCGGGCCAAGTAAACTACCAGTTATTTATGTTGATGAAACAGTAATCCACGCTCATTATACCGTAAAGAAATGTTGGCAGCCATATACGGTTCCTAGCGGCAAAAAGAATGACAGCTCACTTGGATGGATAATAGTACATGCGGGTGGAGAAAACGGTTTCGTTAAAGGGGCACTTCTCATGTTAAGAAGTAAATCAAAAACCGGTGATTATCATGATGAAATGAATGCTACAGATTTTATTAGATGGATCAATCAATGTTTGATACCAAATCTTCCAGAAAATGCCATAATTGTTATGGATAATGCCCCTCATCACAGCATGGATGCAACAAAAACCCCAAACATGAGCACCGTAAAATCAGAAATGCAGTCATGGCTAAGAGATAACAATATTGCTTATGAAGAAGAGTTTACAAAAGCCGAACTCTACGAACTAATAAAAAAGCACAAACCGCCAAAAATGGATGCTATTGACAACATTTTTAAATCGCAAGGCTTTGAAGTTTTACGTCTGCCACCGTACAACTGTGATTTAAATCCCATGGAATACATGTGGCCGTTGATTAAACGTAGAGTGGCTGACAAAAATGTTTCAAAGTTAGAAAGTGAAGTTGAACGGTTAACGCTTGAAGCGATCACTTCTATAACAGCTGATGATTGGAAGAAAGTAATAAGTCAGGTCAAACAGATAGAAAATGTCTACCAGCAACGGGAGATAATTGAAGATGACGATAGCTATGTTTTTAACTTAGGTAATAATTATTAACTTCGACTTTCAGATCATCGGAGTCAGGCAATACATTCATAACAATAATATAATAATATGCAGCAATATGCAATATTTTGGCCATTGTAAAAGAGTGTCCATGGAGTTTCTTCCTCATTCTTCTCCATAGAGATCTACGCTTTAGAATGAGCACCTACGGTACTTTCACAGTTTTCATGTCTTGTGACTGGGACTGTAGCACCATAACTATTTTTGTAATAGTTTTATTTGTCTTTTCACAATTCAAAAGTGCTGGTTATGGCCTAGTTGAAATAAACGTTTTGATTGATTGATTTGCAGAGGGGTTGAAACCATGGAGAACAGCTAGTTTTACATATAATCTTTGGCCCACTTTATTTCAAAATAATCTACATATATCCATGTTCTTTCTTTATAGGGGGAAGCAGCAGTGATGATGATGATAATGACTCATCAAACAGTGATGGAGACATGAGCGGAATAGAAGCAGAGTCCGAATAAATATTCTATTCTTATGAAGCAATACTTTTTATTATCCTTTGAACTGTTTTACTGTACTCACGGTTACCCATCAAGCTATACAAAACCAGTATTAGCTGACCGTTTATTGTGTGTAAAAATCGTACAAAGCGAGACCAAGACAAACTGGTTTTGTATAGCTTGATGTGTAGTGTAGCCGTGTGTACGTACTAAACTCCACCCCGGGCAGGGTGGAAGGGACTGTCAGACTCGTACTGGCTAAAATCAACGGTCCTTCAATAACACTTTCCGGGATCACGGTAATTCGTAAGTCACGCGACCCCGGAGCCCATGTCACATTGCTAAGACAAGTAATAATGTGCAAAAAAATTAATAATGTTTGTTTGCTATTTTTACGACGAAATTTGTATGAACGCAAATAAATGATTTTAACTTTATCTGAGATCAAATTAGTCCTGCCCTGGGTTGAGTAGCTGGAGCGGACCCAGTTAGACGTTTAGCCTTCTGTAGAGGCCCCATCAGGTTGCTGACACAGCTCACGCAGCACGCGGATTTTATTTATGTATTCAAAGTTTATCAGAAGAGCCTTTGGCAACCAGTCTGCGTTGAAGTAAAAAGTGTTTGCTCTAAAAATTTCGCAAAACGTAAAATTAGCTGAAGCAGTAGGTACATGGCAAAGGCTCAGGATCCACGTCAGAAGAATTAAAAAACCAAAAACTGTCAATGTCAATCTGTCAATTTCTTTTGCTTCTTTTGTTTTTTTTTTGTTTTGCATTGCCATTGTAAATTGTTCTGTTATTGATTTCTTTTGCACTGTTGGCAGTGTTTTGATTTTCTTTTTAGGTGGATTTGTAACAATACGTTCAAAAACAGAGTAGATTATACCTCATGATCCATAAATGAATTATTGGACGTATTATATTACTTGAGCTGTTCGCTCAGATTATTTATTTATTTTTTGAATAAAGATTATGAGGTGAGATATTTTACGACAGTTATAAATGTACCTTCGTGAATTAAAGACATCTTGAGAGTCATAGGCAGCAGATAGATGCAAGGCGGCAATGGATAGTTTGACGTGCTGGCCTTTAAATAATCAATGTTTATGTCTTTTATTACTTTTTCAAATGACATTCCTAATGTGGAAACTTCTTCTGTATCGTGGGTGCGTTTACAAACATATAAACTCACATACCACAAACACCCAGGTCCAGAACAACTTGTATTTTTTCTGACTGGATTGAACCCGCGAAACGCTGCTCAGAAGTCGATCGCTCAGGCATTGCGCAAGCCAGGACTTCAATTAATTATCACTTCACAAGTTTCACCCGAAAATTATCCCACGGGAACATAAAATCGGGATAAAAACTATCCTATGTGTTAATCCAGGTTATAAACTATCTGTGTATCAAATTTCAGCCAAATCCATTCAGTAGTTTTTGCGTGAAAGAGTAACAAACATCCATCCACACATACAAACTTTCACGTTTATAATATTAGTAGTATCAGCAGGATATTGATGCTATAATAAATTTCTTACAGCCCAGTCTCAAAACCCAGATTACTTAAAGTTCTTTGGTGGACTTCTGAAAACTGAAATATGGACATTAGGTATAGTTGATGTTGGTCAAACAGAAAACATTGTTGTGAAAGAGGAATTATCAGCAGTTTGTGAGAGACTCGATGATGTTTATGAGACAAATATGGAATATGAAACAAGAAACATAGTTGTGAAAGAGGAATTACCAGTAGTTTCTGAGAGACATGAAATTATTGAGACTAAAGAAGAATATGAAACAGAAAACATTGTTGTGAAAGAGGAATTACCAGCAGTTTCTGAGAGACTCGATGATATTAATGAGACAAACATGGAATATGACGCCCTTGGTATGTTTATAAAAATGAAAACTATTTATATTTGTATTGTATTGTATTGTAAGAACGGGCTGGTATCCGCAACTCCACGTCAGATGCGCGTATTTTGCGTGCGGGTGGGAAAGAAATTATTCGATCCACCCCAGCTCGCCGAGGAAAGCCAGCAGCGCCTTCGTGTTGCCGACGATCTCGCGGAGAGTACCTGGGTTACCGAAGTACTTTGCCCTGTATGAAGCGATCTCAGGGCAGTGTAGGAGCACATGTGCCGCTGTCTCGTCCTCCGCCATGCAGGCTCTGCACAGGGGGCTGTCTGTGATACCTAAGACAAAGAGGTGTTTATTAAAGGAGCCGTGCCCCGTGAGGACGGCTGTAATAGTACGTAGCTGCTGTTTGGTTAACCTTAGCAGGAGTTTGGTGAAGCGGCTGCTGATGGCGGGTATCGCCTCCTTGGCTTGTCTACACTCACCCTGATCTCGCCACAGGCATCGGTGTAAATTACCTGTACGTTCCCTGACCAGTGTACGTATGTAACCGAAGGGGAGTGGCACTATTGGTTCGGGTCCCACCACCGCCATGCTAGATCCCCTTCGAGCGAGTTCATCCGCTGCATCGTTGCCTCGGGAGTCGCTGTGTCCTTTGATCCACTGTATGGTTATGTTGTTGTGTTCACCTACCTGGTTAAGGCTCTGGTGGCACTCATATATTAGTCCAGAGTTGACCGTGTGACTGTCAAGCGCGAGCAGAACGGCCATACTGTCTGAAAGTATGCGAATTGAGTGGTCCTTTACCTCTCTGGCTGCGATCGCTGCCGCCGCCAGAATGATGCCCATGCATTCTGCTTGGAACACTGTGTTGTGGACCCCCAGTGATTTGGCTATGCGGATGTTGAGGTCATCTGAGAAGACTCCAGCACCAGTACCGCTACCTGTTTTAGATCCGTCCGTGAAGATCCGTAGCTCTGCCGGGGTTAGCCCCTCGCAGCGGTGGTCCTCGTGGAGTTGGATTTTGTATTTCTTGTCGAAGATAAACTGTTTGGGTACCCGATCTATTATGGCCTTTGCCATGGGAAACTCCTCATAAAGACCTTGTAGTACCGAGGTGTGTTGTGACTCCCTCTTACCCCAGAGTTGAATTGTTTCGAGGCGGACTGCCGCCGGTGTCGCTTCTTGCTGTATGAACAGGTGAAGCGGAGGGAGGCCCAGCATGGCTTCCAGAGCTGCCGTAGGCGTAGTCCTCATGCAACCTGTTGTCGCCATGCAGGCCAGTTTTTGTATGCGCTGTAGTTTGTTTGAACCGGTGACTAGCCTGGTGCGAGGCCACCAGACCACGGCTCCGTAGGTGACCATGGGTCTAATGACTGTACAGTAGATCCACAGTATGATTTTAGGGGATAGGCCCCATCTTTTACCTATCATCTTCCTGCATTGCCAAAAGGTAATGCAGGCCCTGTTTAACTTGTTATCAAGATGGCTGCTCCAGTTTAGCTTACTGTCCAGGATGACCCCTAGATATTTGACCTCGTTGGCTAATTTGAGCTCTGTTTCAAAAAGTTTCGGTAGACGAAATGGTCCATGTGATCGTTTTTGAGTGAACATGACCAATTCTGTTTTAGTGGGATTCACTGAAAGGTCGAAGTCCCTGCACCAGCGCTCTACAATCCTTAGCGCTTGTTGCGTTAGGTTGCAGATAGTCCCGGTAACTTTCCCCGAGATGAGGATGGCGAGGTCATCTGCGTACCCAATTGTGTAGAAGTGGCAGCCGTTGAGCCTGGTGATGAGGTCATTTATCACCAGGTTCCAGAGGAGTGGAGAGAGTACCCCCCCTTGAGGGCAACCTCGGGCTATCATGGCTACCTGCCGTTCACCTTCAAGGCGAACCACTCGTTTACTTAACATATTAGTGATCCAGTCCACCAGTACCTGTTCCACCCCGTGCCTGCAGAGGGCGGCGTTGATGCTGGAAAAGTTTGTTTTGTCGAAGGCTCCTTCAATATCGATAAAGGTGCCCAGGCAAGTGGCTTTTTGTTGGATCGCTTCCTCAATCCGGCCGACCACCAGGTGGAGAGCGGACTCAGTCGACTTACCCGAGCTGTATGCATGCTGGTTTGCATGAAGTGGTATTGTTTTTAAGGCCCCATCCCTCAGCTCTCTCTCGCATATTTTCTCCATGGTCTTCAGGAAAAAGGAGGTTAAGCTGAATGGCCGGTGGGATTTGGCGTTTGTGTAGTCACTCTTACCTGGTTTGGGTATGAATATAACTTTCACTTCCCTCCATCCTTTAGGAATATATCTAAAGGCCAGACACGCTCTCATGATGGGTAGAAGCCTTTGTGCGACGGCAGTTCCTCCCCACTGCAGTAGTGCTGGAAAGATGCCGTCCAGGCCGGCTGCCTTAAAAGGATGGAAGCACCGGATCGCCCACTGGATTTTTTCCAGCGTGATGACCTTGTGGGTATAGCGCCAATCATTATCTGATGGTGTTTGGTTGACATCGTCCCAGTTTATTACCTGTGCGAAGGCGCATCCCGGGAAGTGAGTTTCTATAAGGATGCGCCTCGCTTCTTCTGGTGATGTAGTGAGTGTGTTGTCAGGCTTCCGGAGGGTGACGGTACCAGGAGTGTCCTGCTGCGCCAGTATTTTCCTTACCCTGTTTGCTTGTTGGCAAGATTCAATGCTTCCGCAGAATTTGCGCCATCCCGTGGAGCGTCTGAATCTGATGCATTTTTTGTAGCTAGATTTAGCTGCATAGTACGCATCCCAATCCTCATCACCACAAGTGTTCATTGCTCTATTGAACGCTTTCCTTACCTTGCGGCGTTTGCGGTCCAGCTCTGCACCCCACCATGGTTGTTTACCTGGCGTTTTTGGCGGAGTGGTTTCTGGGCATGCAGATTGGTAGCTGTTTAGTATTGATGCTGTGAGGTCGTTGATGTGTTTCTCGATCTGTGTTGGCCCCTCGTACATTTCCAAATCGCTGCAGGGTGCGAGTTTGGTTGTAAGGTGGCGTGTATAGGCAGCGCGGTCTGTTTTCCGCGGGTTGCGTCTTGGTAGCACTGGTGATGCACAGGTTTGGATATCAAAAAGGATCCACCTGTGATCTGAGCAGGAGGCCTCTTTGGAGACCTGCCAGCCCGTGACGAGGACCGCTGCATCCTCTGTGGCTAGGGTAAGATATATGATCGTACGGCTGCGTCTGGTAACAAATGTTGGTTCGGAGCCGATGTTTAGTAGGGTTAGGTTAGTGGAGAAAAGATAATCAACTAAGGTCTTACCCCTTTCGTTTGGCGTGTCCATGCCCCATAGAGGGTGGTGTGCGTTGGTATCGGCCCCGATAACAACCTCAAGCCCGGCGTTCTCGCAGTAACTCACAAGGCGGGCGAGGTCGTGTGGGGGCGGTACCTCAGCCTCAGGCATGTAGGCCGAGGCCAAGACAAGTGGCACCTCCATGCCGTCACGCTGTATACAGGGTGTTTCTTTTAAATGGGCCAAAAGGGAGAAATCCTTATCCATAAGAGATACGGGAAAACTTTCTTAGGGACCTTTAGCTCTTTTTTGATGTTGACAATTTTGGCATTTTTACTTTTTTGGTCAAGTGTGAGTTGTCCACAAAAATGAGTGAAATTGGCCAACTTTTTTTTTAATGTCTATCGTCTCTGTTTCATGTAAGGATCGTTTCATTGTATCGGAAGAAAAAAATCGGGACGGCGGAAGTTGGTCAAACTTAGCAAAATATTTTTTCATACAAATTGTATGAACGAAAAAATTACCAATACTTTTTATGATGTTTTTTGACTGAGTGTCATGTAAGGATCATTTCATTGTATGGGAAGGAAAATGTCAGGGCAACGGAAGTTAGCCAAAAGTACAGTAATGTTTCTTCTTATAGCATAAAAACGTATTAGTAGTACTCAGTATTTCATAAGATTTGACCCACTTCTGTAGCCCGGGCATTTTCGTTCCCATACAAAGAAATGGTCTGTACAAGACACTTAATCACAAGGCATCTTAAAAAAAATTGGGAATTTTTTCGTTCATACAATTTGTATGAAAAAATATTTTGCTAAATTTGACCAACTTCCGCCGTCCCGATTTTTTTCTTTCGATACAATGAAATGATCCTTACATGAAACAGAGTCGAACGGCATTAAAAAAATTTTTGGCCAATTTCACTCATTTCTGCGGACAACTCACACTTGACCAAAAAAATAAAAACGCCAAAATTATCAGTATCAAAAAAGAGCTAAAGGTTCCTAAGAATGTTTTCCCGTATCTCTTATGGATAAGGGTTTCTCCCTTTTGGCCCATTTAAAAGAAACACCCTGTATATATCTTTATTGCTGATATGTCTCTGCAACAGAAGTCAATTAGTGACTGTGTCTTAATGTTGCTAGTTACGTAGATGCACGATCTGGGTTGATCGTGTTCTGTAGTAACTAGAAGCTTACCTCCAAGATTAGTTAGTCCTTGGATGCGGCCGGCTCTGATCCACGGCTCTTGGATCAGGGCGATGGCCGAGTGTTGGGTCTCCATCCACTTCCGCAGCTGAGCCGTCGCGGTCTGGCTGTGGTGGAGGTTTGCCTGTAGGACCTTACAGGCCGACGAAGGGGACGCCATCGCTGGTCGAACCCACTTCATCCTCCTCCAGACGCAACCCAGCGAACAGGTCGCCCTCGTCGAAACCACCCTCCCCCGGACGCGAAACCGGTGACAACAGAATGCTGTCGTCCGGCTCCCCATCCGAAGAGAGGATGGCTTCCACGGTGGCGGCGGCAGAGGCAGCCGATGTGCTCGCTACTGCAGTGGCAACCGCCGGTGTGGCTGAAGAGGCAGCCTCCGATGCGGTCTTGGGTGCTTCCGGGATGTTTCTAGTAGGCTCTTCCGCCTGTGTTGATGCCTTCCAAGTGTTTGTGTCGGGATCCCAACCCTGAGGGACGTCGATATACCGGCCGTTTGGACCCCGGAACTTCAGGTAGACGCGCCCCACACCAAATGCGAGGCGACGTCCAGCCTTCATAAGGGTCGGTATGAGGTCCTCAGGGACGCTGACCACCACGAACCAAGCTGAGGCTTGTTTGTTGGCGTGTAGGAGTACCCACCGCTTGATGCCGGCCCAGGGGTTCTGGTAGCAGAGAGCACGGCCTAGGAAGGTCGGCTCCTTAAAAACCCCCTGCTCGTCAGGGATGACGACGCCGCATCTGACACGCCGCTCGATGTCCGCCTGGCTCTTGACCACTAGCGAACTACTAGTGGGAAGAGCCACGCCGGAAACCGTTTTCCTCAGCCAGGCCAAGGTTTCGGTGTTGTCGCACCAAAGTTTGAGGGCTCCCCCGGAGTACTGAGGCTTCGCGTTGAAGATCGGCCCCGGTGAGCTATGTTCGTCGGAGAGGCATTCAGCGAGGATCTGCGCCTGGATAGCTTCCAGGATCTTTACCGATTCCTCTTCAGTAATGTGGCCTCTCTGTTCGCAAGTGACAGCGACGTCTAGGGTAGCGCTAGCCGCTTGGGCGTAGCTCCTGTTTTCAAGGCGCTTGGAGTGTTCCAGTCGCGGCTTCTTGCGCTCTCCACGAGGGGAATTGGTCTCGTTGAGTTCGCGTTTGGCCGCGGCTGGCTCACCCCGAGTCGGTATGGGTTTGCGGGCCGGTATCATTGTCTTGTCGCGCGATGACTGGTTGGTTCCTGGGCGGCTAGTGCCTGCCCTGGTCTGCGAACGCTGGCCTGCGGAGAAAGATACTTTGCCGCCGTGTAATTTGTCCGAGCTTACTATGTTAGCTGGAGTGTTGGTAGCCTTACCTATCTGCTGGGCTAGTATCCTGTCTCTCTTAGACGGGCGGTTTCTTCTCCTACCCCGTCCAGATGGTGTCGTGTGGCCCGGATCCGTAGACTCGGCACGCTGGCCGGTCCGGGCGGGTTTGCCCTTCCCACCGCCACGCCTGCTCACCTGCACCTGCCAGGCTTGCGCGAACGCATTGCCGGTGGTGCAATCCAGCCCTGACTGGCCTGTGACAGCCAGCGAGGGGGGGGAGACTTCTGGGGGCGGATGGATAAGAGGCACCCTGCCTCCGGGTTCGGTGTTGGAGGGAGCGGTACTGATCCCAGGCAGCGCGGTTCTCCCATGTTTGAACTGGGATTTGGTTTTGGTCGCGGCCACGGTTTTCGCCATGGCCAGACCTTTACCCACACTGGAGCTCGCAGCAGAAACCGCGGAACCTCCGGGGGTGAGAGAGGTGTCTGAGACTCCCCCCTCAGGAGTTTCATCGGCTTTCGCCTCCGCTCCGGTGTGTTTGTGTGATGTGTGAGTGTGTGTATCGTGCTTTTGTGATGAGGTGTGTCTTGTGTGTGTCGGGAGTGTTTCTAATGTGTGTGATGTGTGTGTATGTGTGTGTGTGTGTGTAACTTGGCCTTTTTTGGTATCCATAGTTAAGTGTCAAAAATCTTCATCTTCCTGGCTTCCCACCCTCCATGGAGCCCGCACCTGGGAACGTCTTACTACAAATTAGCTTGATCGTTAGGACTACCAGAAAGATATAGGAGCGCAAGGCTGGCTTAGAGTGCGACATCGGGTGCTTGATCGGGTTGACGTAGGGGGGCCATCCCCCATGAACTGAACAACCCTCACTTGCACCGTCAGCATGACCTTTGCCCACCACCGTGATCATCCGTGGATGACCACGATGGACTTCACGCTCCTCGCCGTGCCCCTCTAACGGGACACTGTGGCCATTTCCCTACCCTCGGCTAAAGGGTAGGGCTACCGTTTTGCCTGAAATCCAGACCAAAGGGGGCGTGTTGCCTCACGGACGCATTACCGCCAGCGCCGATCGGCTCAACCCCCCAGGACTCCTTCATCCCTGCTTACGGCGCTCAACTGCGCAGGTCCTAGCGCAGGTGACTGTTACTCCTAAACGTCAGCAGTTAGTTTAGTGACGTGCCCGTAGCCTCTTAGTCACAGAGGGCCACAGTTAGGAGATAGAAAAGCGCCTGGTGGTTTCTGTTGCGTCTATTTCTTAGGGAATTAGACCAAGAACGGGGCGGCAACCTCGAGAAGGTGTACCCACCAGACTTGCCTTAAGGATCATCATGACTGTAGCACTCACCCTCAAGACCCCGCCACCCTGCTCCCTCTGAAGGAGGCGCAGGGTAGGTCTGCATCTATACTACCAAGCAAAGCGAAAGCAAAGCATGTCGTTGTGCAACCGCAAAAGCATAAATACAAACCCTCCCCAAACTATTTATATTTATCGTTAGTTAAATCTGACAGAGAATATTCACGATTTTTGTTGTTTTGTTTGATTTTATTGCATCTATTATATATCTCTCTGTTTATGTAGATAGACAGATATAATACTTTTTTTTGTACATCATAATATTTTACAAATCGGAGCTTAAGAGGAGCAGAAAGAGAGGAACTTGTATTTCACTGATTCGTAGCCTGACGCTGGGGACACGACAATTGATATGAAGTCTGGCGGTTAAAAGGTTTAAGGCGGTTAAGGGTTTTGCTTTTTTCCAAAATCGACAGATTCGATCTTATATTCTTGTCCAAGATAATTTTCTAAATCTTATGATGCAGATTTAGTTTTCGTCAATATCGGCCTCGAGACTCCTTTCAACGTTTTTCGATATTCCTCATAGTTTCGGATACCATCTCTAAGTCCTGTACCCAGGCTACACATGAAATCCTCCCCTGAGACTCAGACAGTACTCTCCCCGGACGCCCTAGAGGACCGGGAATCCGGGGAAACCCGGACGGATGGCAACCTTAGTTTTGGATATAGCCACATGCCCAGTTGAAAAATTCACGCTGTAAGAATATAGTTCTTACCAACGACGATATATTACTAGACTCCGCATGCAGGATCTAAGGAACAAAAACTATTCTGTCAACTCGCTGAGGTACTACGTAAGCGAGGGGGACGGGGTACTGGGTTGTGATTGGCTAACTCAAGGTCTGTTCTGTCTCAAGGTATGTTTACGGCTCACAGGAGTGAGATAAATAAGACGGATATAAGACTTTTTTGCCTAATGTGTTGACAGACATCGGTCGCCTGTTATTAGGAGTCTATTAATATATCATCGTTAGGATATAGCCACACGCCCAGTTGAAAAATACTCGCTGTAAGAACATAGTTCTTTTACTAACTGTTATGCTTGTAGATATCAAACAAGAAAATCCAGACGAGAGTGATTCAGATAGAGAAAATGATGTTTTATCTCCATCAAGCAATATTGAAGAAGATTCAGAAGATGATGTACCTTTAGCAGAGTTAAAAACAGAAGTAAAGGAAGAACAAGAAGCCGTGGAGATATGCTGTAAGTACACGCAATTAATAATAATAATAATATTCGACAACTATCACACAACGCCATCTAGTACCAAGCTAAACAGAGCTTGTGTTATGGGTACTAGACAACTGATAAACATACTTATATATTTCTAAATACATACATATTATAGATAAATTACACCCATACACAGAACAAATGATCATGCTCATCACACAAAACATTTGTCCTGGGTGGGAATCGAACCCATGACCCCGGCATAGCAGTCAGGGTCACTAACCACTAGCCCAACAGGCCAGTCAATTAATTAAATTTTTGGTGACCCAGTGGTATAGGCTAGTTGCCCTAAAATATGTAAATAGTCTGTCTTTTAGATTATTCAAAAGTAAGGACGAGAGACGAGAAGTAAGCACATATTTTTTTTTTTGTAAAATAGACCAAAAATGACAAAGATATAGTCTATTAAAGTTACGTGTCACGTCACGCCGCGTGGCATTTTTTCGCGTGGGGTGACGTCACACGTAACTTTAATGGGCTATATCTTTGTTATTTTTTGTTTAATCGAAATAAGAAAAAATACATGTTCAATGTCTTTTTATAATCTAAAATACGGACTAAATGGAATGTAATTATTTTGACCCTGGAAACTACCCTATTGTCCCCGAGTTGTAGGTCGTGGTTTCGAACTCAGCCAAGCGCATTACTTTGTGTAATTTATTTCATCACCGCTGCTCTCAAACGGTGAAGGAAAACATCGTGAGGAAACCGACATGTCATAGAACCAAACATTCGAAGATATGTGACATCTACCAACCCGCACTGGGCCCGCGTGGTTGATTATGCCCAGGTGTCCCAGCAGTGGGAACATTAATAGGCTGATCATGATGATAAATACATGCTTTTTTTGTTTAGTAATAAGTTCGCGTTTGCGTTCGTTCGCGTTTCGTCGCGTCCACTTTCTCGCCTGCAGTGGTATTCTCGATAAACACAGCCTTGTGATGGCGCGGCCGCAGCGCTCACACTACCACGCTATGTTTGCCATTTACTTAGCTACTTATAGTGCCATTATTGAGGACCTCGTAGCTAAATAATTACAGCCGCACAGGCCGATCTTCCGGGTTAGGTCGCTCTTGCCGAGGTTGGTCTGTGGATAGGTGACCATCTGTCATAGCGAGCTTCCTCCGTGCTTCGGGAAGCTGTCATTTGTAGATCTTTGACAGTCGTTACTGTTAGACAGAAGCTCTTAAGTCTGACAACCAGTCTTACCATGGGATATCGTATTACCCAGTTACTGTGTTGTGGAGGTCTGATAGTCAGTAGCTCCATGTAAAATACTGATATTCAGCTGCATCTGGTTCGACTGGAAGCAGACTACAATATAGTTAGGAAAAGGCAGGCAGATGATGATGACATTTCTAAATCAAAATATTTAATTTCACATGGCAGAAAGGACACTTATGAAATGTTGAAAAATTGGAATTGGCAACTGGCCTGTTGGTCTAGTGGTTAGTGACCCTGACTGCTATGCCGGCCGGTCGTGGGTTCAATTCCCACTTAGGACTAATGCTTGTGTGATGAGCATGATCATTTGTTCTGTGTCTGGATGTAATCTATCTAATATGTATGTATTTAGAAATATATAAGTATGTTTTCACACTACTTGCTCGTAAATGTCAAATTATATGTCAGGCAAACCTACTGTAAAGCAAGTCATTGTTCGAGCCGGGCAATAATATTGTACTGAATTTCATTATTCCCGTGGGAATAATGTGATTTGAATTTGGAACCTCAAATAAAACCGTATGAAAAGTTTCACCAAGGAGTCATATCAGTAATGGCGGCTGCTGGCCACAACAGCTGATCGCTTGCAGTGATGCCAACTTCACGTTCGAAGGTTGTCGAATCCACATCAAATTTCAAAAATCGTATTTATTTCCTCGCAGTAGGTGTGAAAAGCAGAGTACGCTTCTCGGGAGTAAAGCTGCCTTGTCTCGGGCTAACTTGAATCCCTTGCTACACTAAGGATTCTTAACTTAATTCCCTCGTTTCACTCGGGAATTAACACTTGAACCTCCTCGCTGCGCTACGGAGGTTCACCCCCAGAATCCTTAGTGTCGCTTCGTAAGGCAATGCTTTACTCCCTTGTTGCGTAATCTACTATTATCAGTTGTCTAGTACCCATAACACAAGCTCTGCTTAGCTTGGGACTAGATGGCGTTGTGTGATAGTTGTGGAATATTATTACTATTATTGTTTTGTTTGTACACAGATATAAAACAGGAAAATTTTGACGCTGACAATTCAGATAGAGAAGAAAATGCTCTATCATTATCACAAAATATTAAAGATAAATCAGAGGATGATGTGAATTTATTGAATATTAAAATAGAAGTGAAAGAAGAACCAGAAACTGCTCAGAAGAAACAAAAAGCCATAGAGAAAAATTGTAAGTTTTTTACATTTAAAACTAGTTTACTCTTAGCCCTAGCTCATAGGCAACCGTGTTCGCTTGACTTATTTCATTACCGTGACCCCGGAACATAAAGGGTTATTGAAGGACACCGTGGATTTTAGTCAGTACAAGTCTGACAGTCCCTACTGCCCGGGGAGGACTCATTTGATGATTTTATCAAGATAAAAAAGCATCATCTTTGCCTAGCTTAGCTTTTTTTATCGTGGTAAAATCATCAAATGAGTCTTCCCACCCCGAGCAGGAGATACTGTCAGGCTTGTACTGACTAAAATCCACGGTGATCCTTCAGTAGCCCTTTGTGTTACAGGGTCACGGTTACTTATTTAGACAGTCCCGCGACCCGACAGGGTTTGGCTCCCTGAGAGGGCCCCGTCATATTGCTGACAGCTCTTTGAGGTGCGCGTGCAACACGACAAGCCATCGACTCTGGCATGGTCCATGATCGGACGGCGAGTTACGCATTACTCGCCGTCCGAATCACCGCGCCTACGGCGACCGGGAATCGCAAAGATTATGCCTAAGGGTACTGAATAGAAACTGGAACTTGTGTATAGGAGATTTTTTAAATTTTTTAATACAATCTATATTGACAAAGATAAAACGCTTCGAAATTCGAGAGTGAGGGCTTGTGACGTCATAACGCCTGTAAACTTATGCTAAACAAGTGACGTTTTGTGTATCAAAAAGCGTTGTATCTTCGTCAATTTTGATTTACGTAACAAAAGAAAAAATACGGGTCTAATATTTTTGATAAATCTATTTTTCGGACATTTTTTTTTTGAGTAACATCTTCTTGAAATTTTGTTAATACCCAATTTATTGTCACAGGTTCAACAGATGGGAAGGAACCAAAACTAGATTTACGAACATCTAAAGTAGAAGATTCCATACCAGCCGTCAAACAGAAAAATCAGCTATTAGACTCAGAAATTAATGAAAATTTATTAATAGAGCGATACAAGTGTCCAATATGTCAACGATCTTCCAGTAACGAAAAGTCTTTAAAACGTCATATCCGTGACACACACAAGAGTGAAATACCTTACATATGTGATGTGTGTCAACGAAGTTTTACCCAGAAAAGATATTTAAAAAAGCATATGTTAATACACATTGGTAAAAAGCCTTACAAATGTGATGTCTGTCAACGTCGTTTCACTCAAAGTGCTCATTTAAAAGGACATAAGGTCATACACACTCGTGAAAAACCTTACAAATGTGATATATGTCAGGCAAGTTTTGCAAGAAAAAATAATTTACGGCAACATAGCGGTGTTCATACTGGGAAAAAACAAAAACGTAATAGAAAATCTGATGGGACACCTTTTCAATGTGATATATGTAAGACGTGTTTTTCTGAAAAAGGTCATGTGATAAGACATATTCGTTTACACAGTGGTGAAAAACCTTACAAATGTGACATATGTCAGCGTTGTTTCACTCAAAAGCCTCATCTAAAATCTCATATTCGTACACACACTGGGGAAAAACCTTATAAATGTGAGTTTTGCCAGCGATGCTTTGCAGAGTCAGGTGTTTTAAAAAGACACATTCGAATTCACACTGGTGAAAAACCTTACAAATGTGGTTTTTGCCAGCGGTGCTTTAGACAGTCATGTTTTTTAAAAAACCACATTCGGACACATACTGGTGAAAAACCTTTTCATTGTAACATATGTCAGCTTAGTTTTCATTCTAAGAATGCTTTGATACAACATAATAGAATTCAACAACACACACAGGTTAAACATAAACATATTCAAGATGATAATAATGTCAGAAAAGATACGGGCAAAAGCTCAAAAGATGGAACACAAGTCCAGGCATAAGTCACTAGTCTTTATAATTGGTCATCTTAATCCCAAACAGCAATTGATGGAAATCTCGGGTTGGTCTCAGAAAGTGAGTGAATCCCCAACGCAAGTTGCCGTAAGGCATTACTTCGTCCGGGGTCGCGGGACTTAATAATGACCGAGACCCCAGAACGTAAAGGGCTATTGAAGGACACCGTGGATTTTTTAAATGATTATACCAACATAAAAAAAAGGCATTACTTCGTCACGGCGGGCCAAACGCCTCCTGCCAGAGGCTTTACGTCGATGCCGTGCGGTCTGTAGCTCTCTACGAGGCCACTCTTTGGGCCCAAAGCATGCGCACGTGATCTGAAGGTGAAGGCTCTCCGACGCGTCTGCGAGTGACGCGTAAAGACGCAACGCCGGGGCAAATCTCCGCTACTTCACAAGTCAAGGCACTGCGAGAAGAGCTTCGGCACGGTCTCAGGGATCGCAACCGAGGTTCGCTATTGCGATGTTAAGAGCCCTCTTTGAGGAGTGGCTGGAGAGGCGTCACGGCGTCCTGACCAACCGCCGGAGACAGGTTCTCATCGGATACGGAAGTTTCGAGAGGTACCTGTGTCGGATGGGGATGGAAGAAACGCCTGGGTGTCACCACTGCGAAGATCGCCCTGAGAACATGGTGGAGCATACGGTGCAGGATTGCCCCGCTTGGGCAAAGCTCCGCCGTGTTCTCACGGAGTTGATAGGCAGCAACCACTCAAGGCCATGCTACAGGTCAAGATGCTATTGTAATCGGTCGTCTCCTTCTGTGAAGTAGTCATGCTAGCGAAGGAGGAGACGGAACGCGTGAGGGAGAGGACAGCTTTCACCTCACAACCCAGCCGCCGTGAGACGCCCACGGCATCGGATGTCGCGAGGCGTTTTTCGGCTTCCTTAGGCGCGTATATCCCGGGCATGGTCCATGATTCGACGTCGAGTCACCCAATACTCGCCATAAGTAGGAGTTAAGGTACACTACTACACATAACCAGTTTACTTTGGCCTCCCTTTGTATGATACTACCGCCGAATGAAGAGTCTGATTATAATGGTTGTATACTTTTTTGTGTAAAAAAAAAAAATTGCTTTTTCATACAAAATGAGAAATTGATCAGGCCTATCAGTATGAAATATTTTTTTTTTGCGAATTTCCAAAAGTCACGAGAGGTTTTGCGCTTTTAACGTTACACGTTGTATAAAATAGACGTAAGAACTGTATTAACGCTAGAGTACTTCTTCAATGTGTGACAATGTGACATGTGTTAGCATCGGAAGACGCTGGATGCAGGTCGCTTCCAACCGGTACATGTGGAGATCTAAAGGGGAGGCCTATGTTCAGCAGTGGACGTCCTATGGCTGAGATGATGATGATGATGATGTGTTAGCATAATTTTTATTTTAGTGCACATTTACACTAATCCGTCAAGAAGACGTGGTCGACGGTGAAGCACGCTTGCCTAGAAGTAAATTAATCTTCCGCTATTGTGATAATATTTTAAAAATTATAAAGATATTTGACAGATTGAGATAGTTTGATGTGCTGGCGTCTGTACTTAGTTTCAACAGTATTTGTTTTTGTTTGTTTTTTTTCCAATAAATTGTATTTTATAGAATAATATATCTTAATATACCTAGTTAATTTAACTTAATAAACTTAATTTAATACAGGGTGAATTTTTCAACTGGGCGTGGATGGCTACTTTCGAAACTATGAGGAATATCGAAAAACGTTGAAAGGAGTCTCGAGGCCGATTTTGACGAAAACTAAAACTGCATCAACGGATTTTAGAAAAATCAAAAATACTGGCCAGGAATCGAACCCGCTGATTTTGGAAAAAAAATCACACCCTGTATTATTACACCGTTCGATAGGGTTACTAATAAGGATCAAATTCTGGGAAATAATCATATACGGCAAA
This sequence comes from Agrotis ipsilon, assembly GCA_028554685.1. NCBI lineage: Eukaryota > Metazoa > Arthropoda > Insecta > Lepidoptera > Noctuidae > Agrotis > Agrotis ipsilon. The sequence continues at coordinate 7,489,019 of CM052983.1, read as the reverse complement.
CTTAAGGAAATGGCAGATTTTTATGAAATTGCTATTTTTCCATGTTACTTTACATCTACTGAGCCATAATTTATTCGAAATTATAAAATTTCATTGTTTTTAATGTCTCACTGGGTTTGAAGTTTCAACAATCCCTCTGTACTTAGTAATACGACATTATTGAATTAACTTAAAAATAGCATTATTTTAAAGAAGAAACGGTAACTTATGTTTCAAATACAGTCTTTGCCTTGAAGATTAATCAGTTTTTTTGTAATTATACGTTTTCCTTAAGTTTGCCGTATATGATTACTTCCCAGAATTTGATCCTTATTAGCAACACTATCGAACGGTATAATAATACAGGGTGTGATTTTTTTTCCAAAATCAGTGGGTTCGATTCCTGACCAGGATTTTTGATTTTTCTGAAATCCAATGATGCAGTTTTAGTTTTCGTCAAAATCGGTCTCGAGACTCCTTTCAACGTTTTTCGATATTCCTCATAGTTTCGAAAGTAGCCATCCACGCCCAGTTGAAAAATTCACCCTGTATATGAAAATAAATATTTAAAAAAAATTGGTGTTGTCTCTTTTCAATTATCATAATGAATCCTCCCCACCCACAATAAATAAAAAAAAAAACTGATATTCTCTCAAGAGTAACTAAATAATAATAATAAAATAGTATTGTTTTAAAACAACACTACTGGATGCCTACCATGGCGTCTTAAAGCCAGAGTATTTCAAGTGAGGGAAAGAGACAGAGCTATACAAGTCGTCTAGCGTCCTCTCGTTCCTTTACTGGAACTACTGGCTATAAGACTTCATCATTTTCACTAAGAAACTCGTAGCAGTACTACGCGCCGTAGCAATCTAAGCTGGCGTAGCTTAGATTGATACGGCGCGTAGTAGTAGTAAATCGCGTAGCAAATATATACCGCTTGTAGAAGAGAGCTACGGTTTAGTAAAGCGCGTAGCGGTAGCGGCTAGCGGCTGTATGCTACTTCGTAGCAGTGAGAGCTACGCCCTAACAATCCAAGCTACGCCGTAGTAAAGCGCGTAGCAACTGCTGCTCCGTAGCAAGCGACAGCTACGCCGTAGCAAAGGATATAGTCACGTAGATCTCTGTGAAAGCTACGCCGTAGCTATATGTTGAGAACGTGTCCGTTTCGACTGCGCGGCAATGACGTTTTTTTTTTAAATAAAAACCATCTTAAGTTTTTGTAAAAAAATGTAAAAGTCGATTCCCAAAAACCATTTTTTTGTCAAAGCAATGGTTAAAAAGTTATAAGGGTTTGAACGTGGCCGCGCCATTCGCCGCGTTTCGACGGCGCGGCCACGATGGAGATCTTTAAAACTAAGAGTCGCAGAGACCTGAAATTTTGGGAAATAGTAGATTGAATTTGTAATAAATTTGTAAAAATATAGAAAAAAGTCTTGTGTTTATATTTTAGGCGTTAAAAAGCTAAAACCTCATGGCCGCGCCATTGAAACAGTGACAAAAACATTATAGCCGATATCTCGCTGAAAAAGCATCTCAGACGTCTAAAGTTTTTTGTAAAACCTAGATTTGAATTTGTCAGAACTAGCAAAAATCCTAGGTTTAAATTTCAGAAGTTGTTAAACAAAATCTTCAATGCGTCTTAAATATGTCGATTAGGGTGACCACGGATTATCATTTACAGAGAACTTTCCACCTTTTTTTATTAAAAATGAAATCTGAAGGATTTGGTGAACAATGAGACGCAATAATACGGCTTTATCTTTAAAAATCACGTAAATTAGAGATTGTTCGCTGTGTGTGGACGCACCTATTGTATTATTTTTTGTTAGGCTTTGTTATACTAGTTCTACCCAAAGGTGCCTATCATTAATTTTTATCCTTACTAATCTCATAATCTCTTCCTATAAAATGAAATGATGTTTATTTATGCAAGTAGGTTATATAAACACTTTTACACGTCTTTTCATAAAACTAGAAGGGGCCGGTGTTTCGTACCTGACTACTCTGAGAAGAAACAGCCGAAACAAACTCAGAGGTCACAGTCCCTTTTAAAGTCCAGACAATAAAAATGTAGAACAGATTATACGAGTTTATTGAATTATATTATTTTAATTATCATTACACCTCAAAACTAAAAAAAATATAATTCAATTTCGCGGTCATTCATCAAATGAACGAAAAGACCGAACGACAAAAGTCATTTAGTTGCCATCACAAAAAAAAAACAACAATATTTGCAGCAGCAACACTGACTTACCATTCAAATTATCGATTAGTCTACCGCGCAGACTCCAGAATTGATGTAACAGTCCATTAGTGAGTCTAGAACTCTGAAACGAAACATTTTATACGGTGCAAGAAAAACATTTAATAAAAAAGAAAATAATAAGGTGCCAACAGACTGCCACAGAATAAATCCAGTTCCTCAAAAAAAAAAAAAATAGAAAACAAAAAAAAAATGTTGTGCGTTCACGTCAATCCATAATTTAAAAAAAGAACTTTAAAAATTGTCTTTTTATAAAGAAAATAACAGTGTAATTGAGTTTAAATTAAAACGGTTTTTTGTAAATTAGTTAAAACGGCGTCTTTAAGGAGTATTGGTAATTTTAAACAAATGTATAATACGGCAAGTGCCGTTAAAAAAAGTGCTTTGAGATTAGAGTGCACGGAGTCTGAGGATCATTTTCATTGTATATCTTTGCCTCCTGATATTGAAAAGCTAGGATGTCTCTGCCCAGAGAATTTCATTTCAGTCAGGTAAGTTATTTTTATCTATAATTTGGTCCTGTCCGTATCATATACTTAATTTTTTTTTTTAGACTCGACGCAACGTAATTTCTTCCGTATTTTCATATTCTATTATCAAAAGGTATAAAAAAAACTACGGTCTTTGACATGTTTAGTTTTTTTTTGTGTATAGTATTTCTTTAATTAATTTTCGACACGTCAAATAAAAATAAAATCTCAAAAATTAATATTCAAACATAAATTAATTAAAATTTATATATGTTTTAAGTAATTTAAAATATTATTAACACAATAAAACATGGTATGTTTAAAAGAAATAAACATTTTTTTATAAATTAAAACTAAACATAAAAAAAGAAAAAATAAGACCTTTATAATTTTCAAAATACCGTAGAACATGTCGTGTGGAGTTGGACAAAACCTACAACCACTGGTCCACTTAGATCCTGGATAAGTAACTGGAAATCTTGCTTTTAGCTAGCCAAAAACTGATACTTAAAAATGCTCACAAAATAAAAATTACTGAACCAAATTGGATCAAATTTTTATGGGACCAAACTGCAAGTATCCTGCATCGAACAAAAAAAGAATCACACCAATCGGACTAGAAACCTCGGAGTAATCGATATACATACATAAAAAAAAACCGAACCTCCTCCTTTTTAAAAGTCGGTTAAAAATAGAAGTCTAGCAAAGAAACCTTGGGTTAACGGCACAGACTAGCAATATCAGTATGAAAACCTTTTCTTATTTTTTTTTTCTTTGGCAATTGTGTCGTTCGAAAATAGATTCTCAATGTTGAAGATTTTGACATATCCAATGTCACTATCAGTACATAGTATAAAACAAAGTCGCTTCCCGCTTCCTGTCACTATGTATGCTTATATCTTTAAAACTACGCAACGGATTTTGATACGGTTTTTTTTAATAGATAGAGTGATTCAAGAGGAAGGTTTTTATGTATATAACATGCGTAATATAGTAGAGATTGCGCGTGCGGAGCCGGGACGGATCGCTTTGTCAGTACTAAAATATAGATACGTATTTTTTTTTAAATTTATGCGTATTTACAAATATATAACGCTTCAAAATTCGAGAGTGGGGGCTAGTGACGTCAGAAAATAGTGGAAACTGCACTTTTATGTATTTATTTAAATCAGGCTTCAAGGCCCATATAAAATACTATAATACAATACAATATGACTTAACTAATATAATAATACAATACATAAACAATAAGAAAATAAAACTAGGTTATTTTAAAAGTGTCGTATTTTCGTCAATTTTGATTTTCGGAACAAAAGAAAAAATACGGGTCTAATATTTTTTGATGATCTAACTAAAGGACTAATTAATTTTATCCCTTATTCTCATTAAATGTACAATTTCTCATACATTTAAACATAAAAAAAACAATAACACTTTACATCTAAACTAGCGGCCCGCCCCGTGCTACGCTACGTGTTACAAAAAATGTGATAAATGAAGAACCGCTCGACCGATTTTGTTCAAACTTCACATAAATAATCTACTAAATAGTTCGAACAAAGCCCAAACATTTGGTTTGGATAGATGAGCCCGTTCTTGAGTTATAAAGTTACAACGAAAAATTGCTCAACAAATGCATATTACGTCAAAAAAAAAACGCAATTCTCTTTTCCATAGCAATTATTAAAAAAAAAACTAATTCGTAACATGCAAAGGCACCGCTGCATTCATCCAGTAATGTCAAATGCATTTCTGCGTCATTTGTAGTGGTGCATCAATACTTACGCGGTGACCTAGTTATGTTCCAGTCCATTGCTCTCTGCGCGTGGCTACCTAGCTTTAAATGTAACCATAGAGGACATATGAATAGGGTATTTTACTACATAAATAAATTGAAAATCTATTTAGTCTGTCAGTAATAATATTGAAAAATAATGGACATGATTTTTTTGTCTTTTGAAATCTATGAATATTGACAAAGATAAAACGTTTCCAAATTCGGGAGTGGGGGCTTGTGACGTCATTACGCTTGTAAAATTGTAACGACCGAGTGACGTTTTGTAATTTTTAGAAGCGTTGTATCTTCGTCAATTTTGGTTCACGTGTCAAAAGAAAAAGTACGGGTCTAATATTTTTTAATCTATATATATAAAAATGAAACCCGTTTTCCGTTGTCACGACATAACATGAAAACGGCTTGACCGATTCGGATAATAATTTTTTTGTTATGTTTGTAACCATCGGGACCGGGTTTTAGACCGGGTCCTCCACCCGTGCGAAGCCGGGACGGGCCGCTAGTAATCTATATTTTTTTTTTTGAGTAAAATACCCTATTTTAAACGAAGAGTCTTTAATCAAACTTTTGATCAGAGTGCATTACTAGGAGCGAAAAGCTAACATATCGAAAATACGTCGATTTTTTTTTCAAAAAGACGGTATAAAAATACTCTCGTTGTTGTTCGATTCCTACGTAAAACCATTGAGCTATTACTACTACGTATAGAGACGACACCACGTATCACCACTGTGTCCCATCCAGGATGAGTGCGCGCGCCTAGAGCACGCCACAGAGCTGTCAAACAACTGAATGAACTTGTGCGCGTGCACTCATCCTGGATGGGACACAGTGGTGATACGTGGTGTCGTCTCTATACGTAGTAATAATAGCTCAATGCGTAAAACAAGTGAAAATCTCCAAGGAAAACATTTAAGTGTCTAAACACACTATGCCGAGGATACGCAACGGAAGTTCGGCATGATTACGCCTGCAATGCTATTTGAATTACTGGCGACACATTATGCCGAAATTACGTTGCGTACAGCCGCACTTCAGTCGGGCGTAAGTTCAGCGGAAATTCGGCGGCAACGTATTCTGTAGAACACACATTATACGCGACCGAAGTTCGGTTCGATTGCCGACGGAGATCGGAAGCGGGGAGCAGCGGGAGGCAGGCATGCCACCGCAACTGAATTTCTGCCGCGTAAGTTCGGCACTTATGGTGTGTCATATCAGCCGAATACGTTGGAACGTAAAATCAGCCGCGGAACTTCGGTCGCGTACGTTCGGCATAGTGTGTTTAGACACTAAATGTATGCGTGGCGCTCACGTAGATTTTACGCGGTTTTGTGAAGTTCCAAGATTTTGAACTGCGTCGTACACAACGGCATGCTGAGTCACTCTCATTTTTACTTGTCTATAGTTTCAGACTTAGTCATAAGACTCATGCTGCAGATATTTCACAATACTTTTGTTGATTTTAATTGCGTAAATTGGTGAAATGCAATAAGGTTTTATACATGGGCGTATAGTAATAATTTTGGCGATTGAAAAAGAGTGTCCACGGAGTTTCTTGATCATTCTTAGAGAGATCATTCATTATCAATCTTGCTCATTCCTAGAGATCTACGCTTTGGAATGAGCACCTACGGTACTTTCACAGTTTTTATGTCTGTGACTGGGACTGTAGCACCATAACTATTTATGTACTAGTTTTATTTTGTCTTTTGACAATTCAAAAGTGCCTAGTTGAAATAAACGTTTTGATTTGATTTGAGTACATAGGTTTACATTTATACAGCTTGGCCAGGGCCAGAACGTCTTGAAACGGAACTAATCTTTTTGTTTGCTGACAACGTTTTAAAATCTTTGATATTTGATGTAAACAAAGAACGCAGTTTTGTTAGACTTATTATTGTGCCATAAAACTAACGTAATGAGTGAAAAAAAAAAACATTCAAAGAGCTGGTAGCGAGAACACAGATCGAACACTGTATTGGCGAAGGGATAGGACGGATATTCCGTGAATTCTATATAGATGATTACAATCGGTCTAATTTAGTTATAGCCTACACTAGGCGAGCCGAGCACGAGCGGAGCACGAGCAGGGGTCGTATAATGACGTCATAAAGCCAGAGTAGTTCCCGTGATTTTACAGATAAAAAATGTATAACATTTCAATCGAATAAATCACTTCGAAAAACTATGACTTTAAAATTTGCAGTGCAAGCCATAATGGTCGCTCGTTAATCTTTTCATATAATCTCAATAGGGCTTGCGCAAGCAGAACTGTGTTGTAGCTTGTGCGATGTGCGTGTGGTAAGTCCATTACACAACCATGTCCTAGGTTAATATAACTGCTAAGTAGGTCAGCATTACTTCGGCTAACGAATTGCAGTGACCGCTTCATTCTCAAGGCTGTTGGTTCAACGACCGCATAAAAATAATTGCCTCGAGCCTTTGGGCCAAGTTGGCTTTTAACAGACGCATTTAAGTACGCGAGCTGCTGGCCGCGGAACGTATTCCATCACCGTGACCCCGGAACATAAAGGGCTATTGAAGGACACCGTGGATTTAAGTCAGTACAAGTCTGACGATCCCTCTCGCCCTGCCCGGGGTGGGAGGACTCATTTGATGATTTTATCACGTAAAAAAAAAAGTACGCGAGCTGTGTTGGCTCAGTGGTATCGGCCGTGACTTAGGAGTTATAGGTCGTGGGATCGAATTCAGCTGTCCCCCGGGGCCATATTGGCGCCCAACAGGGACATTTTTTTTTTGCGAGGTTAAATCATCAAATGTGTCCTTCCATCCAGGGCAGGCCGGGAGGGACTGTTAGACTTGCACTGACAAAAATCCACGGTGTCTTTCAATAGCCCTTTACGTTCCGGGGTCACAATAGGCGGGCAGAGCCATGTGCGGCAAACAATGACTCGATAAACGATCAACGACGATATATTACTAGACTCCGCATGCACGATCTAAGGAACAAAAACTATTCTGTCAACTCGCTGAGGTACTACGTAAGCGAGGGGGACGGGGTAATGCGTTGTGATTGGCTAACTCAAGGGTGCTCAAGGTCTGTTCTGTCTCAAGGTATGTTTACGGCTCACAGGAGTGAGAGAAATAAGACGGATATAAGACTTTTTTGCCTAATGTGTTGACAGACATCGGTCGCCTGTTATTAGGAGTCTAGTAATATATCGTCGTTGCTACGAGTATACGCGGTATTTCATAATTTCTTCGTACTATACAATAAATGGCGTCCAATAAAAACTAATTGTGAATATTTCACAGAAAGCTTGACTCATACAAACTATACAACACATACTAGCTTTTAAATTTATGACAGTGCAGTTAAAAACCTACTTTACTGCCATAAAAATAAAGGACATTGTCAGTTGTCAAGTCAGTGTTAGCAACGCAATAACGACCTTATATATATGACTATAAAGTATAAAGTGATAAATCATGATGGCCCCGAGTTAATAATTCGCGCTCTCTACCCTCCGGCAATTTAAAGTTCTAATTTGAATGACAAGTTAATTTATGAGTTGGAATGGGGCCGTACACGTTGACCGGGGTCTCGGGATTGTCTCATTAGGTTAACCTGGAACGTTAAGGGCTATTAAAGGATAAATGATATTTATTCAGCAAATTGGTTTTTACAAACTCTTTTACACGTCAAAAAGACACTGTTTTACACTAGATGGGGCCGGTGTTTCGTACCTGACTACTCTGAGAAGAAACATCCGAAACAAACTCAGAGGTCACAGTCTCTTTTAAAGCCCAGACAATTTTGTTTTGGTAAAGTACTGTGAGATCTATGCAGGTGTCTGAGATGGTATTTTGAAGAAAGAACCACTCAGATTTGAGTGGACCTGTCCAGTCAGTGCAAGCATGAGTCAGTTACCGTGTAGCTCAACTTATAACACAAGGAGCTTATTGAAATAACACAGTGGATTTTTCGAATAAAAAACAGGTGTTTTTCCACCTAAGATGTGCTATGCTCACACAAAGAATCAAGGCTATTATACTAAAAAAAAGTATTAGTCCGAAATGTAGACAAATAAAAATTGGACCCGTATTTTTTCTTTTGTCACGTAAAACAAAATTGACGAAGATATTACGACGCTTCTAAAAATCACAAAACGTCACTCGGTCGTTACAATTTTACAAGCGCAATGACGTCACAAGCCTTCACTCCCGAATTTGGAAGCGTTTTATATTTGTCAATTTTCATTGATAAAAAAAAAACTAAGTGTCCATTATTTTTCAATATTATTACTGACGGACTAAATAGATTTTCAATTTATTTATGCAGTCAAATACCTTATTGTAGGCCTTTGCCCCAGCAATGAGTACGAAATGAGGATTACCATTACAAAAATAGGTAATGATCATGTAAATGATCACGAATTCGGTATCAGGGTCATTGTAAACATAAAACGAATTGAAATCAACCTTTTAGTAATTTTCCTTCGTTTTTTTATTGATCATGGAGTATAGAAACAATATCGGCAGCAATTGGTAGAGGCGGCAATGTTAGCATGACATAACATAAAGGCGCTCCCTCACCGGGAGCATTCGCGTGTAATGTCACATTATAATTCGACATTACATTACAGTGCTACCTCCCTGACTGACGAGCATTCGCGTACATTTAGTATAGATTTGATACAAGGTGCGCATTGTGAAGCTCGATTGTCTTCACTCACTGATGAAATGTTCGAATCTGTAACGTTACATTACAGGTGAATGCCCGCAGGTGAAAAAATGTTATAAAGCTGAAGAGTGTGTTTGTTTGCTAATCTAATGAACTACTGTTCCGAATTAAAAAAAATATTTTTGTGTGGGATATTCAATTTATCGAGGAAGGCTATATAAAATTACGCTACGGCCAAAAGGAGTCGAACAGCGGGGATGAAACCAACAAAAACAACTAGTAAAAAAAATTGCGTCCTGTTTATTCAAGCCCATGTTACTTTACAACCCAGCCGCATCAGAAGTCGCGAGGCGACTTCCGGCCACTGTAGGAGCGGGCATGTGGACGGCGAGTAATAGGTGACTCGCTGTCCGATCATGGACCATGCCCAGGTCGAGTCAAAGAGTCGACAATATGATGGGGCTCCCTTAGAGAGCCAAAGCCAGCCGGGGTCGCGGGACTATCATTTCAGGTAACCGTGGCCCCGAAACGTAAAGGGCTATTGAAGGATTACCGTGTTAGTATGAGTCTGACAGTTCCTCCCGCTCTGCCCTGGGTGGGAGGCATCATTGGATGATTTCCACGTAAAAAAAATGCAACTTTAGGCGGCCATCAGACGGTAAGTTTTGCCATGACAAAACCATGGCAGGGATTTTGACTGACGGAAAACCATATTGTCTAATGCGATGACTGACATTTGCATGACGAAAATTGTAGGCGATAAAAATTCCATCATTCATGATAGATGGAAATTATTGACTATTAATGGGCGCCTTACAAAGGGCAGGCAGCTGACAATAATACCTCCTCTAATAAGTCCCGATAGTTCTATACTCTATGGTCGTAACCTTCCCTGAGTCACGAAACAACATAACTGTGCAGTTCAGTTTTTATTGTTATCATTTGAAATTGCTTTTTAAAACGAACTTTCTTTCGTTTTAATGAGATTGTTTTACTGCCTTCCTTTTTATTATCGTGGTAAAATCATCAAATGAGTCCTCCCGCCCTGCCCGGGGTGGGAGGACTGTCAGACTTCTACTGACTAAAATCCACGGTGTCCTTCAATAGCCCTTTATGTTCCGGGGTCACGCGGCGGTGATGGTATAAGTCCCGCGACCCCGGCAGGCTCTGGCTTTCTGTGAGGGGGCCGCGTAATTTTGCTGACGCTCTTTGAGGCGCGCGTGGAACACGACGCGCCGTCGACCCGGGCATGGTCCATGGTCGGACGGCGAGTTGCCCTTTACTCGCTGTCCGCATGCCCGCGCCTTCGGTGGCCGGAGATCATCTGTCGACGTCCGACGCCGTGGGCGTGTACCACTGCGATTTATAGTTACCTTTCTACAATTTGTAATCTATAAAGGGTGGTTGGAAGCGGAACATACGTTGTAAGGAAAAAGGACATTGGCCATTTTTGTATGGATGTTGGTCCAAATGCTGTCCAGGAATGACAGTACGTGCGCTGGGTTCCTGGCACTCATTTATGTCTATATACGAAATATTTTAAGAGTCTATCCCGGGGTTCCTGATTTATTTACATTATTGATCTGATCACTCAAAATTGTAAAATTCTAATAATAATAATATCACAAAACGCCATCTAGACCCAGTCTAAGCAGAGCTTGTGTTATGGGTACTACACAACTGATACACATACTAATATATTTAAACACATAAAAATATTAAAGATAAATTACACTCAGACCCAGAACAAATGATCGTGCTCATCACACAAATATATAGCATTCAGGGTCACTAACCACTAGACCAACAAGCTTGTAGTTTTGGGAAATAATAGTTCATTATGGTACAAGTGTGTAAAGTTGGTGATTACCGCTGAGGCGCCATTGAGACCCGAGCCGTTAGGTGAGGGTCTTAAGAGAGCCGAGGACGGTAATCATCAATACACACGTGTATCATACGACGTTTTTCAACACACTTGTGAAGAAAATAATACTAAAAAGCCATTTTATTTAATGAGTAAAAAGTTTATTTAGAGATACAATTAGTTAACGTAAAATAAAAAAAAAAAAAAAAAAAAACGTGCAGTTGGTAAAATTTATTTGTACTATTGAACACGATATTTTTTGGTTCGAAACTTTTTTTAAAACAAAGCAACACCTGTTATCAAACTGACTTTTTCTTTACTATTATTCACAAGTGAGTTATAGGTTTTTTTTTTAATTGGTTGACACTTTAAAAAAAAACCTATAACTCACTTGTGAATAATAGTAAAGAAAAAGTCACAGTTTGATAACAGGTGTCATTATGTGCCTAATTGCGGTGAAATTATAGCCACTTTATGAGCAAGTGTGTTGAAAAGATATTTATTTGTCTGAATATCAGTATTAAAAATCCATGAGGATAAAATCGCGAGTGGAGTGCCAGTAGACAATAATAGAGCGTAGATTGTTCCTCGATCTAGAACCGTTGTCTGCTAGTCTATGGTATCGACCGTCGAGGTCAATGTCCCAGCTTTAGTGTACGTCTGGGAAGCTTCTGTGTCCTGATTGCTTTTAAATATAATATACTAGCGACCCGCCCCGGCTCCGCACGGTTGCAATCTCTACTACTTATTATTCAACAAAAGTCGCTTCCCGCTTCCTGTCCCTATGTATGCTTATATCTTTAAAACTACGCAACGGATTTTGATACGGTTTTTCAATAGATAGAGTGATTCAAGAGGAAGTATTTTTATGTTTACAATGTGTCCCAGGGATAAGTGACCGCCCGTTTTTTGAATATTTGTACAAAATTATTAATTAACATTTATATTTGTGACTCATTTGGGCTTTAAAAATAAAAAAGTAAAGATGTAAGCATACATAGGGACAGGAATCGGGAAGCAACTTTTGTTGAATACTATGTAGTGACTATCTGTCGCCAACAACTTCGCTTGCATTAATTTATAATTTGTTTCTTTCTCTGTATCACCTTTTTTTCTCAAGTTTTCTACGATCAGGTTCCGGGTCTGGCTGTTTGTACCTATATCATCATCATCATCTCAGCCGTAGGACGTCCACAGCTGAACATAGGCCTCCTTCATAGATTTCCACATATAACAGTTGGAAGCGATTTGCATCCAGCGTGATTATCATGAGTTTTCAGTTATTGTGACGTAAAGTAAACTGGAACATGACATTAATTTGAAGGAAAAAAATAGTTCCTTCTTCATACACCAGAGGCGCTATTCCATTTTCCATACAAGAAACGCTGTAAATACTGGAAAGACGCTGTAAAGTAAAATAGTGAAAACTCGTGATAAAGGCTCAGCTCGTTTATCCACCTTGATGGACGTCTCACGCTGCGCTTGCCGTTGCGTGGTCTCCATACGAGAACCTTATGGCCCCATCGGCCATCAGTCTGAGTGCTGTGTCCTGCCCACTGCCACTTCAACTACGATTTGTTATGTTGCAATTCGATTGCAAGCGTGTTTTGTTTTTCACCTACCCGTAGACAACCGCACGTTTTACGTCATATGTCGTAGTAGTAAGGATGATTTTCACTTTTACTTGGAATCTTTCGAATTGCGTCGCATGCGTATTTTTTTTAAACTTACCAACGGTACAGGACAAAGTCTTAATGTTTAAAAATGCTTGAAAAAAAAAAGAAAAGAAACCATAGACACTGCAGTAAAAAAAGAAGTTGCCTTTGACATTCTAAATTCAATATTTTAACGACACTGCCAAGTCTGTGTCGTCGCAGTACCTAAGTTTGATCGCATGCAATGAGGACAAACTATTGATTTTGTTCGAAGGAAGGTACCTAACGTACCCCGCAAAGATAGTACGGTTTTTATTTTTTATTTTTACGTGGTAAAATCATCAGATGAGTCCTCCCACCCCGGGCAGGGCGGGAGGGACTGTCAGGCTTGTAATGACTAAAATCCACGGTGTCCTTCAATAGCCCTTTATGTTCCGGGGTCACGGTGATGATATAAGTCCCGCGACCCCGGCAGGCTTTAGCCCTCTGAGAGGGGGCCTCGTCATTATGCTGACGCTCTTTGAGGCGCGCGTGGAACACAACGCGCCGTCGACCCGGGCATGGTCCATGGTCGGACAGCGAGTTGCCCTTTACTCGCCGCCCGCAAAGGTAGTACGGTACACAGTGAATGAGATTTAGAAAATCTAATATATAAAAATCAACGCCACTCTTCGTTGTAACTTTATAACTCAAGAACGGGCTCACCTATCCAACCAAATGTTTAGGGTTTGTTCGGACTATTTAGTAGATTATTTATGTGAAGTTTGCACAAAATCGGTCGAGCAGTTCTTCATTTATCACATTTTTTGTAACACGTAGCGAAGCACGGGGCGGGCCGCTAGTAAGAATATATCTTTTTCAAGATTAGACGAGAATTCAAATGTCATGTGACTGCCACCACACTATTCCCAAACCACAGCAACTTCTGTGCTCCATAATCAAAGGTAGCAAGCACCAGACAAGCACCGGTACAATGAAGCTTGAATGAATTAAACTATCTTAAGTCTTAAATACAATGGGCATGTGGGCAGCGAGTAATGGGCAACTCGCCGCTCAACCATGGACCATGCCCGGGTCGACGGCGCGTTGTGTTCCACGCGCGCTATAGAGCGCTAAAGCACAGTATAATAATATACAGTAGCGTAACTCGGCCGCCAGACAGATTTAAATACCTACAGCCGCGCGGTACGTAAACATGCGTTAGGGCTACCCGTCTACAACATTTTAATAACATTTGCCTTTGCGTACTTTCTGTTTCTATTTTAGTTTTGTGATTGTAAATATACTTTTTTATATAAATAAATGAAATACTTTGTATAATGAATAGGAAGTGTTCAATAAAAATGCGTGTTGTTTTTTGATTGGTAGATTTCATTAAAAAAATCATGTTTTTGTTTGAAAAACAAATCGGGCTTATAAAGTCCGATGTATTAGAGAAGTATTTGAGACCGAAAAATATTTGCGCCTCGACTGAGTCGTACGAAATGCTTTATTGTTAAATTTTAAAGTATAATAAATCCGCATTCTAATATAAAGCTTAATTAAACTACTCGTCTTATTAAATATGTACTCGAACTGATTTTTAGAGAAAAAATCACGCGGTTATTGTTAAAAAAACAACACACCGTCCGCTCGACACTGCGGTACAGCCGTGACTGTCTGCGCCCCGAGCGCGCCCCGACATCGAGGCGCGTAGGTATAGCTCGCTTTTCGTCCGTTTGTATGAAGTTGGAGTACTGTATTATTATATTACCGTGGCTAAAGCCTGCCGGGGTCGCGAGACATTTACCGTGACCCCGGAACATAAAGGGCTATTGAAGGACACCGTGGATTTTATTTAGTCGGTAAGAGTCTGACAGTCCCTCCCACCCTGCCCGGGGCGGGAGGACTCATTTGATGACTTTGATGACCATGCTAAAAAAAAATAGTGTATTAGAGATTGCACCCTTGCGGAACCGGGGCGGGTCGCTAGTCTTACATAAAAGGTTACCAGTACCCTTAGCACGAGTTTTCAGTATTTGAGACGTAAAGTAAACTGGAACTTTGACACTTTCAAATTGACAATTTTCAAGGAAAAAAATAGTTCCTTTTTCGCACACCAGAGGCGCTGTAAATACAGTCAAGTAAAAGAGTGAAAACTCGTGCTAAGGGTACTGGTTTGTTTTAAATTATCTCAATGACTATAAGGACACTTTTCTTTCTCGTGTTTTTTCGTTCGGAAGTGACCTTTGCACAATTTTCACCCCACCCCACGCATGGCCCGGAATTGGGTGTAAATGCCATCATACGAGTGGGTGGAACCCACTTTTTGTCTTGAATTTAGGGCTTAGGTCGTCTATTTATATACTTTCAGAGTGTCTTTATTTTAGGACTAGCGGCCCGTCCCGGCTTCGCACGGGTGGAAGACCCGGTCTAAAACCCGGTCCCGATGGTTACAAACACAACAAAAAAATAATTATCCCAATCGGTCAAGCCGTTTTCATGTTATGTCGTGACAACGGAAAACGGGTTTCATTTTTATATATATAGATATAAGTAAGTGGCTCTAGGTCAGGGCTTGCGGGGGGCGAGTTATAATAATAATATTCCAGTTTTATTTTCTTTTTTTTTTCACTTATATTTAGTAAATTAATTTAGATTTTAGCTTAAGACAGGGTCACCCCACGTTCCGGGGTCACGGTTAATCAGTAGTCCCGCGACCATCGCATGTAGGTTATATTAAAATGCAGGTGGAATAGATAGGAGTGAGTCATGTCCATTCTTGTAGAAATGCAGATGGGCATCGTTAAAAAAGTCCAAATTAAAACATTAGTCAATGACGACCCAGCCACAGTGGTAGACGCCCACGTCGACGGACGTCGTAGGACGATCTCCGGCCACCGTAGGAGCGGGAGGTGAATGATTGGCGCCTCGCTGTCCGATCATGGACTATGTCGACGGCGCGTTATTTTCTACGCGCCTCAAAGTATGACTGGCCTGTTGGTCTTGTGGTTAGTGATCCTGACTGCTATGCCGGGGGTTGTGGGTTCGATTCCTACCCAGGACAAATGTTTGTGTGATGAGCACGATGATTTGTTCTGTGTCTGGGTGTAATTTTTCTATATTATGTATGTATTTAGAATTATATAAGTATGTTTATCAGTTGTCTATATAGTACTTATAACACAAGCTCTGCTTAGCTTGGGACTAGATGGCGTTGCGTGATAGTTGTGAAATATTAATATTATAGCACAAGGAAGGGGTCCTTTAGAGGGTAAAAGCCTGCAGCGGGGTAAAGTCCCTCCCGCTCTGCCCTGGGTTGGGAGGATTCATTTGATGATTTCAACACGATAAAAAAGAAATCCTAATATTAGTAGGTGTGCCTCATTAACGGGTAGAGATGTATAGTATACGCCATGAACATACCTCGCGGAACGACCTTGTACTTGTGAACCAACCCCACTGTCAGAGTTCCCCATATAAATATACAGGCTGATTCTTTTACCGTTTAATGACTGGAACGTTATATAATATTAAATAAAACTGAAATAATTATGCTCATCACACAAACATTTGTCCTCGGTGGGAATCGAACCCACGACCTCCGGCATAGTAGTCAGGGTCACTAACCACTAGACCAACAGTACCCTTTTTTTTTTTTTTTTTTTTAACGTGGTAAAATCATCAAATGAGACCTCCCACCCCGGGCAGGGCGAGAGGTACTGTCAGACTTGTACTGACTAAAATCCACGGTGTCCTTCAATAGCCCTTTATGTTCCGGGGTCACGGTGATGGTATAAGACCCGCGACCCCGGCGAGCTTTAGTCCTCTGAGAGAGGGCCTCGTCATTATGCTGACGCTCTTTGAGGCGCGCGTGGAACACGACGCGCCGTCGACCCGGGCATGGTTCATGGTCGGGCGGCGAGTTGCCCTTTACTCGCCGCCCGCATGCCCGCGCCTACGGTGGCCGGAGATCGTCTTGCGACGTCCGACGCCGTGGGCGTCCACCACCGCGGGTGGGGCGGAGGGAGGACCTTGTCCTCTCTCTCACGCGGCCCGCCTCCTTCTTCGCGAGCATGACTGCTTCGCAGAAGGGGGCGACCGCTTCCCACTCCGTCTCGCCCCGCAGCATGGCCGCGACCAGTACTGGGCGCGAAAGGTCTCCGCCTATCGCCGCCGTGAGGACACGTCGGTGCTCCGCCCAAGCGGGGCAATCCTGCACCGTATGCTCGACTGTGTCCTCCGGGCGATCTACGCAGTGGTGACACCCAGGCGTTTCTTCCTTTCTCATAAGACACAGGTACCTCCCGAAACATCCGTGTCCGGTGAGGACCAGGCCAACAGTACCCTTAGCACGAGTTTTCTGTAAATGAGACGTAAAGTAAACTGGAACTTTGACACTTTCAAATTGACAATTTTCAAGAAAAAAATGGAACAGCGCCTCTGGTGTGCGAAGAAGGAACTAATTTTTCCCTTGAAAAATGTCAATTTGAAATTGTCAAAGTTGCAGTTTACTTTACGTCTCAAATACTGAAAACTCGTGCTGACGGTACTGGCCTGTTAAAATATTGCTGTTATGTTCGCCGACATTCGAAACCCGAAATACCGGCAAACTTTCCCAGGAAACCTTATGTCTTTTTTGACGCATGCAGTTTTCTTATACTCATTTGTTTTTTTGCCTGCCTTTTCCCAACAATATTGGGGTCGGCTCCCAGTCGAACTAGATGCAGCTGAATATTAGTATTTTACGTGGAGCGAATGACTATCGGACTTCCACAAACCAGTCACTGGGTTATACTACCCCATGGTAAGACTGGTTGTCAGACTTTAGAGCTTCTGACTAACAGTAGCTACTATTAAAAATTACTGATTTACGTGCTTTTCGAGCAGTGTTACCAACTTAGGGGTTTTCCCCCCAGATTTAGGGGTTAAATAAGTGGGTTGGGATTCTTCTAGAGGTTTTTTATTTTTAGGGGTTTTTTTTAGGTATTTGTTTTATTGAAACGGTAAAGTTGTTAAAGCATGAGCTCTGGCACAATTCAAACAAACAGTATAAAGTTGACCTCAGGTATCCAGTTTTATGAATAACTAGCGGCCCGTCCCGGCTTCGCACAGGTGGAGGACCCGGTCTAAAACCCGGTCCCGATGGTTACAAACACAACAAAAAAATAATTATCCGAATTGGTCAATCCGTTTTCATGTTATGTCGTGACAACGAAAAACGGGTTTCATTTTTATATATATAGATACATGGTTATTCAAGGGGTGAAGGTTATATACTTAACGAGCACTCCGCCCGCGACTTCGTCCGCGTGACTTTCGAACTTTGCTTTTGTGAATTTTTACTCCCAGCCACCCTCTATAAGAGTTACTTTTCGAAAATCTTAATCAATATTCAACAAAATTTCTACTACTCTTAAGGGGTTGAATTTCGCAAGATCCTCACTTAGTGAGAATCTATGTCTAAAGTAGAACCTCCTGTAAAATTTGAGACCTCTTACTATCAATACATCAATCCCGTTTTAACTATCACTTACGTCTTGAGACTCCTAGCTCTTGTAGTAACAAAGTTTCATACAAATTAACAACCCCAAAAACAACCCCTTGGGGGTCGAATTTCGCAAAATCCCTTCTTTAGTATCACTTACGTCTAAAAAAGAACCCATATGTAAAAAATGAAGTCTCAAAACTATCAACCCCAAAAACAACCCCTTAGGGGTCGAATTTCACAATTTTTTTACCTTGTTGAGCATTTACGTCTTAAAATGAACCGGCATGCAAGATTTGAGACGCCTAGCACTTGCAGTAACAAAGTTTCATACAAACTATCGACCCCAAAAACAAACCCCTTAGGGGTCGAATTTCGCAAAATCCCGTCATATTTAGCATCTACGTTCTAAAAAGACACCTTATGCAAAATTTGGAATTCCTAGCACTTGTAGTAGCGAAGTTTCATACAAACTATCAACCCCAAAAACAACCCCTTAGGGGCCGAATTTCGCAAAATCCGTTCTTAGTGCTCACCTACGTGGTATAAGGAAGTTTTATGCCAAATTTCAAGTTTCTAAGCCTAGCGGTTTGGGCTGTGCGTTGTCAGATCAGTCAGTCAGTTTTGAATTTTATATATATAGATAGATGAAGTCCCAAGACGGGGTTTGGCGCCCATAATATAGGAGAGACATTTTTTTTGTATTTGGCAGCTGTCAGTTGAAAGCGATTCTCTCTAGGGCTGCAATGCATAACTTTCAAATCGCTCATCAGGAATGTAATGTGCTATTTTCAGATTACGAGTACCTAATGACAAAAATAATAAGTACCAATTTTTAAGTTGTTTTTTTTAGGGGGTTTTTCAAGAAATTACGGGTGTTTTAGGGGTTTTTGACCCAGGGTTTAGGGATAAATATTTCTGAGAGTTGGTAACCCTGTTTTCGAGGCACGGAAGAGACTCGCTATGACAGATTGACACCGAGACCAACCTCGGCAAGCGCAGCATAACCCGGCCTGTGCGGTTGTAATTATTTAGCCACGAGTTCCTCAAAGGTGACCAACTTGTAACAGAGAGGTATTTAACCTCATCTATTTACTCAACCTCTTTCCTTTTTGTTTTTTTTTTCTATATATTTCAATTTCAAAAATAGAACTTACGTTCAGTCATTGCGTCACCTTCAACTCTTTTTTTCTCATTACCATCTTGTCCGCGGCAAGCTCTGCATCTCCTTTTCTACAATGTTTTATTAAGTATAATGTTTTATAATTTGTATGTTTAAACTAAATAAAGTATTCTGAGTCTTGTTTTTAAATTGCTATACAATAAGTACGTCAGAACCCCGCCTCGCTTTCCTGGCCGACGACGAATTCGACGATATCACTGTGGGCGACATCTCAACACACGGCAAGACGTTTGCGGAGGACACGTCAGCATCATCATACCGGCATAGCGTTTAGCAGCACCAAGGTGGACGGCCTGTTACCCGTACCGTACCTTACCAGAAGGTGGCGCAATGCCACAAACTTAAAAGAATCACCCTGTATAACTAATGGATGAGCTCCGAACAAAGCGTCACAACAGATCAATATCGCGCGCTGTTATCTAACTAGCTATCTCTTCTTTATTGTTCGGTAATGTACTATCATTAGGCCGTGACTAAGTTACTGCTGTCGATTTGTCTAGGCTTATCAAGGTTGATGCGTGGTTGGAGCAATAATTTATTTATTTAACTATTTATGTACACACAATAAATTTACAGGACGTTACGTAACACTTAAAACTAAAGTACAAAGGTACTGCTTATTTCTTGAGAAATTTCTGCCAGCAGAGCCTCTAGGTCGCGGGACTTATTTCTATTACCGTGACCCCGGAACATAAAGGGCTACTGAAGGACACCATGGATTTTAGTCAGTACAAGTCTGACAGTACCTCCCGCCCTGCCCGGGGTTGGAGGTCTCATTTGATGATTTTACCACGATAAAAAAAAAAAAAAAAAGCAGAGCCTCTAAAGGAGAAATGATAAATAAATGTAGACAATTGTGTAAAAATAAAAAGCGAAATGTCTATATGAATATCTTAACCTAAGTTTATAATATATATATTACTACATATGCAAATACATACCAAATACTATAATATATTTACGTATATATACAAATACGCAAATTAATAAACATGTATAATTATTATATGCTGAGACCTTTTTTTGCCCTGGTTAATCATCAAATGAGTCTACCAGCCTCAAAACTACAGCTTGGAAAGTGAAATTCATTTCACAAACTGGTTTTTAAAAACTCTTTTACGCGTCAAAAAAACAATGTTATTTTTTTAAATAAGACGAGGCCGATGTTTCGTACCTGATTACTCTGAGAAAAAAAGGTTGAAATAAACAATATCAATATATCAATGATGATGCCATCTAGCCGATTTCGGCCACAGCGACTGCAATCGATGGCTTTTAGAGTGATTGAGAGCTTTGATATGCCCTTTCATGTGCTCTCCAATGACTCGCATACCCAACTTTAGCTGTAAAACTCCGAGCACAAAGTGGACATGTAAGAACACCATTGATGATATTGTAAGTTATATTTGCAGGTGGTCTAGTTTTTAGGTCGTCACGCTTCTTGTCCAATTGTAACCTTCAAATCAATATATCAATAACAATATGACAAGACCGGCGTAGTGGCTGAGCAGGGCGGGACGGACTGTCAGAACTGACTAAAATCCACGGTGTACTTCAGTAGCCCTTTGTGTACCGGAGTCGCAGTGTACGTGGGTCCTGCGACCCCGGCAGGCTCTGGCCCTCTAAAGGGGCGCGTGTCGAGCCGAGCCGGGCATTTTCCATGGTCATCTTCATCAGCCTATAATGCCTATAATAATGTTCCCACTGCTGGGACACAGGCCTCCCCTCTGAGAGAGGGAGTGGGCCAGTGCGGATTGGTAGATGTCACATATCTTCGAATGTTTGGTTCTAGAACATGCCGGTTTTCTCACGATGTTTTCCTTCACCGTTTTGAGTGCAGTGGTGATGAAATAAATTATTACTCAAAGTAATTCGCCTGGCGGGGTTTGAACCAACGACTTACAACTCGTAAGTCGGGACCGATACCACTGGGCCACCACTGCTCAGTACCCTTAGCACGAGTTTTCAGTATTTGAGACGTAAAGTAAACTGGAACTTTGAAAATTTCAAATTGTCAATTTTCAAGGATTCCTTCTTCGCACACTAGAGGCACTGTTCCATTTTTTCATACAAGAAACGCTGTAAATACTGGAAAGACGCTGTAAAGTAATAAAGTGGAAACTCGTGCTAAGGGTACTGGTCCATCGGTGCAAGATTGCCCCGCTTGGGCGGAGCACCGACGTGTCCTCACGGCGGCGATAGGCGGAGACCTCTCGCGCCCAGCACTGGTCGCGGCCATGCTGCGGGGCGAGACGGAGTGGGAAGCGGTCGCCTCCTTCTGCGAAGCAGTCATGCTCGCGAAGGAGGAGGCGGGCCGCGTGAGAGAGAGGACAAGGTCCTCCCTCCGCCCCACCCGCGGTGGTGGACGCCCACGGCGTCGGACGTCGCAAGACGATCTCCGGCCACCGTAGGCGCGGGCATGCGGGCGGCGAGTAAAGGGCAACTCGCCGCCCGACCATGGACCATGCCCGGGTCGACGGCGCGTCGTGTTCCTCGCGCGCCTCAAAGAGCGTCAGCATAATGACGAGGCCCCCTCTCAGAGGGCTAAAGCCTGCCGGGGTCGCGGGTCTTATACCATCACCGTGACCCCAACATAAAGGGCACCGTGGATTTTAGTCAGTACAAGTCTGACAGTACCTCTCGCCCTGCCCGGGGTGGGAGGTCTCATTTGATGATATTACCACGTAAAAAAAAAAAAAAAGGGTACTGGTCCATGGTCGGACAGCGAGTATTCGCGGATAGCAATGGCCTTCTTTGGAGCAGTGGTGGCCCAGTGGTATCGGTCCCGACTTACGAGTTGTAGGTGGTGGGTTCGAACCCTGCCAGGCGTATTACTTTGTGTAATTTATTTCGTCACCACTGCTCACAGAACGGTGAAGGAAAACATCGTGAGGAAACAGGCATGTCCTAGAACCAAAAATTCGAAGATATGTGACATCTACCAATCCGCACTGGGCCCGCGTGGTGGATTATGGCCCACTCCCTCTCTCAGAGAGGAGGCCTGTGTTCCAGCAGTGGGAACATTATAGGCTGGTGATGATGATAATGGCCTTCTGGCTGGCCTTGCCGGTCGCTATAGTATAGATAGTAAAAGAATGACAGTGTCAATCTACCTTCAATATTGATTTGCAGTTCCAATGTCGTGTATTCTTAGAAAGATAATCTGTTATTGATTGCGAGTGTGAGGGCGTGTGTGATGCAATTTTAATGAGATGGCTGAACTGGGTGGGTGCATATTGAAATACAGGCCAAGTACGACAAGTACTAGACTCGCTCAAGAAGGGTCATCATCATCATCAGCCGGAAGACGTCCACTGCTGAACATAGGCCTCCCCCTTAGACCGCCACGCCGAACGACAATTCGCCACTTGCATCCATCGGTTGCCCGCGACTCTCAGGAAACAGGTAGAAATAAAAATCGGAATACTGAATTTAATTTAGAAACTGCACATGGCCCTATAAGTAATGACAAAGAAATAGCTCAGGAATTTGAAAGCTTTTTTTCTAGCATCCCTATTAAAACTACTGAAACTTTGAATTCTTCAGCAACGCTCTCATCTGCCTTACTTAGACAGAATGTTAAGGCTTGCCCTGTGGTGTTTAGGTTTCAGCACACAAACCCCCAAGCTGTCATTAAAGCTTTTAAAGATCTTAGAATTAAATCGACAGAAGATCTTTGGGGAATGTCTGTTAAAGTTTGTAAATCTGTAATAGAAACCGTAGCTCCTTATTTAGCTTTTATATTTAACAATAGTGTAGACCAAGGGGTCTTTCCAGACCTTATGAAACACAGTAAAGTAGTCCCTCTCTTCAAATCAGGTGATAGCAAGGAACCGAACAATTATAGACCTGTATCAATTTTGCCAGTCTTCAGTAAGGTGTTTGAAAAGTTGATGCTTACTCAAATGTTACGTCACTTTAATAAAAATTCCATCTTTCATGAACAACAGTACGGTTTCACCAAAGGACGTTGTACAACTGACGCCGGTGTAACCCTACTTAAGAACATTTTTAACTCCTGGGAGGAAGCACAAGATGCCATTGGAATCTTTTGCGACCTCTCAAAGGCGTTCGATTGCGTTCACCATGAAACACTTCTGCTGAAGCTGGAGCATTACGGAATAAAAAATACTGCTCTTGATTTACTCAGATCATACTTGAAAGATAGAAAGGTAAAAGTTCAAGTAAACGGTATGAACTCGTTAGGGTCCAAAATGACAATGGGCGTTCCGCAAGGCTCGATTCTGGGTCCATTCCTCTTCTTAGTTTATATTAATGATTTACCTCACTTACTTAAAAATCAGCCAAAGATGGTTTTATTTGCAGATGATACCTCGTTAATTTTTAAAATAGACCGACGTTCAAAAAATCTAAATGAGATAAATGACTCTATTCATCAGGTTCAAAATTGGTTTACATTGAATAATCTTGTACTTAATGAAAAAAAAACAAAATGTATGAGATTCACTTTACCAAATGTTAGAAGTAGCGAATGTGACATTAAACTGAACGGAGAAAAACTGGAATTTGTTAATCAGACTGTTTTCCTGGGAATCACGCTAGACGATAAATTGCAATGGGGCCCCCATATAGCATCTCTTGCGGGGCGATTAAGCTCAGCCGCTTACGCTGTTAGAAAGATAAGACAGTTAACAAACGTTGAAACTGCGCGTATGGTATACTTTAGCTACTTTCACAGCATAATGTCTTATGGCATTCTACTGTGGGGCCGGGCAGCTGACATTGAATCCATTTTCATTCTGCAAAAAAGAGCTGTCAGAGCAATTTACAATCTACGTCGTCGCGAATCTCTTAGGGAACTATTTAAAAAGATTAACATAATGACAGTGCCTTGTCAATTTATTTATGAAAATATAATGCATGTTAGGAAAAATCTTCATCTTTTTAAAAAAATAAGCGACAGACATAATTTTAATACTAGAAATAAAGACAAAATTGATCAACCTTATTTTAGATTGTCTAAAGTCCAAAAATCTTTTATGGGGTAGGTACTGTTTTAAATGTTATAATAAAATACCTAGCGAAATTTTAACTCTAAATGAAAGGAAATTTAAAAGTTATGTAAAAAATACACTCAGTAAACAAGCATATTATAAATTAGAAGACTATATCCAAGATAAAAATGTTTGGAAACATGCTGGTCCTGCTCCATAGTACAATGTAGGGCTTAAACAGAATCAAGCTGGTTGAAATTTTAATGCTCACACACTCCTTTATTGTATTTGTAAAATAGATTTAATTGCAATGTTTTGTTAAAATGTGAACTCCATGTACCTTTTTGCATTTTTTTTATTTCTTATTATTTTATTTTTAATCATATTTAGTCTAGTTTTTCAAGGTACATTGCTTTTACATTATTATTTCAAAGGATGTAAAAAAAATATTGTAAAACATTTTTAAAAAGAGTAAGTATGGAGTTTCTTGCCCATTCTTCTTCATACAACCTACCTTTGCGAATGGGTGTAGAATCATTCCCATCCCATCCCATTTCCTTAATTTTAATTTATGCGACGTTTAAAAGTGCCTCTTTGATGGCCTAATTGAATAAATGATTTGACTTTGACTTTGACTTTGACTTTGACTTTGACTTCTCACGATGTCGTCGGTCGAGGCCTACCGACGCTGCGTCTTCCGGTCCGTGGTCACCACTCGAGAACCTTTCTTCCCCATCGGTTGTCAGTTCTACGAGCGATGTGGCCTGCCCATTGCCACTTCAACTTGCAAATTTTACGAACTATGTCGGTGACTCTGGTTCTTCGCCGAATAGCCGTTGAGTGACTCTTAGTCTCTCTAAAAGGGTCTCAAGAAGGGTACCTTACCATATATGAGATCTGCCAGCCTTTTCCCAACTATATTGTGATCGGCTTCCAGTTAAACCAGATGCAGCTGAATATCAGTATTTTACATGGAGCGACTGACTATCGGACCTCCACAACACAGTAATGGGTTATATGATACCCCATGGTAAGACTGGTTGTCAGACTTTAGAGCTTCTGACTAACAGTAACGACTGCCAAAGATCTACAAATGACAGCCGGTACCAACGGCTTTACGTGCTTTCCGAGGCACGGAGGTAACTCGCTATGACCGAAGGTCATCCAGCTACAGACCAACCTTATAAAATCGGCAAAAAACCTTGTTTATAGTATGGGAACCTTAATTTTTTTTTGTGTTTTATAGAATTTCTTGTTAACAACAAAACAGAAATACAGCATCTGTGAAAATTCCAACTGTATAATTAATATCTATCAAGGTTCATGAGATACGGCCTGGTGACAGACGGACAGACAGACAGTAGAGCGGATCTGGATACCTAAAAAAAAATTAAAATAATGAAGAACCGTTCGACCGATTTTGTGCAAACTTCACATAAATAATCTACTAAATAGTCCGAACAAAGCCTTAACATTTGGTTTGGATAGGTGAGCCCGTTCTTGAGTTATAAAGTTACAACGACAAGTAGTGTTATTGATTTTTATACATAAGATGTATATAATAATATTCCACAACTATCACACAACGCAATCTAGTCCCAAGCCAAGCAAATGTTGTGTTATGGGTATTAGACAACTGATAAACATACTTATATATTTTTAAAAACATAAATATTTATCGATAAATTACACCCAGACACAGAACAAATGATCGTGCTCATAACAAAAACTTTTGTCCTTGGTGGGAATCGAACTTACGACCTCTGGCATAGCAGTCAGGGTCAGAAACCACTAGACCAACTGGCCATATGATGATGATTAATACTCACTTTATGAAACCGAAGTACATAGCTAGTGTAAATGTATTACATAATGACCTATTTTTAAATACCTACATTGTAAATAGCAAGCATTAAATCAACACCCTTCGCGAGTGCCATTCTGTGAGGAATCCATACAAGTTTACTGGTTGTAACTTGTAACGGTTTCAGATTTGCATCTTTATAATGCAGTATGAAACAATTAAACAAAAAATAAACTATATAGCTAATGCCCGTGGTGTTTCCTGCGTGAAGTTTGATAATTATTTATCCCACGGTAACCCAAAGGTGACTGACTGACTGACATAGTGATCTATCAACGCACAGCCCAAACCACTGAACGGATCAGGCTGTTTGTCATGCAGGTAGATGTTATGACGTAGACATCCGCTAAGAAAGGATGTTGATCAATTCTACCCCCAAGGGGATAAAATAGGGGATGAAAGATTGTATGATTTTTTGTCAGTTTTAAACCGATCTGGCTGAGACTTTGCATGCATAAAGCTACTATGACGTAGGCATTCCCTAAGAAAGGATTATTAAATAGGGTATGAAAGTTTGTATAAATCTTCTTCGATTTTTGACTGATTACGCGAACGAAACCGCGGGCAAAACTAGTAATAAAAAAAAGAAAAGCAAAAAAAATTAAAACAAATGAAATGAAAACTGAAATCTCTCGAAATACACTAGCTTAACTAGTAGCAGGTAGCTCTGTGTTTGAGCCGTTTAGGGTTGAAATTCTAGGGCCACGGGGTCCGAGCGCTCACAATGTTTTTAAAGATATCGCTAGGCGAGTCGACTCTTCAGGTGACCAGAAGGCTGGCCTATTCCTAGTTAACGAATTAGCATTGCCATACAACGTGGCAATGCTGCCAGCGTTCTGGGCACTGTTCCCGTTTACAGCGATGTAGACGTATTCTTTAGAGCCCGTTGAATGTTTTTAATTACTAACCGACTTCAAAAAAAGGAGGTGGTTCTCAATTCGGTCGGTTTTGTTTTATGTATGTACCTACACCGTTTCTTGTCCGATTAGTGTGATTTTTTTTTCGATGCAGCATACTTGCCATTTGGTCCCATAAAAATTTCATCTAATTTGGTTCATGACTTTTTATTTTGTGAGCATTTTTTGAATTTCCGCTATATCGATGACGTGATGATCTTTATTTTCTGTGTTTCTTGCACGATAACTCCCCCAATTGTGGACCTATTTTCAAAATTCTTTTTTTTTTGTACTAGAAATCGTTCACTTACTGCAAGTTTCATCAAAATAGGTTCAGCAGTTTTTGAGATAGGGAATTTTATTAGTTTATTAGTTTTATTAGTTTTCAATGTAATTTAATTTAATATACTAACACTAGTGTTTAAGATGTTTAATAACAAATGAGATTGTATTATCTGTAATAAATAATAGTAGATTACGCACCAAGAGAGTAAAGCATTGCCTTACGTCACGGGCGTATTGAATCCCGAAACGACACTAAGGATTCTGGGGTGAACCTCCGCAGCGCAGCGAGGAGGTTCAAGTGTTAATTCCCGAGTGAAACGAGGGAATTAAGTTAAGAATCCTTAGTGTAGCGAGGGATTCAAGTCAGCCCTAGACAAGGCAGCTTTACTCCCGAGGAGCGTACTCTGCTTTTCACACCTACTGCGAGGAAATAAATACGATTTTTAAAATTTGATGTGACAACCTTCGAACGTGAAGTTGGCATCACTGCAAGCGATCAGCTGTTGCTGCCAGCGGCCGCCATTACGGATACGACACCTTGGTGAAAGTTTTCATACGGTTTTATTTGAGGTTCCAAATTCAAATCACATTATTCCCACGGGAATAATGAAATTCAGTACATATATTATTCCCGGCTCGAGCGAGGGGGAATAATGTCATGCTTTACAGTAGGTTTGCCTGACGTATAATTTGACATTTACGAGCAAGTAGTGTGAAAATATTATTATTATTATTGTGTACATGAGCGATGTTAATACAGTGCTACGAATAAAAAAAATCTAGTGCCGTTGTAGGAAAATGATGTATTTGACAAGAATTCGGGTTGTATATTTAAACTAAAAAGAGTAAAATAAAAAACTTATTCCAAAAAAGTAATTAATTCTATTATTGATAAATGTCTCATATCTTTACATGATCCTTCTTTAGTGCTGGAATCTCAAACATCTGTATTATCTTTGCAGGAGCTGTCAAAGTTGGACACGCAGGTGCTCGGCTCGTCAGCGCCCCCGACGTCTACGGCCCTCTCCTGCTCCATCGACCTGCCCACTGATGTTATCTCGGAGGTAAGTTGTTAACATCGATCAGATGGCTTATCCTTATTATCTTTAAGCGTGAGTAGTTAGGCTGCTGTGCTGCTGTGGGCGAAGGCCCTTAGGCAACGACGATATATTACTAGACTCCTAATAACAGGCGACCGATATCTGTCAACACGTTAGGCAAAAAAGTCTTATATCCGTCTTATTTCGACCACTCCTGTGAGTCGTAAACATACCTTGAGTTAGCCAATTACAATGCAGTACCCCGTCCCCCTCGCGTACGTAGTACCTCAGCGAGTTGACAGAATAGTTTTTGTTCTTTAGATCGTGCATGCGGAGTCTAGTAATATATCGTCGTTGCCTAAGGACCTTCGTCAACTGCCACTTATTTCAAAGATTAAGTAACACATAATGTTGACTTCATAACGTTCTCCCAAGTGCTAGACGCCCACGGCGACTTGCCACCAAGACGATCTCTTCCACGTAGGCATGCGAGCGGCGAGTATGGGCGACTCGCTGTCTGACCATGAACCGTGCCCGGGTCGATGGTTGTCTTCCA
This sequence comes from Agrotis ipsilon, assembly GCA_028554685.1. Classification (NCBI taxonomy): domain Eukaryota; kingdom Metazoa; phylum Arthropoda; class Insecta; order Lepidoptera; family Noctuidae; genus Agrotis; species Agrotis ipsilon. Next base: position 7,460,096 of record CM052983.1, on the reverse strand, counting down.
CGCGCGCCTCAAAGAGTGTTAGCACAATGACGGGGCTGTCTTTAGAGGGCCAGAGCCTTCCAGGGTCGCTAACGAATACCCCGGAAAGTAAAGGGCCATTGAAAGACACCTTGGATTAGTCAGTACAAGTCTGACAGTCCCTCCTGACCTGTCCTCATTCCATGATAATATCACGCTGTTTCCACTTCTTTTTCCTACTCCTCCACTATTCTGATTAATTTCGTTGCAGGTTTTGTGTTATTACTGGCTTTATCGGCGAAGTAAATAAAAGGAGGTGTGAGAGGTAAAACTTTGTGTGTTTATTGGTTCAAACCCACTTAGACTATAATACAATATTTGAGGGCGACTATTCGATACCAAGTCGGGCTGTGCACTGGCTCCCCGATCGCGTGGCGTCGCCTCGTATATCGAAACTGCTGCGTTGGCATGATTGCTACTTTGTGTCACCACAGTATTCCCCCCCTATTTTTATAATTTGTTAAAATTATACAAAAAATGGGAGCATAATTCCCTTGGATCTGCTTAGTACCTTATAAGAGTGGCGACATTATATCCTTAGTTTCTACTTATTGAACATAATACATGTTACATATTTACACACTGGGTTTTGCTTATCAGCAATGTCCGTGGCTATGAGTTCTGCGCGACGTTACAAATAACAAGTATCGTTTTACATGACGACATTGTATACATTCTATGTTTTCTTAAAACTATGTACTTATGTTAGGTTTTACCTTTTACATGATATTTCTTCTTATAACTACTATGCACCACACTTTCGTATTATTTTAGTATACATCAGTTGCACGGCTAGTAACAGGTTGTTGCACGGTGACGCCTTTGGCCACCGGTGCCAACCCGATTATTTCTGCCTCTTTGCGAAACCAGTTCCGCACATGTTTTCTGCACTGGTGTCTGATTAACCACAGTAGTATGATGCCAAATAGGATGCCAAATGCTATCATAAATATTTCCACTATGCTGATTCGTTGTCCGATAACCTCGTTGGATATTCAAGACAGGTAAATTCATTCACCGGGACACGTCGAGCTTCATTGTCTCGGCGCTTTTCTGGTGGTTGCCACTGTTGATTCTGGCTATCAGGAGTTGCAGTTGTTTGGGAATAGTGTGGATGTTCCAATAAAAAAAAATACGCTAGAAAAAAGTACAGTTTCCTACGTAGTGATTGCTCCTTGCATTTGTGTCCTTCACTGAAGAAACCTGCTTTTTCCGCAGGCGGTGTTGTCCCCGGACAAGGCGGGCTCCCTGCTGTCTGTGCAGTCAGCGCCCACGGAGCAGCGAGAGCGCCCCGCCAGCCTGCTGCTCGAGCTGCCATTAGCTACGGTAAGAACACCTTTTATTTAAATACTAGCAGCCCGCCCCGTGCTTCGCTACGTGTTACAAAAAATGTGATAAATGAAGAACCGCTCTACCGATTTTGTGCAAACTTCACATAAATAATCTACTAAATAGTCCGAACAAAGCCTAAACATTTGTTTTGGATAGGAGAGCCCGTTCTTGAGTTATGAAGTTACAACGAAAAGTGGGATTGATTTTTTTATATCCCTTTGAAAAAAAATTATTAGTACGTTATGTTACATTCATCTTCAGCCTGTACATGTTCCCACTGTTGGGACACAGGCCACTTCTCTGTGAGAGAGAGTGGGTCATAATCCACCACGCGGGCCCAGTGCGGGTTGGTAGATGTCACATGTCTTCGAATGTTTGGTTCTAAGACATGCCGGTTTCCTCACGATGTTTTCCTTCACCATTTTGAGAGCAGTGGTGATGAAATAAATTACACAAAGTAATGCGCCTGGGCGGGGTTCGAACAAATGACCTAAAACTCGTAGGTCAAGGTATGGGCACTGGGCAGTTACATTATCAAGAAATATTTGTTTTTTTTTTGTGGTGAGCACATCTAATACAGGAATCAATTTGTTATTGATTAATTGTTTTTTTTTTAACATATGATTTTCACATGAGCAAGTATAGGAGATACTAATTAAACAAACAGCTACAAAATTGCTCAGAATTACAGGGGCCTTAGCTAAACAGCAGACGACAATCATTATCACTCAGCAGTCACCAATACATTTTCAACTTTATACCACAACACGTAAAAATGAAAATTTATTAAAGACTGCGGAGCGATAACGAACGCAACAATCGAAAACGATCTGTAAACTTCAATAGATTTTCAACTTTACGCGCTGGGGTATAAAGTTGAAAATGTATTAGTGGCTGCTGAGCTGCTGTCGTCTGCTGTTTATCTATAGGGCCTTTATACCAGCGAACGACCGTTTAAAATGAGCCCGGCTGTTCTTGCCCATACCTCGCTACGCTCAAGCTCCAATCTTTCGTTTTACAGCAAGTAGGAGCATACCTGTCGGCCATGTCTCCGACGGAGCAGGAGGAGGACTCTCTGCTGACGTTGTCGTCGGTCACGGCGCGCCCGCTGCTCGCCGCTTCGAGGAAGCTTCGCCCAGCGCCCGAATCCACGGCTGAGTGAGTACTGATGTTTTGACTCTCCACAAGCAAATGACAGGGGGGGCTTTAGATGGCCAAAGCCTGCCGGGGTCGCCAGCCTTACGAATAACCGTGGCCCCGGAACGTGAAGGGCTATTGAAGGAAACCGTGGATTTTAGTCAGTACAAGTCTGACAGTCCCTCTCGCCTGCCCTGGATGGGTCCTCCCATTTGATGATTTTACCACGATTAAAAAAGTAAATGTGTTTATACTTAGTTATTTGTAAAACATTAACGACCTTTACTGTGAAACCAGACCAATGAGATTTTAAAAAATGAGATGTTTCACGTGAAATGAAATATTTTTTCCGTTAACAATGTATAAAACACCTGAATTTTTATCGATACATAGGAAAGTGACAAAATATGTTACAAATTTTTTGTTTGCCTCGTTGTTTTTTTTCTGCCTTTCTACTTTTTTACTTTTCGAATTAACTTTTATTTCTGTGCGATTAATTAAATCATATCATAATACGAGTTTTTATTGTGGAATACAAATACAGTGCAAAATATTGATCTTTAATAGAATGAAGTTCGGAACGGCTATATCCCGCCATTTTTTCTTTATTTCTATCTCCTCAAAACCACAAACAATGTTCCTGACGTCCACACAACATTAAAAAAAAAAAAAAAAAAAGCGTTTATTGACCCAGAAAATACATTCATTCAAAGTTATTATTATTATTTAAGGTTAAGTGGCTCCTTATAATGTATTGCCATGAAAATACTGATGCTGATTCCCGAACTAAGCTTAGCTTGTATTTCGGGAGACAGTGTTCAGTCGCAGGAAATGACATAAAATATTTACAAGTAGTCCGAGTGAATGTTGTTAAATTTTATATTGCTATGTATATTAGTGCAATGGTTAGTAGATTTATAGTAAAAGTGTGTGAGTGGTTTATTTTGTATGTAGTATGTGTTGGTAGTATGTTAGTAGTGTGCGGGGATATATGTGATGGTGTTTGAGTGTACTAAGTGTGATGTGTATGTGGTGAGGTGTGGTGTGATGTTCTACGCAATGTATGTCAGCAGGTCTTCAGTCTGAAGATAGTCGAGTCCTTGCAGCCAATCAGAGACTTTGTTTTTAAGATCACGTCTGCTGCACCCTGCAATGTCTAAATCCCTATGAATGCTATTGTATAATTTACTACTGGTGCTGGTGAACTGTCTTTTAGCAAAGGCGGTCTTACAGGGAATGGTATGGCATACAGATCTTTTACTGCGTATATTTGGATCTGGGATGGTAACATGTTTGTGTTTCCTAAGGACAGTTTTGAGCACAAAGAGCTGTCTCACCGTGAGTACCTGACAGTCCGAGTATAATTTCGTGGTCGGATACCTGTAGGGCTTTTTGGTCATCACTTTGAGTACAGCTCTCTGCGCTCTTTCCAATCCAATAAGATGTGACTTAGCAGCCCCACCCCATACCGTAATGCAATATTGGATAATGGACTGCGCAAGGGCTAAGTAGACAAGTTTTAACTTTTCGTAACATGCACTATGTCTTAGTGTTTTAAATAAATTGATTAGTCTCCTCGTTCTGGATGTAATGGACTCTATTTGTCTATTCCAACGCAGCCCACTATCGATATATACACCTAAATATTTTACGCACTCTACGCGTGTTAGTTCCTTACATGAGCAGTTATTCTCCAAGAGACATGAGTGAGCCTTAATGGAGAAATCTTGGGATGGATTTTTCGATTTGGTGATGGAGAGAGGCGTATAGTGTGTTTTTGATATGTTTAGTGTTAGTAAATTGTTTGCAAGCCAGTCTTTAGTCTTAAATAGAGAGAATTCAGCTCTTTCCTTCACAGCTTGCCAGTTTGGCCCCCAAACGAAGATGGCAGTATCATCTGCATAAGTATATATGTTAGTATTGGGAAGGGACATTGTGCAGAGATCGTTGATATAGAGCTGGAAGAGAGTAGGGCCCAGTACGCTCCCTTGAGGGACGCCATATGTGATTGTACTCTCGTCACTAGTGTAACCTCCTATCAAGACTTGCTGCTTCCTATTTGCGAGATAGTCTTTAATCAAGTTGAGTGCTACACCTCGAATGCCTAGCTTTTCAAGCTTAGCCAGTAGAATGGGGACCGAGACCGTGTCAAACGCTTTGGAAAGGTCTAGGAATATACATAAACAAGCGTTTTTTTTCATCCAATTTGTTTACTGCAGCTTTGGTTAGGTCCAGTACGGCGTCTTCTGTTGATATTCCCGTGCGAAAGCCGTATTGGTTGTCAGCTAAAATGTTGTACTTGCTTAAAAAACTTTTAAGGGCAGTATTTATTATTTTTTCCAGAATTTTTGATAATACTGACAACACGGCTATGGGCCTATAGTTGTTGACACAGTCTCTGTCCCCACTCTTATAGATTGGGTGAATTATGGCTTTTTTATAAGCTTCTGGAAAAACTCCAGAAGCTATAGCACAGTTACAAACGTGTGTGATGGGGGGTATCAGTTCTTGACGACATTGTATTATTACTTGAGTAGGGATACCATCCCAGCCAGTTGCAGTGTCAGGCCGCAGTTTTAGTATTACGTTTTCAATGTCTGATTCATTTACTTCCGTAAGAACAAGTGAGCTTGACGGGCCACTGACAGAAGTGAAGGAAGACGGTGTTGGTAAGGAAGGATTCAGATTGTTAGAGGATGAGGAGATTATTTTATCGGCCAAGTTTTTTCCAACATTTGTGAAGAAGTTACAGACATCATTGACGGATTTATTCGGATCAGCTGATATTTTTAAGAGTTCTGTGGGGGTTGCCGTGGTTTTATGAGTATATGTTATGCGTTTTATAGCTCTCCATAGGGCTTTAGGGTTATTACCGGCCTTGTCTAATTCACTTTTTTCGAATGCTGTTTTGAGTTTGCGAAGGAGGCTGTTGCAGAAATTACGATATCGGGTATAAGTTAGCTTGAGAGTCATGTTAAAAGGATCTTTTTTAGATTTGTTATGTAGTCTGTCACGGTTTTTAATGCATCGAATAAGCCCAGGTGTGATCCACGGTTTTATTGATCTTTTCCTTCTAGCCACTGGGATTTTCTTTGTGTGTGCATCTATTATTCCTGCTACCATGGATACAAGTGTGTCTGCTGCGAGGTTTGCATCACTAGTTCCAAGTATGTTAGAGAAGTCAGCGTTTCTAAGGTCAGCTTTTATTTTTGAGTAGTCCAAGCAGGTTCTAGTGAGTTTTTGTTTTATGGTAGGATTGTTTTTGTCAATATTCAATATAATGGGCATATGGTCTGTTATATATGATTGTAAAACTAATGTTGTGGAACTAAGGTTTGAATTTGTGAGGATGTGGTCTAGGCAGGAACTGAGTCTAGTAGGATGGGTGTGTGTTGGGAAGAGGCCGTGGGTTGCATTAAAAGTGAGGTATTCTTCTCTCAGTGGATCTGTACTATTCGCGCATAGGTCGATATTAATATCACCTATTAGAAATATGTTACTGGATGTTAACCCATTGTATGTAGTATTGAGGCTGTCTATAAAATTGTTAAACTTGTCTCTGGTTTTCGAGGATGGAGAGCGATAAACGGCCACAATGCTAATGGAGCTCTCGATTTGGCAAATTAAACAGCTCGCTTCTTTGAATGCTGGTTCCCTTATGTTACAAACTAAATTTTTATTGGTATATATAACAACACCGTCATTTTGGTTCAGTGGAGACTTTGTGCAATGAGCAATGAAACCATCAATACTAGGAAGGCTGTTGACCTTACGAAGCCAGCACTCGGTCAAGACGATGACGTCGCAGTTGATCTTAATCATAGATAGTAAAATGCAGAGTTGGTCAAAATTCTTCTTTATGCTTCGGATATTCATATGGAGTAGTTTTATAGCATGTTTTGAGCTTTTAACGTATGTGTGGCATTCCTCCGGGGTACAGATGTATGAGCAGGTTTTTTCGTACGAGTCTAGCTCGCAGTTAATGTTTTTTATGTTAGCCATTTGTAAGAAACTATAGATCTATTTTGATGGACTAGACTGAAGTGCGCTAACTTGTGAAGTGTAACAGGTGTGTTTGTTTTGTGCATGTGATAAGGTAGATGAGTTTTGGTTGCAGGTTTGTTTACCAATGCGAGTGTAATTGTGAGTGGTGATTGTGATGTATTCGTGGCTTTCAGCAAGTGTGAGTGCGTTTTGTAGAAAGGTTGATTGTGATTCGATATTAGGTTATTAGTACAAAAGTGATTAGTAAAATTACAGTTTTGACAATAAAAAACGTAAAAGTAGGTAAGATAAAACAGACATTCAGTTTGAAGAACAAACATTAGTAGTCAGATTTTTTCCGTGTGTAAATTCTGTAGTATTTGTTCTGAAGAGATGTGTACTTGCTTTTCTCCCTGCGTTTTCCGCAAGAAGATGTTGCCATTTGACGTCCAGCAGTATTTAAAGTCATGCTCTTTCGCAAACTCTTTGGACAGGTAAAAGAGTTTCTTGATGCTTGCAGGAAGATGTTCACTTACATAAACTGCCTGCCTTTTACCAGGGATATTTATGAGGTCGGTGTGTAATTTATCCTCCGATGATGTATGGCTTCTGTTGAACTCTCGTAGCGCGGCAAGTACTTTTTGTTTCGTTTGAACAGTGTGGAACTCCGCGACTATAGGGCGAGTACTATTGGGATTACCAGGAAGACGGTAAACATCTCGAAGATCCGAGGAGGAGGTCTGTGATCCAATAGCTTGGCTAATCTTAATGACAACACTAGTTAGTCCCGTACTCGTCTCGTCGTCCAACTGTGGGACGTTTCTTATCTCTATTGTGGATGACCTTGATTTGTAGTGGAGATCCTGCACTTTTCTTTCAAGATTTTCAATACACTTCCGATGTACTAGACGTTCTTTTTGCAGGTTTTCAACTTCAGATTTAATTTCTTCGTGCTGGAAATTAATAAATTTCATAGATTTGTCTATTTCTTCAAATGATTTCTGCATGTTAGAATTCTGTAGCTTAAGCTCCGATATATCAGTCGACAGTTGTGACATCAAGTTGTTCTGTTTTGAAAATATTTCATTCAGTTTGGCATCCAACTCTGACTTCCAGGGCCTGCAGTCTCAACATAGATAGCGATTCGATCGATACGTAGCGATCGCTAAATATTAACGAAAAAATTCGCATGCCATAACGACTGTCAAAAGTCTAGCGTCCGAGATAGCGAGCAAAGTCGGTAATTATCTTGGCTTTGCGATGTCGCTATGCTTACGAAAATTGTATTCATAGAGTGGTAAATTAATCATGTTTTTGTCAGGGATTCTAGGCTTTTATACCACTAATGCAGGTATACATGTGCACTAATGCTGTAAAACATTGGCAGTTGAAAAAAACTTTTATTTACAGGGAAAATTGAAAGATAAGATACTCTCAAAAATATATTTTCCTTATAAAGTTGTGCATAAAAAAGGTAAACCCTATCATGTTAACACTTTATTTCATCAAAATGTGTGAGATTCTTAAGCCGTTTTTAAGAATAAGTACTCATAACCAAGAACTTATTCGTTTGTTTCCTTGCAACACCTAAGTAGACGTTCAACATGTCAAACAGGCAAACTGTCGTTGTCAAGTTTGATTGTACAAAAACATTGTTTCGCATAATAATATCATAATTATTATATTTAAAATAACGGAAATAAAACGGTGTTTCCATGGACAGCTATAAAGGCGGAGGCCCGCCGTGACCCAGCAGCGTGAGCGTCAGGTAAGTACAACCTACAACGACTATTTCAATCCGTATTTTTGGTTCTAAATTGAATACTTTGTTTACATCCAAAGTATTCTATGCAGTGTCCGATCAACACTGATTTTGTATTATATTGATGCCCTAAGTCATCCAAGCCTAAGGGCGGGTAGGGGGCTTACTTATACTTACTACTGTTTTCTACACAAACCTTGGTATATTAATGTTTATCATTTATGTTCATTCGTCGTCTATTGAGTTCTTCGCCAGTCAATTTCAAACAGCCTTTCATGTGCCAGCAAATAAATTTATGGCGCCCCCTGAGACGTGATGCCCTTAGCAATTGCTTAATTTGCTTAAGGGTTAACCCGGAACTGATTTTTTGTTTACATGATTAATATGTTTCAGTGTACGCCACGTGTTACATCTTCTCAAATTGATGCGCTTTTGGCGCAAGCCAATACCTGCTGATATAGGCTGAGGCAACCAAGGTACAAGCCGAGGCGTCGCTGCTAAATAGCAAGAATGTGCAGGCAGCAAGCAAAATAGCTGATACGATTGCTAATTGTGTAAATAAAAATAATAAATGATATTACTTGGTTTTTTTATTTGAAAATAGAGTATACCATAAAATGAAAATATCTAGTAGGTATTAAAGGTTCTTCTTCATGCGCTCTGTCCTTTGTCCTGTATAAGAAAATTAAAATTTCTTGAATATTCGCAAAATGGTGTTAGGTACACGTATCTGAATGTTTATAGTAATTAACAAAATAAATCAGTCGATAAGTTACCCATCATCATGGACTTTACCATTGTCCACCAATGTGGTGTATTCTGATTTCTGTTATCTATATTTAATCCTCATATTCTGGACTGGATAATTATAAGCCAGCAGTATACTGCTGATGTTCCTGGCTAAGCAGTGTGTTTTGGTATATTTATACTCCGTTGTGCCAGGGCGTCAATGTTTATGGAAGTCATTCAATCACGGTTTTAGAGGATATCCATCATCACCTAATGGGCAACCTCTTCTAGGCAAATTTTTATGTTCATTTATGCTTATTCATCTAGAAAGAAAGTACGGCAGTCCCCACTAAGGAGCTCGTGAAAATTCTATATAGATTAAGAAATTGTCCATCCTTCAAATCCAAGGGAATTACGTTTTCTCCCCGGTTTCGTGCTGTTTGCCGCCTTATTAACACATCGCGTCTGTTCTCGAGCACAACTAAGTCCCACGCTAAATATTCTACCGGGCTTTTTATTATTTAAATACTATTTATTAAATATTTTCGTAATGTAAAATCCTACTAATATTATAAACGTGAAAGTTTGTATGTATGGATGTATGGATGTTTGTTACTCTTTCACGCAAAAACTACTGAACGGATTTGGCTGAAATTTGGTACACAGATAGTTTATAACCTGGATTAACACAGAATAGTTTTTATCCCGATTTTATGTTCCCGTGGGATAATTTTCGAGTTGTAGCGGGTGAAACCGCTGGCAGCAGCTAGTAAACAAATAAAGCAATGGCTTGCAGTCTTGTCAAATTTTAACGAAAAAAATCGCCTGCAATAACGACTGTCACAATGAATGCAAGTCTCTACATCCGAGGTAACGAGCAAAGTCGGTAATTATGATGATTTTGCGATGTCGCTAAGTTTACGAAAATTGTATTCATAGTCCGGTTAATTATTAGTATTTTAGAAAAAAACTTTTTATTATAGGGAAAATTGATGGATAAGATATTCTCTAAAAATATTTTTTTCCTAAAAAATTGTGCAGAAGAAGGTATAACGTATTAGGTTAACACTTAATTTCATCGAAAAGTGTAAGTTTCATTTACCGTTTTTAAGAATACTCATAACAAGGAACTTATTAGTTTGCTTCCTTGCAACACCAAGACGTTCAACATGTCAAACAAGCATACTGTCACTGTCAAGTTTGTTTGTGCAAAATCAATGTTTCGCAAATTTAAAATAACGGAAATAAAACGGGATTTCCATGTACAGCGATACAGATGGATACAGGCGCAGGTCCACCGTGTGCCAGCAGCGTAAGCGGCCGGTAAGTACGACCTACAATGACAATTTTTATTCGTATTTTTGGAACTAAATTTAATACTTTGTATACATCCCAAGTATTATGTGCAGTGCTGGATTAAGACTACTTGATGCCAAGCAATCCCAGCGTATGGGCCCCCTACCATTTTTACATTTTTACTATGCTATCCTTGGGATATAGGTACACGCTTATCTTTTAAGTTCATTCATAGACGGAGTTCTTTGTTAGTAAATTTCAAAAAGCGTTTCGTGTGCTAGCAAATAATTTTCCGGTCCTATTTATGGTGCCCCCTGAGACGTTACGCCTTAAGCTGCTATTGCTTAATTACTTCAGCTAGGGTTAATCCGGAACTGATATTGTGTTTATATAATGAATATTTTTATGTTTCAGGTTTAAGCGTACGCCACGTGTAACATTGCTCAAATTGATGGATTCTTGGCACAATCAGACGCTGCCAAAATGTAGTCTGAGGCAACCACGGTACAAGCCGAGGCGTCGCTGCTATTTGCGCAGGCTGCAAGCAAAATAGCTGAAGCGATTGCTAATCTATCACAATTATTTTGTAAATAAAAATAATTAATGATTTTACATGTTTTTATTTGAACAGGGAACACAGAGTATATTAAAACTAGTATTTATGAGTTTTCTTCTTATGCGCTCTGCATCAGCTCGTCCAGAGCCTGCATAACAAAAATAAAATTTCATGAATATTCACAAAATGGTGTTAGGTATACGTATCTATTTATTTATAGTAAAATAACAACACAAATCAGTTGATAAGTTACCCGTCATCATGGACTTTATCACTGTATATACGGTTCGTACATCTGTTGGCGTTTTTTGGGATTAACAACTAAATACAGTTTTTACCACACCGAAGCATATTTCTATGATGTTCCTGGCTGAGCGTACTTCGGTAATTTGTAATCCGATGAACCAAGGCTTTAATGTTTATGGGAGTTATTAGCCACGGTTCTAGAGGCCCACGGTTTTATCAATCATCACCTAAAAGATTAAACATATAAAGAAATAATGGGCAACCTCTTCAACACATTGTTATTCTCATTCATTGTTACTTACCAAGCAACTGCTGCTTCATTGTTGAGAGCACTATTGAAGTTGCCCACATTTGAGCTTGCTACTGGCCATCGTTCATTAACATTTAAAATATTTATATCAGAGTCACACTCCTGTAATATATCAAATAATCATGTAAAAAGGTACATACTTTTAAAGAACATTTTAGATTTTATAGAACGGAAGGTCAACTTACAACTTGCACATTACATGAATGGCCCTAAACCATTGTCCACCATCTGCATGGATGTGGTGTTCTCTGGTTCCTGCAATCTATATTTAGTCTTCATATTATGTAGCACTGCACATCCATTAATTCACTAAGGAGCCCGTGAAACAGGTCCTTTGATATCAAAGGTATTTTCGTTTTTTTCGTCGGTTTCTTGATATTTGTGGCCGCATTAGGTACATTGCGTTTCTTTTCAAACAAAACTAAGTCCCACGCTAAATATTATACAGTTATTATTGTTTAAATACTATTGATTTAATATTTTCGTAATGCCAAAACACAATATGGCAATGGTAGCGATCGTAGCTATCTCCTAGCGTGCCTTCAAAAACGGTCGCAAAGAAATTGACATAACTTTACGAAAATCGTTATTTTTGCGAAAATATTGTCAATGTTTGCGATGACACTCGATAATTTTGGGAGTAGAGACTACCAAAAATCGTTACAATTGGGTCGTTAGGACTTAGCGACCGATTTTTGACGCAAAGCGATCGCTATGAATGTCGAGACTACCGCCAGCCGTATCGACCGTAGCTATCACTTAGGAGGCTGTCAAAAATGGTCGCAAAGTTAGCGATGACACTCGGTAGTTTTGGCAGTTGAGACCGTAGAGACTACCAAAAATTGATAGAATCGGATCGTTAGGACTTAGCGACCGATTTTTGACGCAAAACAATCGTTATGTATGTCGAGACTGCAGCCCCAGTTATTCAGCAGAGACATTATTTCCTCCTTAAAACCCTGTTGATCTTGTTGCGGTGATCCAGGTTCGTTTGGACGAGAGTGTTTAATCTTTCGTTTTTTGTTTACATTTATACCGGAGATATTACTCTGGATCACAGCTGAGGTCAAGTCTGACTCCGATTGAGAATGACTAATCAAAGGTTTTTCGACTGAGGAGGGTGAACGCTGTTCCGACATAATGATTATCACTATTTAATTTATGCAAGTTACGGTTCGAACTATTGCGCGCAGTAAACTCGTAGGCGTAGCGTCGCAGACTCGATGCGCAGGCGCTGCCGCTTTGCGACAAAATAAATAATAACACTCGCTACGTAGCACGGCAATCATATGCGAGATTCGTAGGCAGTACCCTTTTCATGTATGGCTCAAACAGAATTTTTTTTTAAATACAAAAAGTGTAATCGTCCGTGGGATTCGAACTCGAGCATGAAAGGTCGAATTGAGCCGCTCACTTATCCACACGACTAGACGAACAATATCAGAAATGTCGAAATTAGCAATCAGCTCGTAGTAATTTGTAACGGGTTACCGACGAAGTTGTTGGTTGGGTTGGTACCGTTATAAACACAGTTCAAAGTTCACAGTCACACTTTAACTTTTATATAAAATTGAGTTCGTTATTTTAGAAAAATGATGATTTTGGATAGTTCCACTGCGTGTATCACCACGATTTTTTCACAGATCACCACTTGTATGATGCACTTTGAGTTTGTAAGTACTTTGCGAAGAAATACGTGTTTTAGACAACTTTTTAAAAATTAAAACTGTAGGAGGAATTGACAGTAGGTCTGCACTCGGTTGCGGACGACGAACCGAAAAACTTTCTACCTTATTTCCCAAACATTTAAATTCTCTTTTTCCCTGTTCCAGAAGTACAGCTCCTCCAGATGGTGGCTACGGCTGGGTGGTGGTCTTCGGAGCCTTTATGGTGCAGTTCTGGGTGGCCGGCCTGTTCAAGTCCTACGGGGTCCTGTACGTGGAGATCATGGAGACTTTCCCGGATTCATCTGAATCTGTGGCATCTTGGATCCCGGCAGCGCTGTCGACGCTGTGTCTGGCTCTCGGTAAGATATTTTTTATATTGTCCTTCTGTAGGAATTTCTTGTCTTCTGGGGAAGAATAAGTACACTGTAGGTCATGCAAATAATATAATATTTCTACAACTATCACACAACGCCATCTATTCCCAAGCTAATCAGAGCTTGTGTTATGGGTACTAGACAACTCATAAACATAGTTATATAATTCTAAATACATAAATGTTATAGATAAATTACACCCAGACACAGAACAAATGATCGTGCTCATCACACAAACACTTGTCCTGGGTGGGAATCGAACCCACGACCTCTGCCATAGCAGTCAGGGTCACTAAGCACTACCAATAGGCCTGTCAAATGTGTACCGTACTGGAATTAAAATTGTAACGTGTAGCGCAGCAATGGATCAGCCACTGCGCAAATCGTATTGTTTTCGTTTTGTTTACTGTATACCTACTACATTTTATTTATGACTAGATTTCCGGGCAAACTTCGTGCCGTTTCAGAAACAAAACTAAAACCTTTTAAACCTTCCCTGGACTACATAAAATAATTCAAAACCAAAATCAGCCAAATCGATCGAGCCGTTCTCGAGTTTTAGCGAGACTAACGAACAGCAATTGATTTTTTATAATACTCGTTGACTAAGATGACCCGGCGAATAGAGCAGTTCGCGGCTAAATAATTACAGTCACAGTCCGATCTTTCGGGTTAAGCCGCACTTACCGAGGTTAATCGGTGGATGGGTAACCATCTGTCATAGCGAGTTTCCTCCGTGCCTCGGAAAGCACGTAAAGCCGTTATTCCCTGCTGTCATTTGTAGATCTTTGACAGTCGGTACTGTTAGTCAGAAGCTCTAAATTCTGACAACCAGTCTTACCATGGGGTATTTATTATACAGGGTAATTTTTTATGTAGTTCGGATATTTTAATATGTTATACATTTACGAAAATTAATGAACACGTATTTTTTATTTTTTTGTTTTACCTAAAAATAACAAAGTTATCGCTAATTCAAGAATTGCTACTTGAAACAGATGTTCATGGTCACCCGATGGCTTATATCAGCTGTGAGCTCGACCCGACTGTCTGTGTCGCACACTAAGCGCGGGCGCTACTACGTAAGGTTGAACGACCGTATCTACACCGATCCATACTGTGTTCTAGCTTCAAAATTATTGTTATTCACGTATCTAAAGTTTTTTAAAGTTTAGCACTGATCTACAGGGTTGTTTGTCCTTGAGCTCGCATACGAGGGACACTTTCTTGTTCGTACATTGTTCTAGCTGCACTAAGACTTTCACGGTTTCACCACTGAGTAAATAAACAGGTACCATATCGTAGTACTCGCGATTTGAAAATCGTTGGGACGTCATTGTTACGACTTACGACCGGCGAGTGCGTCGGCGCAAGCGTGAAATTGCGACACGTGCCACGTTATCGATGCGCCTGAGTTGACTGGCGCTTACCGGGCGGCGCGGGTTTGTTGTCCTTTACCACGCCCCGCACCCCGCGTCCTGCACCCCGCGTCCCGTACCCCACACCAAACTCCCGTTCCACGTGACTGTTGTCGCATCGCGCGCGTGTTAGATAATATTCTTGCTACGAATAACGTTGTGTCTATGATTTCCTTGTTTCTCGGATATTTTTACTCGGATTTGGTGGGATAAAAAATTAAAAAGTTATTTATGGAAACGTGTTCTATTATCGATATAGAACCACAGAAAAAAATATCCGAAGTACATAAAAAATTACCCTGTATAACCCAGTTACTGTGTTGTGGAGGTCCGATAGTCAGTCGCTCCATATAAAATACTGATATTCAGCTGCATCTGGTTTGACTGGAAGCAGACCACAATATAGTTGGGAAAAGGCAGGCAGATGATGATGGTGATTAGGATGTAGGTTCTCGTGCGATAATTTTCGAGTTAAACTGTTAATCCTACTAATATTATAAACGGCACGTAAAATACGCGCATCTGACGTGGAGTTGCGGATACCAGCCCGTTTTACAATACAAAAACGTGAAAGTTTGTATGTGTAGATGGATGTTTGTTACTCTTTCACGCAAAAACTACAGAACGGATTTGGCTGAAATTTGGTACACAGATAGTTTATAACCTGGATTAACACATAGGATAGTTTTTATCCCGATTTTATGTTCCCGTGGGATAATTTTGGAATTTTAGCGGGTGAAGCCGCTGGCAACAGCTAGTAACGTATATCCTGTCTATCTTCCAGCTCCGTTATCATCAGCGCTCTGTGAGAAGTACTCCTGCCGGCTCGTGGTCTTCATCGGGGGTCTGTTCTGTGCCACTGGACTCGCGCTCTCCTACTTTAGCAAGGGACTCTTACATCTCCTCCTCAGCTTTGGAGTTATGACCGGTAAGATCTTCGGGAAGATTCGAACTAGCAACTGGCCTTATAGACAAACAGCAGACAACACTTTACATTTTCAACTTTATACCCTAGCACACAAAGTTGAAAATCTATTAAAGACTACTGAGCGATAACGAACGAAAAAATGATAATGGTATGTAAACTTCAATAGATTTTCAACTTTACACGCTGGGGTATAAAGTTGAAAATGTATTGGTGACTGCTGAGATTAAGTTTGCCGTATATGATTACTTCCCAGAATTTGATCCTTATTAGGAACACTATCGAACGGTATAATAATACAGGGTGAGATTTTTTTTCTAAAATCAGCGGGTTCGATTCCTCGCCAGGATTTTTGATTTTTCTGAAATCCAATGATGCAGTTTTAGTTGTCGTCAAAATCGGCCTCGAGACTCCTTTCAACGATTTTCGATATTCGTCATAGTTTCGAAAGTAGCCATCCACGCCCAGTTGAAAAATTCACCCTGTATAGTCGTTGCTAGCAACCCATCCTACTCAGTACTTACATATCCCTCGCACACATTCCTCGCTTGTTTTGTATGCGCAAAAATCTAGCTCCGCTAAGCCGTTTCCACTAGAGCACATGTCTGGTGGAAACGCAGCCTTATACGAATCTCTGGACCGAAGTACTCATTTATTTTATTTTATTTGCCTGCAGGCATCGGCGGAGGTCTGTCCACAACGCCAGGCATTGTCATCGTGTCCCAGTACTTCGATAAACACAGGTGAATATCAGCGCATTTAATAAATAATAATAAATAAATATATAATAATATTCCACAACTATCACAACGCCATCTAGTCCCAAGCTAAGCAGAGCTTGTGTTATGGGTACAACTGATAAACATACTTATTTATTTTTAAATACATACATATTATAGATAAATTACACCCAGACACAGAACAACCGATCATGCTCATCACACAAACATTTGTCCTGGGTGGGAATCGAACCCACGACCTCCAGCATAGTAGTCAGGGTCACTAACCACTAGACCAACAGGCCTGTCAAAGTCAGTTTAAGTCTTTCTATTGATCTCCGGCCACCGTAGCCGCGGGCATGCGGGCGGCGAGTAAAGGGCAACTCGCTGTCCGACCATGGACCATGCCCGGGTCGACGGCGCGTCGTGTTCCACGCGCGCCTCAAAGAACGTCAGCATAATGACGAGGCCCCCTCTCAGAGGGCTAAAGCCTGCCGGGGTCGCGGGACATTCCATCACTGTGACCCCGGAACATAAAGGGCTATTGAAGGACACCGTGGATTTTAGTCAGTACAAGTCTGACAGTACCTCTCGCCCTGCCCGGGGTGGGAGGTCTCATTTGATGATTTTACCACGTAAAAAAAAGGCCTTTCACTTGCTATTGTTACGTCGATCGGATTACGAAACCAATCTATAAGCTTCTCAAAGGTTCCACAAGGTTCTCGAATATTCTACTAAAGATTTGAAGTTTCAAGAAAATTCTACCCTGATCTAGATTTTTCGAGATGGTTCTCGAATATTCTAGAAGGTATGGGACTGTATAGAAGTCTATGGATGTTTAAAGAACATTCGACCATCTTCTAGAAAAATCTAGTGGATCTAAAAGAATTATTCTAAATACTGTCATCTCTTTCCAGAGCATTAGCTAACGGCATATGTGTGAGCGGGACGGCGGCCGGCAGCTTCGTATTTCCGATGTTGATTGAGAAGCTAGTCGATATGTATGGATTGCATGGAACTGTGCTGCTATTGGGTATGTTAATAACTTACTTCTCACTGTAATTATTTATTAAATCAGTCACTAGCTCCTTCACGAACTCCTTCACAAGCTCCTTCACGAGCTCCTTCACGGTCTTCACGAGCTCCTTCACGAGCTTCACGAGCTTCTTCACCAGCCCCTTCACAAGCTCCTTAGCTACTTCACGAGCTCCTTCACTAGCTCCTTCACAAACTCCTTCACGAACTCCTTCACAATTTTACTGTAACCCACAGGAGGAGGCATGCTCCACGTGTGTGTATCGGCGACACTGTACCGCCCCGCGCCCGTGAGCTTCAACACGTCCACCCTCGCGGACAGGACGCCGGCCACCACTACAACCACTGAACATACCACGTTATTACACGATATACAGGAAGGTAAGATATACCACAATCTGCCTGCCTCAACGACGATATATTACTAGACTCCTAATAACAGGCGACCGATGACTGTCAACATATTAGGCAAAAAAGTCTTATATCCGTCTTATTTCGACCACTCCTGTGAGCCGTAAACATACCTTGAGACAGAACAGACCTTGAGTTAGCCAAACACAACGCAGTACCCCGTACGGAGGGTACGGGGTACTGCGTTGTGCCCCGTCCCTCTCGCTTACGTAGTACCTCAGCGAGTTGACAGAATAGTTTTTGTTCCTTAGTTCGTGTATGCGGAGTCTAGTAATATATCGTCGTTGGTTAATGTGCTTACACTGATTTCATACAGCGAAATAATAAAGTGGATATGCCCCAAATCTCGGAATTACTTTTAAAGAGCAGAAAAACACCGTGATTTATTAAATAAAAAAGTTATTTAATAAAAAAAAATATTTGTCTAATCTATCTCCGACGTTTTTTTATTATTATTATTTATTCGTAATACTGTTTTCCACACGAGATTGTCTATTAGACAGTCTGGGAGGATCCATACTAATATCAACATTTTCATGCAAGTACTATTTAATATATTTAAGTCAAAGGTGACTGACTGACTGACATAGTGATCTATCAATTGACAGAATAGTGTTTGTTCCTTAGATCGTGCATGCGGAGTCTAGTAATATATCGTCGTTGGCTCGCGATGAGGCCTTTAAATAAATCAGACCTGATATTGAAGCCTATCCCCTTCCCTCCACAGACCAAGGCATCATGTTCAAATCTGACTCCACGAAGGACAATCGTCTCCAGAGCCTGTTCCATCCAGAGAGCGAGATGGCGCTCAACCAGAAGAACCTACTCCTCAACGAGGAAGCCAAGAGGAACAGCCTCATCACAGAGATCATGCATCCTAGTCTTATTGAGGTACATTATGATGTTGATGCGATCCAAGCGATATCGTGCTAAAGTTTTTGACTGGCCTGTTGGTCTAGTGGTTAGTGAACCTGACTGCTATGCCGGAGGTCGTGGGTTCGATTCACGTTCACGAGCACGATCATTTGTTCTGTGTCTGGGTGTATGTATTCGTAGTATCTAATGTGTATGTATTTAGAAATAAATAAGTATATTTATCAGTTGTCTAGTACCCATAACACAAGCTCTGCTTAGCTTTTTTTTATTTTACGTGGTAAAATCAGCAAATGAGTTCTCCCACCCCGGGCAGGGCCTGGGCCCGGGCCTGGCAGACTTTTACTGACTAAAATCCACGGTGTTCTTCAATAGCCCTTTATGTTCCGGGGCCAGGGTATCCTGGGTTAAGAAAAACCCGCGACCCCAGCAGGCATTTGGCACGAAACACGTCCTTGGTCGGACCCATTACTCACCGTCCGCAAGCCCGCTCCGCCGCTGTGCCCTCTGCTGATCAGAGGGACACGCGTTGGAGCGTCCACACGACAGGCTATTCGAGCAAAGAGACTCCTTAGGCACACAGTGCCTAAGGAAGAGTTTTTCCATCCCAGGGTGCACCGGCACGAAAAACTGGTCTTCCCCCCGGACGTATCCGAGAGGGAACTCCAGTCCACGGGCGCACGTGGAGGTTTCCTGTCTTAGCACCACCAGATGGTCACACTGACTTCCGAACTTCTGTGTTCCTTTTTGAGACTTTGGTTCGCTTCCTCTTACCAACGTATTTGCTTCACAGGTTTCCCGTCAACAAATGCAGGCACAACATTCAGATTCCGAAGATTCTGAGGGGCTCGATGTCTTAGGAGTTGTTGGTAAGTGACATCATCACTTCACAGCAATATAATAAAGACCTTGATTTATATAAACTTAGATTAGAATGTCCAGATTTCTTGTATGATCATCATCTCAGCCATAGGACGTCCACTGCTGAACATAGGCCACCCCTTTTGATCTCCACATATACCGATTGGAAGCGACCTGCATCCAGCGTCTTCCGGCGACCTTCATAAGGTCGTCTGTCCACCTTGTTGGTGGACGTCCTACGCTGCGCTTGCTAGTCCGTGGTCTCCACTCTAGTCTTTTCGACCCCATCGGCCGTCTGCTCTGCGAGCAATATGGCCTGCCCATTGTTACTTCAGCTTGCCAATCCGGTGGGCTATATCGGTGACTTTAGTTCGTCTACGGATCCCACTTGAATATTTTTCCCATTGTATACAGTCACTGATACTGCTAGCATACGTCATCCCACTGCTGGGCAAAGGCTTCTCCCCATGACTTCCAGTTTTCACGATCCAGGGCCAATATGGATCACTGGTCATTGGTTTTGTCAAGCTCGTCCCACCATCTTCTACGAGGTCTGCCGCGACGCCTTCTGGCTGTGTCAGGGCTCCACATAGTGGTTATTTTGGCACACAGCTCATTGGGCATGCGGCAGACGTGGCCGGTCTTAACTCATTTCAAAAGAAAAGCGTTTTATTCCCGTTGAAACCCTAAATTATTCCCGTTGGATCCCACATGCTTAAAAATCTGAATGCGAGTAGTTTCAACCACAAAATTGCTTTCTTCGTAAAAGAGAATAATTCTTTAAGACAAAGGCAAAACCCTTTTCTTCTGAAGAACACATGTTGTCATAACGAGGGATTTAACGGGAATAAAAATTGGGCTCCATCGGGAATACCTAAAAATAGGACCGGCTCGGTCTTGTTTATTAGCCACAAGCCCGCTGTACACATTGGGCCAGCATGTTGGGCCAAAATAATGAATTCCAAATGTCGCTGTACACATTGGGCCAAATATAATTATAAATAAATAACACGCGAAAATCCTTTGATTGGTGCACGAAAAACCGACAACTTTCGGTTGGCCGGCCAGTATCAAGCCAACTACCAACATACCGCCAAGTAGGTCAGTACACGTTGGCCCAATGTGTACAGCGGGCTAAAAATATAAAAAAAATCTGCTTTCCCAGGTCTGCCCAAAGAGGTGGTTCGTCTCCGCCTGCGTCCGACACGATCGTCTTCCATCCTCCACTCAGTTGAGGACCTGTCCACTGACAGTACCTGCGTCTATAAGGCAAGGAGGAATCTTAGCAGGTAAATATTATGGAATATACCCGAAATTATTTGCTTATCCACGAATCCAGAGGTGTATCTAAGTGTCTAAACACACTATGCCGAACGTACGCGACCGAAGTTCCGTGGCTGATTTTACGTTCCAATGTATTCGGCTGATATGACACACCATAAGTGCCGAACTTACGCGGCAGAAATTCAGTTGCTTGTTTGTGTTTATATTCAGTGTTTCGAGCGCTGTCGTGGCGTCGTGTCGTGTTATCTAAACAGCCGGACAAACAAATGCTTTATTACTTTTGAGGTGCGACCGAATTTCCGCTGAACTTACCCCCGACTGAAGTTCGGCTGTACGCTATTACGCAACGTAACTTCGGCATAATGTGTCGCCAGTAATTCAAATAGCATTGCAGGCGTAATCATGCCGAACTTCCGTCGCATATCCTCGGCATAGTGTGTTTAGACACTAATAGTACACACCAGTTATGGGCCTACCACTCGCACAAGCATAACCACAGTTCTGCCTGCACAAGCGGGTGTGCCGTGTGGTTGGTTAAAACTGTGACGGTACCTAGGACAATACTTAGTACAACAAAATAAGAATTAATTATTTATGAACGCATTAACGCATGCGATGCGCATCGTAAAGATGATATTTTGAGGAAAGAAAAATTTCAGATTGCAAGTGGGATTCGACCCGCGTCTTCTGTACCCTCAGTACGAGTTTTCACTCTTTTACTTTACAGTATTTACAGCGTTTCTTGTGTGACAAAATGGAAAAGCGCCTCTGGTGTGCGAAGAAGGAACTAATTTTTTCCTTGAAAATTGTTAATTTGAAAGTGTCAAAGTTCCAGTTTACTTTACGTCTCATTTACTAAAAACTCGTGCTGAGGGTACTGGATAGGTACTCCAGACGCCTTAACCAACTAGGCCATTGCAATCCACACTTGCCAGCCGAAATTCTCTATTCCTCGTTAACGCTTCATGGTAGCGTGGCGCCATCTCTTGGATTAGTGTTTAACTAACTTTAAAAAAAAATCTTTCCTCTAAAAATAAGAATTACTTAAATCGAACTTGTACTTCCGGAGATATGCGAACACAAACTAAATAACTCGATACCTACACCTCACTGTTAAGGAGTTGTATCTTCGATTAACAGCTCAGCTACATGAGATGATTATTATCATACGCAAGTACTTAAATTACTTTTTATTTTTTTGCGGTGTTAAAATCATCAAATGGGTCATGGGCCCACCTCGGGCAGGGCGAGAGGGACTGTCAGACTTGTACTGACTAAAATCCACGGTGTTCTTCAATAGCCCTTTATGTACCGGGGTCACGGTGATGGTATAAGTCCCGCGACCTACTTAAATTATATCATAAGATTTCCGAAAACCGATATGTGGGCCTATCGAGGGTTGCCCTCGATTTCTCCAGGATCCAATCATCAGATCTTAACTTGGTGAATATGGGACCACTTCTGCAGTATCTCATTTCGGACAAAAACTGAATTTTCTAAATCGGTCCACAATTGCCGGAGTAATCGCGTAACAAACACACAGAAATAAACATACCGTCGAATTGAAAACCTGCTTCGTTTTTGAAGACGGTTAAAAAGTGGCTTCACTAAGGACGTTAAGTTCTGTTCCGAACCCGAATCTGGGGCCTTAGTCAAACAGCATACGACAGCAGACGACAATCGTTATCGTTCATCAGTCACCAATACATTTTCAACTTTATACCCCAGCTCGTAAAGTTGAAAATCGATTGAAGTTCACAGATCGTTTTCGTTTGTTTAGTTCGTTATCGATCAGCAGTTTTTAATAGATTTTCAACTTTACGCACTGGGGTATAAAGTTGAAAATGTAATGGTGACTGATGAACGATAAAGATTGTCGTCTGCTGTTTGACTAATAAAGGCCCCTGAACACATTATAATGTAAGCCTATTGTGTGTCCCCAGCAAGTCCCTGTACATCCGTCCGCCTCCGAGCCGGCTGATTCCCAGTAAGCTGGCTGAGCCGATCGTGATCAAACAAGAAGAGGTGCAGAAGGAAGATGTTCAAGTGCAGAAGAAGCGCTCCGGATGTGTTGAGGTCATCTCTAGGTAAGTGATGATGGTATTTTTAGGGTTCCGTAGCCAAATGGCAAAAAACGGAACCCTTAGAGATTCGTAATGTCTGTCTGTATGTCTGTCCGTCCGTATGTCACAGCCGCTTTTCATCGAAAGTATAATATAAAAGCTATCCTGTTGAAACTTGGTAAGTAGATGTATTATGTGAACCGCATTAGGATTTTTACAGAAAAATAAAAATAAAACTAATTTTGGAGGTTGCCCCCATACTTACAATAGAAACTCAAAAAAAAAATGTTCACCGTAGCCATACGTGTGGGGTATATTATGGATAGGTCTTTAAAAATGATGTTGAGGTTACTTCTATATTTTTTTTCTAAACTGTTCAGTTTCCGCGAGAGACACTTCCAAAATGGTAAAATGTTGGTCCCCACCCCCCTGTAACTTCTAAACTAAGAGAATGATGAAACTAAAAAATATATATGATGTACACTATGCAAACTTCAATTGGAAATTGGTTAAAACGAGATTTAGTTTTTTTTTAATACGTCATTTCGTAAACCGCAATGAATTCACTTCACACACTTTCACTCAAGGCGAAAAACGTGCCGACGGAGAAAGCTCCAACCGAGGCTATTGTCTCTTTCTAATAGGGTGACCAAACATTTCATGACATATAGGACATTTTGAAAGAAGAAAGCAACTGAACATGATTTAATTCCCCAGGTACCTAGACGTGTCTCTCCTGAAGTCCTGGCGCTTCGGTCTGCTGTGCGCGTCCGTGGCGCTGATGTCATGTGGCTCGCCGTACGCGCTGTACTACCTGCCAGCCTACACCGTCGCCGCGGGACATAGCAAGTCTGCCGCAGGTGCGTATATCTCCATAGTCCCACGGCCCCACAACTGGGACCTCTTAAGGCTGCGCCCTACTTCAATATATCTTACTTGCTTGCACTTGCACGTACCACCTTTTGCAGCGCCTTTATGTCGTAGTAGTAAGGTGGATTTTCGTAGTTCACGGTTGAATTGCATCGCGTCGCACCATTAGTAAATACATGCGACTTAAATCGGCAATCAACTCGATATCGCACGAATCGCGTCGCGTCGCGTCGCGCCATTAGTAAAGTCCACTCAATATTAGTTGGTTAAAGAAGAAAGTTAGTTAAAACCACAATATCTGAATAACTCCACGACCTCATCCTACCAGCCCCCTTCTATCATCGCACATCTAGACGCACGGCAAACTACCATCCTTTCCTTATTGTTCCCGTTTCCAAACGTCTTTTATAATGCGGACAGCGAGGAGTGGAACTCTCTGCCTGCGTCTGTGTTTCCGAAGGCATACAACCCTAATCTCTTCAAAGTTATAGTGAACAGGCTTCTTCTGGGTAAGCTCGCTCCATCGTCGACCTTGTCTTAGTCATTCCTGACCAAGACTAAGGTCAAGAGCAAACCCATCTCTCATAAAAAAAATATCAAACAATTACAGGTCACCTGGTAGCTATAAGCGCAGTGTTGGACCTGTGCGGTCGACTGGGGCTCGGCTGGCTCTGTGACCTGCACCTCTTCTGCAGGAGAAAGGCTTACATTGTCAGGTGAGTCTAAGTTTAAAAAAATACTTTAATACATACCGTTTTCTACTCCTCCACTATTCTTTTCTGATTAATTTCGTTGCAGGATCTAAGACAGGTAAATTCGGGGTGCTAAGACAGGAAACTTCCACGTGCGCCCGTGGACTGGAGTTCCCTCTCGGATACGTCCGGGGTAAAGACTAGTTTTTCGGGCCGGTGCACCCTGGGATGCAAAAACTCTTCCTTAGGCACTGTGTGCCTAAGGGGTCTCTTTGCCCGTATGCGAATATCCTGTCGTGTGGACGCTCCAACGAGTGTCCCTCTGATCAGCAGAGGGCACAGCGGCCGAGCGGGCTTGCGGACGGTGAGTAATGGGTAGCTCGCCGTCCGACCGAGGACCAAGCCCAGGTCGGTGGCGCGCCGTGTTTCGCGCCAAATGCCTGCTGGGGTCGCGGGTTATTTCTTTACCCAGGATACCGCGACCCCGGAACGTAAAGGGCATCCGAAGGAACACGGGTGGATTTTAGTCAGTAAGAGTCTGACAGTCCCTTCCGCCGCACCCAGGGCGGGAGGACTCATTTGATGATTTTTACACCTAAAAAAAAAAATAGACAGGTAAATTCAATCTCCGGGACACGTCGAGCTTCATTGTCTCGGCGCTTTTCTGTTGGTTGCCACTGTTGATTCTGGCTCACAGGAGTTGCAGTGGTGCAGGGAATAGTGTGATGGGTTTGTCCCAAAAAGAAAACCGTCTTAATACAAAAAAGACATCTTCTTCATCATCTTTTTTGTACTTGACAGCTATTAGCGACGTTGCCAACTTTGTGGTTAAGCGAATAAAGAAAAAACGATAGTCAGGGCTTCAAAGAATGGAACCTCCTCACAATGCGCGTGACAGGCCTGTTGGTCTAGTGGTTAGTGACCCTGACTGCTATGCCGGAGGTCGTAAGTTCGATTACCACCCAGGACAAATGTTTGTGTGATGAGCATGATCATTTGTTCTATGTCTGGGTGTAATTTATCTATAATATTTATGTATTTAGAAATATATAAGTATGTTTGTCAGTTGTCTAGTACACATAACACAAGCTCTGCTTAGCTTGGGACTAGATGGCGTTGTGTGATAGTTGTGGAATATTATTATACATATTGTGTCAAGAAGTAATAAGTTCTATTATTAATTTCAGTATTCTAGTTGCTGGGATTGCTGTGCTGACTCTACCTAGCCTTAAATCGTGGTGGGCATTAGCCATCGCTTCTGGTAAGTACGAACATTTTAGCCATTTTCGTCATTTAAAAGATGATCTCATAGAGTAATATTGTTTTAATGTAACTTTTATGTATGTAGAAAAGGGAGGCCAGGCGTGTTGTATAGCGTCATCTCACTTTCACACTGAAGTAAAGTTAATCTGACGTTCCATTCGATATTGGCTTGAAGTTAGTTTGTGTTAAATGTAGAAAAAGCGAGCGAGTAAATTTTGATGACCGGTGAGTAATGGGTGACTCGCCGTCCAATCATGGACCATGCCCGGGTCGACGGCGCGTCGTGTTCCACGCACGTCTTTAAAGAGCTGTCAGCAATCTCACGGGGCCTCCCTTAACCCTTATTGCATAGTATACCATATAAATATATTACTTACTATTAGTTTTCGTACTAAAATTCAAATTATATTCAAGTTTGAATGCTGGCAACACTAAAGATCAAAGAATAGATGTATAGTACTTTGACGTTTAGTCTGGGGAAAATGTTGGCAGTGTTGATAAAAAAAAAATAATCAGTTTGTTGAACTCGAACGTAATAATAATATCAAAAATTTCTACTTTTTAAATATTTTTTAGGGTTTCCTTAAACTAAAAAATACACAGGTCACTTATAATCTACGTACATTCCAGGAGCATACGGGCTATGTCTCGGCTGCTGGTTTCTGTTAGTGCCAGTACTACTAGCAGACGCCTTCGGCACCGCTCGCATCGCCTCCTCGTACGGTCTCGTCAGGATGTTCCAGAGTCTTGCCGCGGTGTCCGTACCACCTACTGCTGGTAAGTTGGATTACTTCTGACTGGCCTGTTGGTCTAGTGGTTAGTGACCCTGACTGCTATGCCGGAGGTCGTGGCTTCGATTCCCACCCAGGACAAATGTTTATGTGATGAGCACGATCATTTGTTCTGTGTCTGGGTGTAATTTATCTATAATATGTATGTATTTAGAAATATATAAGTATGTTTATCAGTTGTCTAGTACCCATAACACAAGCTCTGCTTAGCTTGCATCTAGTCCGATGGCGTTGTGTGATAGTTGTGGAATATTATATAATCCTACCAATATTATAAACGTGAAAGTTTGTATGTATGGATGTTTGTTACTCTTACACGCAAAAACTACTGAACGGATTTGGCTGAAATTTGGTACACAGATAGTTTATAACCTGGTTTAACACATAGGATAGTTTTTATCCCGATTTTATGTTACGTCGGATAATTTTGGAGTTGTAGCGGGTGAAGCCGCTGGCTACAGCTAGTATATTATATACTCCATGAAAGGTCTACTTCTCTCAAACCTCTCCCAACCATCGTAACGAGCGGCGAGTAAATTTGACCAACTTCCGCTGTCGCGATTTTTTTCTTCCGATACAATTAAATGATCCTTACATGAAACAGAGTCGAACGGCATTAAAAAAAAAATTGGTCAATTTCACTCATTTTTATGGACAGCTCACACTTGACCAAAAAAATAAAAACCGCCTAAATTGTCAACATCAAAAAAGAGCTAAAGGTTCCTAAGAAAGTTTTCCCATATCTCTTAAGGATAAGGATTTCTCCCTTTTTTTTGTGGTAAAATCATCAAATGAGTCCTCCCACCCCGGGCAGGGCGGGAGGGACTGTCAGACTTGTACTGACTAAAATCCACGGTGTCCTTCAATAGCCCTTTATGTTTCGGGGTCACGGTAATGGGATAAGTCCCGCGACCGCTGCTTGCTCCCTTTTGGCCAATTTAAAAGAAAAACCCTGTCTAAAGATTTTTATAATTCCAGGTCTTCTCCGCGACGTAACCGGCGGCTACTCATGGTGTTTCTACGGCATGGGCTCCTGTATGGTCCTAGGTTCGATCCCAGTCCTCGCATTCCACCTGAGCACCAAAAATGAAGACTCTGACTCTTCTGTTGATTGAAAAACCTTTAACAATACTTCAACAGCAGAAAATGTTAAACAAAAAGGTGTTTAAAACTATATTGGGGTCTCGGGGACTGTTTAATAGTGTTACCTATTAGGTAAATTGGTTTCGGGCAACGACGATATATTACTAGACTCCGCATGCACGATCTAAGGAACAAAAACGATTCTGTCAACTCGCTGAGGTACTACGTAAGCGAGGGGGACGGGGGTACTGCGTTGTGATTGGCTAACTCAAGGTCTGTTCTGTCTCAAGGTATGTTTACGGCTCACAGGAGTGAGAGAAATAAGACGGATATAAGACTTTTTTGTCTAATGTGTTGACAGACATCGGTCGCCTGTTATTAGGAGTCTAGTAATATTTCGTCGTTGGTCTTTAAATGTTACAGTAGGTCGTTTTTGGGGTCAAAAGTGTTGTTGGTGAGTTGTTCTTGGTCGTGGTGGTAATATGTCTGTTAATCTATATGTAAATGTATGTATGTATTATTGTGTATGTATAGGTGGTCTCGTAATCACTTTAAAAACTTTTTATTTTAGGGAGAATTAATTTTTGGGAGATGATCTAATAGCGGAAGGGACTGTCAGACTTATACTCAATAAAAAAATACACTGTTCTTTCAATTACGTTCAAAGGCCGCCGTAATATGTTAAGGGCGCGTAACTAGAAAGTTGGCAACGTCGGAAACAGCTGTCAAATATTTACATTTAAGTTTAAATTAATTTGGTAGATTTTCTGTATTGAACTAAGAAATATGACTCTGTAGTGCACAAAAAAAGGGAATACAATAATTAATATCGTAACACAAATTATTTAGTAAAAGACGTAAAATAAGAATTTGGAAAGTTTCCAAATGCCTTTTTTATACCTGAAGCGGTTACAACATCAAATTCAGTGTTTTAATTGCATTCCTATATCAATATTTTAGTGCATTATAGGGCCATTTTTCTTATTTTCATACAATATACACACTATAGTCTAAATTTCTTTTTCATTTCTCCTTTCGCGGGTCTGCTGGCAGAAATTTCTATAGAAATAAGCAGTACCCTTGTACTGAGTTCTATGTCTTAATTATCCTGTGTTGTATTTTGTGTGTACAGAAATTGTAAAATAAATAAATTTGCCAAATTAATGAAAACTTGTGAATAATACGAGTATTTGTGACGTTGCCAACTTTCAGAATACGTGCTCTTAAAGTGATTGCGAGGTTAAGTATACTATACCTACTCAGTTAAAAATAGGTCCCTCTCATTCATATCTTTTTAACGTTCGAAATATCACACTCATGTAGGTATAGAATAGAAAAACGGTCGACAAATAAATTAACAAAATCTATGATTCGTATACATAGGTCGGAATTAAGTAGAGTTATTAATGTACTTACATTGATTTTATATAGCGAAAGAATAAAGTGGATAAGCCAGGAATCCCGGAATTAGGCCCGGTATCCACCAAAGCGGAGAGGAGATAGATAGATAGATAGAATACACCTTATTGTACACCAAAATTGTTACAAAAAATGGTTTTACAATATTTCTAATTCTATGGCTACAACGGCGGCCTTATCGCTAACAGCGATATCTTCCAGGCAACCTTTACATGAGCTGTATAAATCTTAAATAAAAATATGGAGGTAGTCAGTGGTGCATTTAAAATATGTAAGTATCTAGGTACTACACAATTTTTTAACAAAAATAATTAAGTTTGCTTAATAGCTATAAACAAATATACATACATATATGTATAAAAAATAAAATATATTAAGTATGTGTTTTCCAGTAAAAATGGTATCAATGTGTTTTTCCAGTAAAAATGGTATCGAAGAGAAGATCTGTCTTCTGATGATGATAGAAACAAATTGTCAGAATTCACATATTGTTGACAGGAATAGTTATATAAAATTAGAGAGAAAGAAAATGTTTTGCAACCAGGTTTTACAACCAGGAGAGGAGATGTGTTTGAATAACCAATCAGATGTCAACTGAAGCTAAGCGGAGAGGAGATGTGGACATCTGATTGGTTATACAAACACATCTCCTCTCCTCTCAGCTTTGGTGGATACCGGGCCTTACTTATAAAGGGCAGAAAAATCCCGTAATCTTCTATAATATAAAAATGAATCGCTAAATGTGTTGCTAAGCCCATAACTTGAAAACGGCTGGACCGATTCGGTTTAATTCTTTTTTTGTTGTGTTTGTAACCATCGGGACCGGGTTTTAGACCGGGTCTTCCACTCGTACGAAGCCGGGACGGGCCGCTAGTTTATTAATAAAATGTTATTTACTTTTACATAATTTCTTTATCTAATCTATATCTGATGTTTTATTATTATTATTTATTAATCACTAGCGGCCCGCCCCGTGCTTCGCTACGTGTTACAAAAAAGGTGATAAATGAAGAACCGCTCGACCGATTTTATGCAAACTTCACATAAATAATGTACTAAATAGTCCGAACAAAGCCTAAACATTTGGTTTGGATAGGTGAGCCCGTTCTTGAGTTATAAAGTTACAACGAAAAGTAGCATTGATTTTTATTTAGAGATACTGTTTTCCACACGAGATTGTCTACTAAAAATCCCGGGATGATCCATATTAATATAAACATTTCGATGCAAGTACTAAAATAACTCGAAATAATTTCGACCTCTGTTAATAGCTCATTTACCTAGTTAAAATATCAAACTGGAGTGTAATATAAAAAGAATAGGTACTCCATTTTAGAACGAAAGTGTCTATGACCTCCATCTGTCAATTGTCACTTGAAAAAAACATTTAGCAATAAAATACTTTGAGTATTTTTTTTTACCTTTATTTTCTTGTTAGAGGTATTTTCATAGAGATCTTGTTTAATTTAAAAACGTGTTAAAAAAGCATAGAATAGGCATTGAGCTATTATTACTACGTATAGAGACGACAGCGCCTAGAGCACGCCACAGAGCTGTCACGGTAATATAATCATACAGTACTCCAACTTCATAGAAACGGACGAAAAGCGAGCTATACCTACGCGCCTCGATGTCGGGGCGCGCTCGGGGTGCAGACAGTCACGGCTGTACCGCAGTGTCGAGCGGACGGTGTGTTGTTTTTTTAACAGTAACCGCGTGTTTTTATCTCTAAAAATCAGTTCGAGTACATATCTAATAAGACGAGTAGTTTAATTAAGCTTTATATTAGAATGCGGATTTATTATACTTTAAAATTTAACAATAAAGCATTTCGTACGACTCGGTCGTGGCGCAAATATTTTTCGGTTTCAAATACTTCTATAATATATCGGACTTTTTTAAGCCCGATTTGTTTTTCAAACAAAAACATGATTTTTTAAAAGAAATCTACCAATCAAAAAACAACACGCATTTTTATTGAACACTTCCTATTCATTATACAAAGTATTTCATTTATTTATATAAAAAAGTATATTTACAATCACAAAACTAAAATAGAAACAGAAAGTACGCAAAGGCAAATGTTATTAAAATGTTGTAGACGGGTAGCCCTAACGCATGTTTACGTACCGCGCGGCTGTAGGTATTTAAATCTGTCTGGCGGCCGAGTTACGCTACTGGAGCTGTCAAAGAACTGAATGAACTTGTACGCGCGCACTCATCCTGGATGGCACACAGTGGTGATACGTGGTGTCGTCTCTATACGTAGTAATAATAGCTCAATGAATATAGGTTTGATTGCATGGCATGTTTTTCCGTTTTTCTACCACGTGTGCATATGCATGTTACCTTTGCTGCATGTGCATATGCATGATTACAACAAGCCTGGATTTTTACAAATACACGGATGGAGCAAATTGCTCCATCCGTGTATTGTTTTTTTTTGTAAGTAGAAAAGCAAAGTTATAGTTTTTAGTAGAAAGAGTACAGAAAGCTATGTTTTTTTATGTTTACAAACTTAATTAAAATTTTCAAGAATTATTAAAAGTCGAATTCCAATCAACAGGCAACTAATCCGTACCATCGATACAGAATTATTAGAGACGGCACCTTAAAAATCAAAACTAAAAAAGCTGCTGTAGAAGATAGTAGAACCCATGTTTTTTTTGTTTCCGATGATCTAGAAAATAGGTATATTAAAAGTTTACAATTAATTTAAATACCTAGTTTGTTTTGGATTAAATAAGCCAATTAGGACTAAAAAAAATATCCCGCCTTACTTTATTTTTCCGAGTTATGAGCTGTCAAACATGAGCAAGTAGCGACACATTTTGTCTTTCTTTTTTAAATATTTTGATGTTGACTTTAGTTTTGTGTAGATATGTTGATGAAAATAGGCAATATAGTAATTGAGACGACATTTGTACATGGTGAAATGTGTGTGTACACACGGCTACACATCAAGCTATACAAAACCAGTTTGTCTTGGTCTCGCTTCGTACGATTTTTACACACAATGAAAGGTTAGCTAATACTGGTTTTGCATACCTTGATTTGTAGCCGTGTGTACTATCAGGTACACCACTGACTAACACTTTAAGGATAACAGTCGTGATGTTATGTTACATGGTTTTAAAATTTTACGTGTTCTTGCTGCTTAGGCTTCATTCAGACGAGTGGCATTTGACGGCAGGTACCTGTCTTAAGAGTTGCAAGTTCTAACCAAGGCAGGCGCGAACACTGACATACAAGTCGTAGTTGTTTCAAGCCCAGCCACGTGCATTATATTGTTTAATTTATTTCATTACCACTGCTGTCAAAACGGTGAAGGAAAACATCGTGTGGAAATCGGCATGTACTAGAGCCAAAAATTCATAGACATTTGACATCAACAAAGTCGCGCTGGGGCCGCGTGACTTAACATGTGACTGTTCGTAAATTACCCTAGGCTGATAAAATATTCGTTTTCATTAAATCACGTTAATATAGTGGAATATATAAGGATGGTGCCTCCGAAGGGGCAGAGGTAGAGCCCCGCCTCCGCTCTCCTCAGTGGCGCACGTACCATTGACATACTGCAGGCCTTCTCCAGGACAGGGTGGACTGATTACTCTCACCAGAGAAAACCTGTGTCCCAGCAGTGGGAACATTATAGGTTGACGACGTAATCGTCACCACTGCAATCGTCGCCAACTGTCAGTCGCAACCAGCGGTGATTTGCCGCCCGCCTCTGATGACACTTTGCCGCCTGCCGCCAACGTGTCATCAACTTGCTACTCGTCTGAATGAAGCCTTATTTGTTAGTAATATCAATGTGGGAGTAATATGAATAGTTAATTGACATGTTGGAAAGTTAATGGATAAAATTGTGTGCTTTGAGTGTTGTACGTGTTTAGAAGAAGAAAGTATTAAATACAGTAGGCCACATCATAAAAAGACAAAGGGGTCTTTTGTCCCCAAACTGTCATAACTGTCAAAAGTTCTTAAACGCCACTGGGGACTTCAGCATCCAATGAGGGATTTTCTTTTGATTGTTTCCCTAGTCGGTGGATAGATGGCGCTGAACTTGGTATGTTACTGCAATGAACGGAACGTCGTCATTTTTTGATTTTTTTCACTTGATTGTATTGATTTTCAGTCTTTTTAATTTATTTTTTTCGAGCTTTCCACGCCATAAGAAAATGTCCCAAAAAAAAGAAGAGAAGTCTGTGCCTCGTAGATTTGTGCAAAAATGAAGGCATAAATCTAGTAACGTAGTCAGTTCAACGTCATCTACAGAGTTCTTGGAAACTACTTTTTTTTTAATACTCGAAAAAGAAAACTTCTCAATCACTGGGAAAACTAACAAACGTCAACAGATGTTACATGACAGTTCTGTCAGATTTGACAGCTGACAGTGACTTTTGACTGGCAGCGTGGGGAAAGTGGCCAATTGTAAAATAAATGTTTTTAAAAGTCTGTGATTAAGAGAAAGAGAGTTAGGTATACTGCTTGCCCGCTTTTGTCTAAGCCCCCATTAGCACGAGCGCTTTTGTTTTAAGCGTTAAAAAAGCACTGCCTTGGAATTAAAAAGGGAATTTGAACTTAAATGTTACCGCCCAGCATTTAAAATCAAATAAAGTTCGAAAAAAGCGTCGCGCTTTAATAGCGCCGACATGCGAACATGCCATGAATGCATTGTTGTATTTCGGGCGCTTTTTTAACGCCTACGTAAACCGCTCGTACTTGTGGGCACTTTGTTAAAGTGATAGTCACCAAGTGACAAGAATGTGTCAGTTTATGGTTTATTGTGCAGTGTTAAGCTATATAAAAATCTAAAGTTTTTTTTTATTTTATTTTCCTACTTTTTTTTAAGTCTAAAAGAGAATGATAAAAAAATTATATATTTTTTTTATGATTGAGAAATAATTCTTTAATTTCTGGCAATTAGCAAACATTTAATGAAATAATTAAGCTACAAAGCAAGCCAAACACGATTGCCTGCGAATGGCAGCTAATAAAAATAAGTTAGAATTTGTTTTAAACGTTACAAAAATTTAGTTTAGCATAGATTAAAAATAATAATATATTTTTGTTATTGAAAAATGGAAGATATTTGCAAAATACTTAAGTAATGTAAGATTGAAAGGCTAAACATGGCTAAACGTCAAGTTTTTTAACCATAAATTATTTAATGATTAATTTAATTATTATTTTTAGATCATTTTTAGTAGTAATATAATAGAAAATCGTGTACCTTCAAAATTGCACAAAATTCATGCGAAATATCTATTTAATTCAATTTACAATAAAACAAATAAATTATCAAATTAATGACTCTTACGGACTCTTATGACAAAAATCATTTATTTCATATCATAGCTCGTGACATTTTTTTTATTGGGAATACAATGTACTATGATAGTCAGCCAATATATTGTAATCAAAATAAAATATCAATATTAGTTATCGATAATATTTGAAAAAAAATGATTTTCATTTTGGTACCTTGTTCTTTTTGACAGTTAATTTAGATTATTTGATGTGGTTAGTCCCTTTCTCTTCATTTCAGCAGACAAAAATATTCTAATAGATACACTTTCATATTATTCAATCTACTATGACGTATCAACGATTAATAGCTTTAGGTTTGAGTTTCATCACTATCTCGTGTTGTGCTCTGTAGCCACGCCACCTTATATTTTTTTATTATGATTTAGCCCATTTTGATGTACGGTTAACGTTCATAACGTACGTGCATTGATTGTGAGCGTACGACTTTTAATTTAAAAGAAAAAAGCAAATCAATATGGCGTTGCTGCGGAGAATTCTCTGTAGCAACGCCACCTGTAATAAACATTTGTAGATACAATTTCAGCTATTTCTCTGAAGCTATGTGATGTACGAAGGTTGTTCATTATGTACACGTGATAAGTTTGACAAAATATGTTAATTTTAACAGTCAGGAGGCAAACATTTAAAAAGTCGTCAACTTCATGGTTTTCGTCGGACTCTCTTCTATAAATCTAAAGCTGGTATGCATGTGCTGCTTGTCAAGTGCTCTACAGAACACGAAACTGAGGGTTTTAAGAAGAGGAAGTGGGACACGCATAGCTGTGACGTCACAAAGATGGCAGCCGACCGTACCAATGTTTTCTTTAAATCTCGAGTTCCACTGCATCGATTTCGTTGTTTGATATGTCATTTGAAAGGTCATATAATTTGTGTTTTGGACCTTCTTCATGAGTCTTGTAGTTTTTAAAATAGTAACAAAACCATGATATTTTTTTCATTTTTTTTTGCGCTATGTTGAAATTAGGACCGGACTAAATGGAAAATAAGATTTTTAAGCGTAATACTACATTACTTATATTAAAGCGCGTTTCATTACTTTCTGAAAAAAATAAACATTATCTCTTTACAATAATAAATTAATAAATTGTGGCCATTTCCGTAAAGCAAGTATCCCATCAAAAACATTAATGTGAAATGACAGCCAAGTTCAATACGCTCAGGCTCAAAATGTCCAATTTCCCAAAATGGCCACTGGTTGCAAAACGTCCATTTCCCAA
This sequence comes from Agrotis ipsilon, assembly GCA_028554685.1. Lineage (NCBI taxonomy): Eukaryota > Metazoa > Arthropoda > Insecta > Lepidoptera > Noctuidae > Agrotis > Agrotis ipsilon. The sequence continues at coordinate 7,424,427 of CM052983.1, read as the reverse complement.
AATTTCCACTTCTCATAATGTCCACTTCCCAAAATGTCCATTTCCCAAAATGTTCACTTCCCGAAACGTCAATTTTCCGAAACGTCCATTCCCAAAATGTCCACTTCCCACAGCGCCTTCTAACTGCTAATACTTAAAACTGGGACTATGAGTACTAAATATTAACTCTTTTTTTTTTGACTTAACATTTTTTTCAATGCTTTTTTTTTGGATTTCAAATTCCAATAGATTATTGTTTATTTATATTAAATTTGAATTGATATTAAATAACAACGACGTTGTGACGTAGGGGTGCTAAGACAGAAAACCTCCACATGCGCCCGTGGACTGGAGTTCCCTCTCGGATACGTCCGGGGGGAAGACCAATTTTGTTGATTACCACCTTGTCAGTATCAACCCTTATTTTTTGGCCATATTCTTACTAAAAGTGGATATTGTGGTACCATTTAAAAAGCTAATGAGACAACAGTGTTTTTGCTGCAGTCTGCCAATCTAGTACGATACATTTATTATGAGAATTTTGGCCTGAAAGACAAGGGTAGCTCCAAAAAACAATTGAATATTTGAAATTTACAGCCATTTATTTCCTAAGGTTTGAGTAATTCATCAAATATACTCATTTCAATAGAATGAGTCGTTCGTAAGCTATCGAAAAAGTATCATTTTAAGCGACTTAACGTTGTAAAATTCTTACAATAACCAGTTTATGACGCAGAGGTGGAATATTTTTGAAAAAAAACAAAAGTCTAATAACTCAAAAACCGTAAGGATTAGGAAAGGGGTCGGGCACGCCGCAATCGCGGCTGTAAGACCCCTCTGAAGAGTGGCTGGATAGGTCCCACGGCATCCTCACCTACCACCTGACACAGGTCCTCACCGGACATGGTAGCTTCGGGAGGTTCTTGTGTCAGATAAAGAAGGAGGAAACGCCAGGGTGTCACCACTGCGAGGATCGCGCGGAGGACACGGTGGAGCATACGGTGCAGGAATGCCCTGCTTGGGCGGAGCACCGCCGTGTCCTCACGCGGGCGATAGGCGGAGACCTCTCACGCCCTGCACTGGTCGCGGCCATGTTGCGGGGCGAGACGGAGTGGGAGGCGGTCGCCTCCTTCTGCGAAGCAGTTCTGCTCGCGAAGGGGGAGTCGGAACGCATGAGAGAGAGAACACCATCCTCCCTCCGCCCCAGACGCAGTGGTAGACGCCCGCGGCGACGGATGTCGCGGGACGATCTCCGGCAACTCGCTGCCCGAACATGGACCATGCCCGGGTCGACGGCGCGTTGTGTTCCACGCGCGCCTCAAAGAGCGTCAGCACGCTGACGGGGCCCCCTGCAGGGGGCCATAGCCTTGCCGGGGTCGCGGGACATAAGTACACTGCGACTCCGGCACACAAAAAGGCTACTGAAGGACACCGTGGATTTTAGTCAGTACAAGTCTGTCAGTCCCTCCCGCCCCTGCCCGGGGTGGGAGGCCTCATTCGATGATTTTACCACGTAAAAAAAAAAAAAGGATTAGGAAAGGGGTTCCCATTGTAAAATCAGTCAAGAATGATGGCTACTTTAACCCCTCAAAGGGACTAGGTCGACTTAACCAGTCACCCTGTAGACCTAGCCCAGGCTTTATACATATTTGGACCATCTCCTTTGAAAGTTTAGGTGAAATCGTTTTTCAGTTATGAGGGGTTAAAAAGTGACTCCAATAGGTTCGTGTAAGGGCGGTCCTTCACACACCGCGATCCACCTGTATTGCAACGTTACAGATTCGAACATTTCATCAGTGAGTGAAGACAATCGAGCATCACAATGCGCGCCTTGTATCAAATCTATACTAAACGTACGCGAATGCTCGTCAGTCAGGGAGGTAGTACTGTAATGTACTGTCTTTGACTGCTGGCCTTCTAGAGAGACTCAGAGTCACTCAACAAGCAATAGAATAAAATCCGGAACATGGATATTCGGCGAAGAATCAGAGTCACCGACATAGCTCTTAAAATTTGCAAGATAAAGTGGCAATAGGCAGGATACATCGCTCGTAGAACTGATAACCGATGGGGAAGAAAAGTTCTCGAGTGGCGACCACGGACCGGAAGACGCAGTGTAGGCACTAGGTAAACCGACGACATCGTTAGGGTCACGGGCAACCAATGGATGCAAGTGGCGAATTGTCGTTCGGCGTGGCGGTCTAAGCGGGAGGCCTATGTTCAGCAGTGGACGTCTTCCGGTTTAGTTTATAATTAAAAGAGATATAAAGAAAAAATGAGTACGGTCGGCTGCCATCTTTGTGACGTCACAGCTATGCGTGTTCCACTTCCTCTTCTTGAAACCCTCAGTTTCGTGTTCTGTAGAGCACTTGACAAGCAGCACATGCATACCAGCTTTAGATTTATAGAAGAGAGTCCGACGAAAACCATGAAGTTGACGACTTTTTAAATGTTTGCCTCCTGACTGTTAAAATTAACATATTTTGTCAAACTTATCACGTGTACATAATGAACAACCTTCGTACATCACATAGCTTCAGAGAAATAGCTGAAATTGTATCTACAAATGTTTATTACAGGTGGCGTTGCTACAGAGAATTCTCCGCAGCAACGCCATATTGATTTGCTTTTTTCTTTTAAATTAAAAGTCGTACGCTCACAATCAATGCACGTACGTTATGAACGTTAACCGTACATAAAAAAGGGCTAAATCATAATAAAAAAATATAAGGTGGCGTGGCTACAGAGCACAACACACTATCTCGCCTGTTATAAATATGTGTTTAATTTATCTTTTATCTGAGTGAATTTCCCGGGACCGAAAATTGCGTGGCATCAATGAAATCGGTACTAAAAAACATAGTTATAACGTTCTCAATTTTTATCCGGGTAGGTGAAATAGTAATCTATGTGTAGCACTAAATGTTTATTTAATTGGATTAATAGATATTCCAAAAAAAATTATTAAACCTCGAAATCTTTCATTGCCGTGTTTGTCCACACTTCACCTTGTTGTGTATTATTCCACATTGATAAAAATCTATTGGTTATTTATACTTAAACCTCGTTTTATTTGATACATGAATAGTTAAAGTATTGCTACAGAATACATTTATTCAAATATTTAAACAAAACAACGAATGGTTAATAAAAAATCACTTGTCCCAGAACTACCCTTCATCGCCGTGTCCTAATCATGTTCAAGGATATTGTTTTACCTACTACTTTCTTCCCCCTTACCGGTATGCTAAACGTTGCATATTAGTGCTGCCTAAGTGCTCAACGTGGAAGGAAGTACACAAGTGCCTGCGTTTTCGCACCATAAATTTAAATTATCAATTTTTATGTTACTGGAAAAATTTTCTTTAATCGCCGTGGATAGATATAACTGATATTTGAATAAGTTTGTCTTCATGAGTAAGCATTCGATAGAACACCATTCCTCATATGTTCCTTTGTGAGGTGCTTATTTCTTCGAATAATTAATAGATTTTTTGTTATTTATATTTTTAGCCTTGATTTTCATCGACGTGTTTTCATTGCCGTGGTTTCCGTGGCCGAAATTTGCTATGGAAATGAAAAAAAAGACATGGCAATTAAAAAAATTTCATTGCCATGCCTTGTAAAACAATTTAGATTCATTGCCGTGGCCAGGTATTTCATTTCCGTGACTTGTGTTTTCATCGCCATGGTATGATTAGGCAAAGAAAACATCTTTTGTCACCTGCGATTCAGGTAATACCGATTACTGACAGTACAAAACTCGTCAAGTTAACTCTAGATTGTTTCTCTCTGGTCTCTCTTTAGATTTGATTTGAAAGGTCCAGCCTGATGAAGTCTACGCTCCCACCTACTCGGTCCCATATTCAGAACCCCGAAATCAACTAGAGCTTTCTAATCGCTTTGCTTTCCCTGAGAACTTATTGACCGAGCAAACCTTAAACCTCATGTCTGAACGAGGTTTGCTACAGTTGCAGTCTTCCAATGACTGGAAGTCATATAAGCAGCTAAATAGACGTATATCTAAGTCACTTCAGAGCTTCTGAAAGCGAGTGGAATACCGGTACTTAAAGTCCTCCAGAAGCTCACTAATACCGTCCTGTTCTAGGGCAAAACGCCTGAAGCATGGAGCAAAGGTGAAGTGGTGCTTTTCTTAAAAAAAGTTGATAACAGCCTATTGAAGAACTACATACCCATCATGCTTCTGAGTCATGAGTCAGACTTGATGACTTCTAGCCTCCCGAACAAACCGGTTTCCGAAGAGGCTATAGTACCATACACCACACCATACGCTGCGGCAAGTTATACAGAAGACCGAAGAGTATAACTTGCCATTATGCTTAGCGTTTGTGGACTATGAGAAAGCCATCGTATCGGTGGAAACATGGGTGGTACTTGAGTCACTCCAACGATGCCGTATTGACTATCGGTACATCAAAGTGTTGAAGTGTTTGTATGATAACGCCACCATGTCGGTTCGAGTACAGGAGCAGAGCACGAAGGCGATTCCATTGAGAAGAGGCGTAAGAAGGATGTTATCTCTCTGAAACTGTTTACTGCCACTTCAAGCTCCTGGAATGACAAGGACTTAGCATCAACATCAACGGCGAATACATCACTCACCTTCGATTTGCCGACGACATCATAGTCATGGCAAGTCGATGGAGGAACTCAGCATGATGCTTGATGGCCTCGACTGAGTTTCACAATGGGTGGGCTATGGGCTTGAAAATAAACATGTACAAGACGATTTTTTTTTTAAATTTCAAATGTCGGTTTGATGAATAATATTATTTTGTCAAAATCTGCCAATCAGTTTGAATATAATTGTAGTTCTAATTTTAACATATATTGTACTCATCGTTGATTGATTCTTTCATTGCCATGCCACAGTTATTTCATTGCCGTGGGCGCTTGTTTCATTGCCGTGCACGCATGTTTCATTGCCGTGGCACGAAATTTTGAAATCCTTATATCTCGTTAGTTTTTTAAGTTATCTGCTAGACATTAAGCAAGAATATATAAATTATCAAAAACTTTAATAAGAGCGTTTCTTTTTTTAAAAAAAGCTTAAGATTAAAAAATCCACGGAAATGAAGATTTTATAGGACCTGTTGAAATTCACTCATCTACCGTTACTGTCAGCCTGTATCATCCCACTGCTGGGCAAAGGCCTCTCCTCATGACTTCCAACTATTTCGATCTAAGGCTAGTGTGAGCCACTGGTTGTTAGTTTTATCCAGCTCATCCCGCCATCTTCTGCGAGGTCTGCGACGCCTTCTGGCTGTGTCAGGGCTCCACATAGTGGTAATTTTGGCCCACAGTTCATTGGGCATCCGGCAGACGTGACCAGCCCAGTCCCACTTCAGCTTAGTGGCCATTTCAGCAACGTCATTGATCTGTGTGATCTGTTATCTAATATTTATTTTATGTCTACATTTTATACCTTCTAAAATATGTTTTAATCCTAAGTAGCTAGATGACAAACCTAATAAAATTAAAAAAATAACCTTGTTGTAAAAAATGTGCGAGAGAAGAAAATAGAAGAAATAGAAAATATTATGTACCTACTTTTCATTTTGTAGTACCTAGCGTGCAAGCATCATTAAAAAGGTTGAAAATGGAATTAATTATGCCAAAATATACCAACTTTGCCATAATTGATTAACTTTATTATGGTTCTGAGGAATAAAAATAGCAATTTGACATATTTTCTGTAGATGAGCTGTCAAACCGCCATTTTTATACCTCAGATAAAAGTTATCTGACCTTTGAAAAATCAGCCCTTAAGCAATTTTTTGGTATAATTTAGCAGAATTTAAAGCCTAATTACGATGCTTGAATAAAATGAATCATATTCCTTGCAGTTCTAGTTGAAATGTGTCAAAGCACTATTGTAACTTTTTCTTGTAACATCGTAGGTATTCTAATTTTGAATATTTATATTTCGAAAAATATTTTTTCAGAGTGGTTTACATGATGGCTATCAACTGTCTTTTGAAAACTAATTTACATAAGAAAATTGCAAAAAAATCAATAAAAGTTATAATAGGTATGTTTCGTGTTATTTTCACAGTTGGCCTATTATAACGTCTAGCGAAAGTAGTTCCACCGTAGGAATGAGATAGAACTATACAAGTCTAGCGCCATCTCGCTCCCACAGTGGAAATAATCTTGCATGAAGACGTCAAGGTCACCAGGTATATTGTTTACTTAAGCGTGCTTGGAGCCATCACAACTTAAATAGCAGTAAAAACTATACATAATAATATATCAAATTTTAGGTCTCATTTAACAAAGATTTTATTATTATTAAGTTATTATTTACCATTAATTTAACCTCTCTGAACAAAATATTTTCGAAATATAAAATAATGTAAATTGAATCGTAAAAACAAAAAATACAGTAGATGTAATGTGATATACAATAATATCATCATCCTAGCTGTAAGAGAATCGACAGTCGTTCCTTGTTTTCTAGGCATTTTGAACAAATCGTATCTATGTCTGCAAATGTGCTTGCAAAGAAACCATTTGAATATTTTTTTTTTCTACCTGGTATCCTACTGTGAACTACGAGACTAATTCCATTGTGTGAACGAGATGGCGCTATACGACTTGTATAGCTCTCTCTTTCCCACAGTGGACCTCCTCTCTGCTTGGCCTCTGTACTATTTTGTTTCTACAAAGCGTCAATAGATGGCGCTATAACCAAAAATGTATATTTTATCATACTGTCAAAGTAATACATATTCATTGAGTTTTTGATCTATTTTAATAAAAATAAATTAATGTAACATATTCTAATTGATGTGTTCAGAACCTTACAGGTGAATCCATATTGTGGGCAGAGAAGTAAAAAAAATGGCGGGATTATGTCAAGGAAAGGCAAAATATCTTGATAACAGTATTATTGAAGTTTGAAAGAACTGTTGTTCCATTAATATTGTATTTGCCAACGTGAAAAGACGTGTATGCTCCTAGTTTTAGTCTTACATTATATCTATGAATATAAAAGGATGGACTGAGCAACAATTGCTAAAAGTGACCACACTACATAAAGGAAAACAATTATTTTTCCACTATTTAATTTCTCTCCAATTTTTAATGTCAGTAGGCGAGAGAAGGCTTAAGCGCCGTATTCACGTTCCATCTTGCTGTACGTCCCGCCAAGGTCATACACGATACACGAAGCAAAAACACCGTGATTATGACGTACTGGACGTACGTCAAGCCTATTCACGTTGTTTTTGCGTCCTGCATCGTGCATGACGTACAGCCGTGACAGATGGTGAATACGGCGCTTTAGTCCATCCTTCCAAGTCGATGGTTTATACTATTAGTCTATACTGTTGGCATAAAGGCCATGAAGCCAGCAACATTACAAAAAAAAAATTGTGTGTACCTATACCTATTGTCATCTGTCATCTTTTATTTTAAATGGCGCCAATTTACGCTGTAGTTGGTTCTTACATGTATTTGCGTTAGAACATTATAAAATAACGTAAAGATACTGTTTAAATCAGTATAACTTGTTGAGGAATATCTTTAAAAAGATCCTGAATGAAAAAATAGCTAGATGATAGTGTGAGGAATGTTATCATAGAAAAAAAAATGAGTAAGTGATAGTTTTCAACGGTCATTAGAGAAAATTGGAAAAAAAATCATGGTAAAGATCAGTAAGTAAATAATGTATTGTTTTTTTTACTTCTCTGTTCAAGCTCAAACAAATATAGTATTGTGAATGTTTTACAAGGAGAATTGATTGAAGAATGTTTGTAAAGAAATTTTAATCCGTGTTATTTTATTAATTTAATTTTTTTTTTGTATTTCTTATGTATTATTGTGGGCAACACAGCAAACAAAAAAAAGTATAAAGAAAGGCTTTATGTTACAAACCACGGATTAAAATTAAAAAAAGAATGAAATGGCGTGTAAATATAATGCTTCTACCAACAGCTTTGTGTATATTACCGTACTAAGCAACCATAACTGACTGTGGCAGTGATTTTTATATTCTAAAATAGTATTTAGTTTCGTCACAAAACTCGAAAAATAAAAAAAATCGAGGAATATTATCCTAGCACAGTGCTGCCATAGTGACTTAGCGGCGTTTCACGGAACTAACTTAACGACTGCAGTGTGTAGCTTTTAAGAAAATTGTATTTATCGTCTATGGTTACTTTTAAAAACATTATTTATTCAATATTTTCTAACATACGCATTTTTTTTATTTTTTTATTACAGTTGATTTCAAAATAAAAAGCAATTTTGTAAATGCGAGTTTTTCGTGCTAGCACAAGCAACAGTAAAAAATCTACGATCAAAAAACTTAAAAAAAAAAATCATAACACGCAGAGAATAATGTTTTTAAAAGTAATGAAATTAAAAACTATCACTCGAATGATAAATGAAATAAACTGATAGCTAATAAGTGTAATCAATGTTTTATTTTACAAAAATCATTTTCTTACCTCAAAAAAATAAAGGAAAACATCGTGAAGAAACCGTCGTCTTAGTTTAGCGTAAGGGTAGCTTTCAATCAGACGGCCCTTAGAGCCTATGCACATCACGTTTATTAAACGCGCCGTTGACGCGCGTTTGTAGCGATACAGGTGCGATGCAAACGCGCGTTTTACACCTTGTATCGCGACAACAAACCGGTCTGTTTGACAAAACGTCGACGCGCGTCGACAGCGCGTTTATAAAACGTGGTGTGCACATTGAGCTATTATTACTACGTATAGAGACGACACCACGTATCACCACTGTGTCTCATCCAAGATGAGTGCACGCGCACAAGTTCATTCAGTTGTTTGACAGCTCTGTGGCGTGCTCTAGGCGTGCTCTCATCCTGGATGGGACACAGTGGTGATGCGTGGTGTCGTCTCTATACGTAGTAATAATAGCTCAATGGGTGTGCATAGGATTATTAAAACAACATATTTTTTGGACTAAGGCATATATAATTATGGTATAGCATAGATAGGACCTCTATAATTTCTCTTGCTAACTGGTAAATCATTAGTTTTTCTCGTCACAGTAGAATTGAAATTCGGCCATTGAGATGCGGTCATTGCCGGTTTTATTTCAATATGCATTACTTTTGATTGGCAGAGCTTCCTAGAGTAACTTTCCTTTATGATACGGGTTACTAAGACAGGCTGGTAGCGGGAATTATCTGAAAAATAATGAATTATAAACACTTATAGTTGGAATTCGTTCGTATCGCGACGCATTGTCTCGCGTCGCATTGCCTCGCGTCGCGTCATGATTAAAGTCCCTAATTAGACAGTAGATCCTATGCTATCAAGTAGGCCACGCCTGGCCTATAGCCTCCCTCGATAAATGGACTATACAACACGAAAATATTTTTTCAATTCGAACCAGAAGTTCCTGAGATTAGCGCGTTCAATCAAACTCTTCAGCTTTATAATATTAGGTAACATATAGATAAGTAAGAATTAATAACTTAGTAAGAAGTTTTTGCCACCCCGGGCAGAGCGGGAGGGACTGTCAGACTCGTACTGACTAAAACCCACGGTGTCCTTCAATAGTCCTTTACGTTCCGGGGTCACTGTAAGAGATACATTTCGCGACCCCGGCAGGCTTTGCCTTCTAAAGGGGGCAGCGAGTCGTCCATTACGGTGGCCGGAGATCGTCTTGCGACGTCTGTCACCGTGGGCGTCTATCAACTTAGTAAGGAGTAAGATAAGATAGTACTGTAGGCGTAAAAGCCGCTGGCATGCGGACAGCAAGTAACGGGCAACTCGCTGTCCGACCATGGACCATGCCCGGGTCGACGGCACGTCGTGTTCCACGCGAGCCTCAAAGAGCTGTCAGCAAAATGACGGGGCCCCCTCACAGAGGGCCAAAGCCTGCCGGGGTCGCGGGACTTATTTCCATCACCGTGACCCCAGAACATAAAGGACTATTGAAGGACACCATGGATTTTAGTCAGTACAAGTCTGACAGTCCCTCCTGCGCTGCCCGGGATGGGAGGACTCACTTGATGATTTTACCACGCAAAAAAAAAAGACGTAATAGCTCTCACCTTTCTGCACCAATGGCTTTGCCTCGGGATAAGCGGTCGTAGTAGTGCTATAACCGCGCATGGGTGCCTCTGCAGGCACCATTATGACCGACTTACTAGCCCGTTTAGACTTCACCTTCGTAGTGGATAAATTCTGTGTCCACGGAGTTGAGGTTTTCGGAAATCTGCTCATTTTTTGTGGTCTTTCGGGCATTGGTAATGGTCTGCGAAAATAAAATAGCTGTATATCTATCTTCTATATATATATTTATATATATTATTATAATATAAAAATGGATCGCTAAATGTGTTGCTAAGCCCATAACTTGAAAACGGCTGGACCGATTCGGTTAACTTTTTTGTTGTGTTTGTAACCATCGGGACCGGGTTTAAGACCGGGTCATCCACCCGTGTGAAGCCAGAACGGGCCGCTAGTACTTAATAGAATGGATTAAAAAAAATTAAAAACGCACGTTTTTAAATTTCCAAAAAATAAGAAAATAATCATACGGGACTGAGAGAGGGGCCACTCAAAACGTGGGGGCTTATATTATTTAAGGGACTATTTATGGGATATATTTACATAACGTGTATAGATCGTGGGTGTAACTTGCAAAGATACGCCCCCACGTTTTAAGTGGCCCCTCTCTCACACCCGTAAGGTTATTTTCTTATTTTTTGGAAATTTTAAAACAAGTATCTGGAACCAATGACTATCTGGACTGAATTACTATCTAGACCCAATTATTATCTGGACCGATTTACTATTTGGACGCAATTACTATCTGGACCCCATTACCATCTGGATAAAATTAGTATCTGGAACAATAGCTATCTGGACCAAATTTCTATCTGGACCCAATTACTATCTGGACCCAAATACTATCTGGACCCATTTATTATCTGGACCCAATTACTATCTGACCCCAGTTACTAACTGGACCCAATTATTATCTGGACCAAATTTCTATCTGGGCCCAATTACTATCTGGACCCCATTACTATCTGGCCCCAATTACTATTTGAACCCCATTACTGTCTGGACCCAATTACTATCTGGCCCCAATTACTATCTGAACCCAATTACTTTCTTGCCCCAATTACTATCTGGACCCAATTACTTTCTGGACCCCATTACTATCTGGACCCAATTACTATCTGGGCCCCATTACTATCTGGAACCCTTTACTATCTGGCCCCAATTACTATTTGGACCCCATTACTATCTGGACCCAATTACTATCTGGCCCCAATTACTATCTGGCCCCAATTACTATCTGGACCGAATAACTATCTGGACCCCGCTACTATATGGGCCCATTTACTATCTGGACTCAATTACTATCTGGACCTAATTACTATCTGGACCCAATTACTATCTGGACCCAATTACTATCTGGACCCAATTACTATCTGGACCGAATAACTATCTGGACCCCGCTACTATATGGGCCCATTTACTATCTGTACCCCATTACTATCTGGACTCAATTACTATCTGGACCTAATTACTATCTGGACCCAATTACTATCTGGACCCAATTACTATCTGGCCCCAATTACTATCTGGACCGAATAACTATCTGGACCCCGCTACTATCTGGACCCAATTACTATCTGGACCCAATTACTATCTGGACCCAATTACTATCTGGTCCCAATTACTATCTGGACCCCATTACTATCTGGACCCAATTACTATCTGGACCTAATTACTATCTGGACCCAATTACTATCTGGACCCAATTACTATCTGGACCCATTTACTATCTGGACCCATTACTATCTGGACACAATTACTATCTGGACCCAATTACTATCTGGACCCAATTACCATCTGGACCCAATGACTATCTGGACCCAATTACTTTCTGAACCCAATTACTATCTGGACCCAATTACTATCTTGACCCCATTACATCCTATCTGGACTCGAAGTAAGACGAATATAAGACTTTTCGCCTAATGTGTTGACAGACATCGGTCGCCTGTTATTAGGAGTCTAGTAATATATCATCGTTGTTCGTGCTTGACCCCTTTTTTATCGTGGTAATATCATCAAATGAGTCCTACCACCCAAGACAGAGCGGGAGGGACTGTCAGACTCGTACTGACTAAAATCCACGGTATTCTTCAGTAGCCCTTTATGTACCGGAGCCGAGGTATGCGTGTGTCCCGCGACACAACAGGCCTTTGGCCCTCTAAAGGGGGGGGGGGGGGGGGGGGGGGGGCGTCATTATGCTGAGGACACTCTTTGAGGCGCGCGTGGTTCACAACGCGCCGTCGACCCGGGCATGGTTCATGGTCAGACAGCGAGTAGCTTATTACTCGCCGCCCGTTGCTGCACGAAACTGTACCGTCAGCACGAGTTTTCAGTATTTGAGACATAAACTGCAACATTGACAGTTTCAAATTGACAATTTTCAAGGAAAAAATTTGTTCCTTCTTCGCACACCAGAGGTGCTGTTCCATTTTTTCCTTGAAAATTGTCAATTTGAAAGTGTCAAAGTTCCTGTTTATAATTTACTACGTCTCATTTACAGAAAACTCGTGCTAAGGGTACTGGCTGAAGCACAACTCACCTGGGTGCGCAGGCCCGTCGGTTGCGGAAGACGCCATACTTTAGGTGGGGCGCCGTAGGATCAGGTCTGTCTTGAAACTGATGGCTCCTTGCTCGAGGGGGCTCAGGCCTGTTAGTTCTACAAAGACGGCTGGAGGGAGAAAAAGAAGGGAAAGTCATTTAGGTATATCAAATCAAATCAAAACGTTTATTTCAACTATACTACTCATGCTTTTTTTGGAGTAATGGTATATCTGTACAGATAGCGCGCGATTTGAATGCAGTCGGGGTCTGAGGTAAAGAGCGGGAGCACCTCCCCCCGCTACCCGCACGCCCCACCTCACGCGCCTGCAGTGTAGTACTTTGCCATCCTTGTCAACAGCACTACCGCATTCCTAAGCTCTGCATTCAACTCGCGCGCTATCTGTATGTATCTACTACCAGCCCGTCCCGTGCTTCGCTACGTGTTACAAAAAATGTGATAAATGAAGAACCGCTCGACCGATTTTGTGCAAACTTCACATAAATAATCTACTAAATAATCCGAACAAAGCCTAAACATTTGGTTTGGATAGGTGAGCCCGTTCTTGAGTTATAAAGTTACAACGAAAAGTGGCATTGATTTGGAATGAACCCAGCCAGGCGCATTACTTTGTGTAATTTATTTCATCACCCCTGCTCTCAAAACGGTGAAGGAAAACATCGTGAGGAAACCGGCATGTCCTAGAACCAAACATTCGAAGATGTGACATCTACCAACCCGCTCTGAGCCCGCGTGGTGGATTATAGCCCACTCCTTCTCACAGAGAGGAGGCCTGTGTCCCAGCTGTGCAAGATTCAGACGAATTCAGAACCACCAAGTCAAATATTCCAATAATTGCGATCTCTGATGATAAAACTTAAACTATCAACTTACTTCGGTGGCCTGGACACTCCTAGGGTACTGTTCTTCAGCAGCACTGGCGTTACATCAGGATTCCAAGATTGGGAGTACGGCGCCGGGTATGTAATTTGTCTGTTGAGAAATGACAACTGTCATATTATATCCAGGTAGAGGGCAGGGCAAGAAATGAAGGCGGTGGCGATGCGCGACCTCCCTCTCTCGTCCGGCATTGGTCGAGGCCATGCTGCGGGGCGAGACGGAGTAGGAAGCGGTCGCCTCCTTCTGCGTAGCAGTCATGCTAGCGAAGGAGGAGGTGGGACGCGTGAGGGAGGGGACAGCGTCCACCTCACGAGAGAACTGCTGCGTGAGACGCCGACAATGGACAATGGACTCGCAATGGACAGCAATCGAACAAATCAAAAGAAAATACCAAAAAATGGGGCATACTCCATAGTTTTTGTCTTGTACTTCCTGCCCGTAAAACCATATTTTTACTTGGAAACAAAAATAACGATGTATGTGCCCAATATAATTTGCAGAATCACAATATGATAAAAACTAGTTTTAACTTATTCAACTTACAGCGATTTTTTCTTTCTAGGTTTTTTAACCGGTAATTCCATTGTGTCTTTACTTTAGATTTTTTTATAATTTCTATCTCATAATTTAACCTCACTAGATCTAAATAATAATTTAAAATGTCATTCAAAATGACAGGGCATCGCGGAAGTCCATAAAAATATGGAAGACACTTATTTTTTAATTTTACTTTTTAAATTTGCCGCCTAATTTTATTTATAGACGCATCGTTCAGAAATCCATGGATTCAATTTTAATTTTATGGAAATAATTTAAACTTATTCCGATAAATCATTTTATAGTTTGAATAGTGATTTAGTTTATAAAAATAGATTATATTGACAGTATGGAATAAAAAACAATTAATCAAATATAAAAAAGGTCGAAATTAACATTTCAGTGTTTCAGTATTTCTGAACGTTGAATAAATAAAGACAGACAGACAGTTTTCCTAGAAATGCGGTGTAGTGTTGCCTAAATATAAAACTTACCCAAATTATTAGTAATCAGTCACCCGCTAAAGGAAAGCTTGTGAAGTAAAAAAATGAAATACTCAAAAGTAATAGTAAATGTGTTTCAATTAGTAAGTTGAAATTGCAATGGGCAGCCGTAGGCCACATTGCTCGTAGAACTGACAACCGATGGTTAATTAAAGTTCTCGAGTGGTTCTCCTTACAGCATTTATTGTTTTCAAAAAACTTGAAACTATGTTTGAATGAGTTAAAAACTGTCATCAGTCAATAAAAAAAAATACTTTTAAGGTAAATCGCTATTTATTTTGTAAGACCAACATTATTTATAGTATAACTTTCCAAACACACTTGCGGTCTTGAATAATCCATTAATGGGAGAGAGCTACGTACAAAAAAGTTAGAAGAAATGATCCTATGAGTTAAATGAGTCAATGACGTCATCATTATAAATATGGGAGATTTGAATGTTGGTAATGGTATCATTCGAACTGTCAAAAAACCCAGCGCGGGTGGCGGGGTGGTATGTTTTTGCATGAGTTTCCTTGAAGTTAATTTTTTTGTCATCAGTTTTTTGTCTCACTCGTGCTGTTACCGGTGTGCAATTTTACGTAAGAATAATGTTAAACAACCACTAATGGTTTATGTGACGACAAAAACAGAACAAAAGTGATTTATCACGAGATATTTTGATACGAGAAAAGTAAGTAAATACGTGTAACTAAAATTAAAATTGTATAAGGAAGTGTGCGTTGTGTACGTATTCGTGTTGAGTGTGTGCGTCAAAATTTCTTGGAATTAGCTCAGGGCGTTCGATACAGGTAAACTGACGGGTCAACTCACCCCTGGCATTGCATTGCAATGAAAAAGTTGTTAGTGCTTGTGGCATTTTGGAAAGGTGTCCTTTGCCTATTTTTTGCTAGACCTATTTAAAAGTGCAACTTGTCAATTTGCGCAGTTATAGTGGGAAAAAGTTTTAAAACTCGCATTTTGTGTTATAATGTGCTTCTAAAAGGTGTCTTTCGAGTAAGTTTGCATTTATTCTTTATTCTAAACCGCTGTTAATAATCAGGGCAATATTTAGAACATGCTGACAATGAAATTTCTTAGACTATATCACTAATACAGCCATATGTTTACATAAGCCTGTATAACCAAATTCTTCTGTAATCTTTACCTTTTTGATGTCTCAGTAGCTTCTCTACAGTCAATGTTCAGTCTACCAATAGAGCCAAATGTGTTACTGAATGATTTTGTATACAAATTAATGATATTAGATATCTTATTCATTACATCAAGTCACTTATGATTACAAGATATCCAGTGTAATCTAAACTAGTGATGCGGTTAACAGTGAATCCATGCTCCTAGTTATATTTGTCTGCCAAGAGTGTCCATGGAGTTCCTTGCTCATTCTTCTCCATAGAGATCTGCGCTTTGCAATGAGCACCTACCATACTTTCACAGTTTTTATGTCTTGTGACTGGGACTTTAGCATACTAACTATTTTGGGGAATCTGCCCAGAACGCTGGCTGCATTGCCTTCTTGGATCGCAATGCTGAAAACACTAGGGCCTTTTGTCCAAGTGCCCATTAACTTTTCGACATCGCCAAGCGTATAGTCGACGCCTCGCGTGACCAGAGGGCTGGCCTAAATCGTGGGCATAGGATCAGCATAACTTTTTTTATACTAGTTTTATTTAATGTCTTTTGACAGTTCAAAAGTGCCTCTAATTGGCATAGTTGAAATAAACATTTTGATTTGATTTTTCCAAGTACATGCAGGATCTGCGACCAGTTTAATGGGATCCAGCTGAATTATTAGTGTGTTACATGGAGCAACTGCCAATCTGACCTCCACAACTCAGTAACTGGTAAATTAAATACTAACTAAAGAATAGATTTTGAATTAGATATTTTTTTTATCACTTGTTACCCTTTACAAACCAATGATTGTTACTGGGATAATCCATCACTTTACTTTTTTTTTTTGCATGGTCAAATCATCAAATGAGTCCTCCCAAAGCAGGGCAGGACGGACTGTCAGACTTGTACTGAATAAAATCCACATTCTGTTCATTCCGGGGAAACTGTTTAGTCCCATGACCCCGGCAAGTTTTGGCTCTCTAAAGAGGAGCCCCGTCATTGTGCTGACACTATGAGGCGCGCGTGGAACACAACGCACTGTCGACCCAGGCTTGGTCAAATCAAATGCATTTATTTCAAGTAGACCAACATTTACCTATAATACTTTTGAAATGTCAAGACATAAAAAATATAATTGAATACTACAAAGTTATGGTCCATGGTCGGAGAGCGAGTTGCCCATCACTAGCCGCCGGCATGCCCGTGCGGAGAGTAATGGGCAACTCGCTCTACAGTGGCCGGAGATTGTTTTGCGACGTCCTTCGCCATGGGCGTCTACCAATAAATAAAAATCATTTTCTACTTTCTTTTTCACACCCTCAAAAATGGTGTGAAAATGTAGCAAGATCATCAACATTTAGAAAAAACCTCTGTTGATACAGGCAACCATTATGCTATGGTGTCTGCTTTTTTTTAATCAAATAAGCTAAGCTAATCTCAGTAACTACTGGTTCAAATATAAATAAAAAAATATATATATATTGAGGAAGCATATCCGGTATATAATAGGATCCGAGCAGCGGATGAAACCGCGGGCAAAACAGCTTTATTTGTTAAAGGCACAGTTGGTTCCCCTACCTACACAAAACGAAAGTATCGAAAACGAGTAGGTATAAATATTGAAGTTGTAAACAACATTTATAATAGCCCTCCTCCTAAATTCTTAACTCCTAATTTTTAATTTTTATGTTGTTATACCTTAAAATGGAATTCGTCACCACCATTATTCAAAAATTTGCTGAAGCCCACGAACACAGATTACACCGACACGTGAACGTTGAGGCTATTCAGCTCCTAGACAACACAGACTTAGTGCGTAGGCTAAAAAGAACTAAACCTTTTGAATTAGTGTAGTGAGTAAAGTGAGTGAATAATAGTAACAGGGTTGTGCTATACATATAACACACGAACAAAGTGTTTTTATAAAGTGATAGAGACTCTAAGAAAGTGCTATGGACTTGTGTAAAAGTGCTAATGGACACTATTCTTAGTTTTAAAATAATGTATAACGTAGCATATTAAGTTAGAGTTAAATTACTTATTAGTCTTTTAGGCTAGATCGTAATTAATTTTATTAGGAAGTCTGTTCTTAATAACAAAGTTCCAACCACAATTTCTACAAAACTATTGTATGTATTTCAATGTACCTACCACCTAAGTTCACATTGTGGAATGTAATAAACGTATTGAGTATTGTTTTAACCAGAAATTCAGTGTGGTGGACAGCACAAATAAAAATCAAGTTGAACTATACTTTCTCAAAACTTTGTTTGCATAAAAAGTTTGCATAAAATATTAAAGAACAGGTTCTTTTGTTCATAAAAATCTAAAATGTAGTTGAACAACTTAGAAAAAAATGTCTGAGAACTTGTGGGATGTTGAGTCAGTTTTATTTTAGGATTTAAAAAATGTCAATGCACTCTTTAGCAGCTGTGGTCCAGTGGTAACAGCCTCGACTTATGAGTTTTTGATTGTGAGTTCAAGTCTGCCGTATATGATTACTTCCCAGAATTTGATCCTTATAAGCAACACTATCGAACGGTGTAATAATACAGGGTGTGATTATTTTTCGAAAATCAGCGGGTTCGATTCCTCGCCAGGATTTTTGATTTTTCTAAAATCCAATGATGCAGTTTTAGTTTTCGTCAAAATCGGCCTCGCGACTCCTTTCAACGTTTTTCGATATTCCTCATAGATTCGAAAGTAGCCATTCACGCCCAGTTGAAAAATTCACCCTGTATATAAAAAACAGCGCCACTTTTCGTTGTAACTTTATAACTCAAGAACGGGCTCACCTATCCAAACCAAATGTTTAGGCTTTGTTCGGACTATTTAGTAGATTATTTATGTGAAGTTTGCACAAAATCGGTCGAGCGGTTCTTCATTTATCACATTTTTTGTAACACGTAGCGAAGCACGGGGTGGGTCGCTAGTTTTATGTAAATTATAATTCCAGTAGGTTCCGTTTCTTTCTTCGTGGTCTCACGACCACTGCTCGGTTTCTATTAGTCATAGTGTGATGTTATAGTCATCATCATCATCATCAGCCGGAAGACGTCCACTGCTGAATATAGGCCTCCCCCTTAGACCGCCACGCCGAACGACAATTCGCCACTTGCATCCATCGGTTGCCCGCGACTCTCACGATGTCGTCGGTCCATCTAGTGGGAGGCCTACGCTGCGTCTTCCTGTCTGTGGTCGCCACTCGAGAACCTTTCTTCCTCATCGGTTGTCAGTTCTACGAGCGATGTGGCCTATAGTTCCTTGATAAATAGGCTATCCAACACAAGGAATATTTTTGAATTCGAACCAGTAGTTCCTGAGATTAGCGCGTTCAACCAACCCAACAAAGAAACTCTTCAGTTTTATAATATTATTAAAATTAGTATAATTATGTAGATTTCACCACCACTGCTCTCAAAACAGTGAAGGAAAACGGTGCGATAGCTCGTAGATAAATAATTACAAACCTACAGGCTGATCTTCCGGTTAAAGCCGCGCTTGCCGAGGTAGGTCTATTGATGGGTGACCGTCTGTCATAGCGTTGCATTTCCTCCTTGTGTCGGAAAGCACGTAAAACTGTTGGTCCCGGCTGTCATTTGTAGATCTTTGACAGTCGTTACTATTAGTCAGAAACTCTAAAAGTCTTACCATGGGGTATCCTATTACCCAGTTACTGGGTTGTGGAAGTCAAAGTCAAATTATTTATTCCAATTAGGCCATCAAAGAGGCACTTTTGAACGTCGATTATTAAAATTAAAGGAAATAGGAAGGGATAGGATTGATTCTACACCCATTCGCAAAGGTAGGTTGTATGGAGGAGAATAGGTAAGAAAACTCCGTAGATACCTAATTACCCTTTTTAAAAATGTTTAACAGTGTTTTGAAATCACATTTTTTTTTTTAATAAATGGAGGTCCGATAGTCAGTCGCTCCATGTAAAATACTGATATTCAGCTGCATCTGGTTCGACTGGAAGCTAACCACAATATATGTAGTTGGGAAAAGGGTAGGATTTTTTTTTACATAGTAAATCATCCAATGAGTCCTCCCACCCCGGGCAGGGCGAGAGAGACTGTCAGACTTGTACTGACTAAAATCCACGATGTACTTCAATAGCCCTTTATGTTCCGGGATCACAGTGATGGAATAAGTCCCGCGACCCCGGAAACGGCTAGGCATATGATTCGATAGATTTCATCACCACTGCTCTCAAAACGGTGAAGAAAAAATATAGTGAGGAAGGTTTTAAATAAAAATTAAAATGCCAATACCTGTAGTTGCCATGTCTGCCTCATTAAATGTAGGTATCTTTAATGCATAAATGAATAATAATGTAATGGCGAACCTGCATACAAGACTGTGAATTAAATTATAATATAGACAGACTTAAGTTGTGTAATGATTTATCATTGATCACTTAGTTGCATCGTAATGTATTCTGTATACCATTATCATTGTATTGTGATCGGGCTGTGCAAGTATAGTAATATTCCACAACTATCACACAACACCATCTGGGGCCTAAGTCTACTAATTTATAAACGTCACAATGGTCTCTCAATGGTGTGTTTTTGACAGATTTTGTATGGCAAATCTGTCAAAAACTTACCATTGAGAGACCATTGTGACGTATATAAATTAGTAGACTTAGGCCCCTGGTCCCAAGCTAAGCAGAGCTTGTGTTATGGGTACTAGACAACTGATAAACATACTTACATATTTCTAAATACATACATATTATAGATAAATTACACCCAGACACAGAACAAATGATCGTGCTCATCACACAAACATTTGTCCTGGGAATCGTACCCACGACCCCGGCATAGCAGTCAGGGCAGGGTTACTTATCACTAGACCAGGGTTTTTCAACCTGTGGGTCGCGACCCCCTGGGGGGTCGCGAGGCGTCCTCAGGGGGGTCGCGAAGTTTCCATAGGCCACTTGTAAAAGGTTGGAAAAGCTACTGCATTAAAAAAAAACAGTTTTTAAAAGGATATAAGGATAAATGTTACTAATTATGTAACTAATTATGAAAATGATAACTCTAATTATGAAAATGAGTAACTGTGTTGGATTGAAAATTTATTTCTCAAAAATAAAAATACATGTAAAAATATCCAACGGGGGGTCGCGAAATATTTCTTCGTACAAAAGGGGCATTGCCATGAAAAAGGTTGAAAAACCCTGCACTAGAACCAACAGACCGACTGGTCTGTTGGTCTAGTGATAAGTAACCCTGCCTTTTACCTTTTTACCTTAACCGCCGCGATTGTGTGACAATCGCGGCGGTAAGACCCTCTTGAAGAGTGGCTGGATAGGCGACACGGCGTCCTCTTAGGTAGGATTCAGACCATATGGCTCGCATCGCGCCGTGCCGGGCGGCATTTTACAATGCGGTAAAGAAAAAATGTATCAACAGTAATTACAGTTCATATTTGCGTGCAACTTACGCATAGTTACCTCCGTCGGCATCCCGCGACGCGTCACGACGTGGCTATGCGTAAGTTGCATGCAAATATGAACTGTAAGTAGGTATTGAAGAACTGTCAGCATGATGACGGGGCCACACTTAGAGGGCCAAAGCCTGCAGGGGTCGCGAGACTTTCATGTCTCGTAACCATGATCCAGAAACGTAAAAAAACAATTGAAGAAACAGGGTGATTTTTTGGACAAGCCTGTTGGTCTAGTTGTTAGTGACCCTGACTGCTATACCGGAGATCGTGGGTCGGATTCCCACCCACGACAAATGTTTGTGTAATGAGCACGATCATTTGTTCTGTGGCTGGGTGTAATTTATCAATACTATGTATGTATTTAGAAATATTTAAGTATGTTTATCAGTTGTCTAATACCCATAACACAAGCTCTGCTTAGCTTGGGACTAGATGGCGTTGTGTGATAGTTGTGGAATATTATTATTAGTTTAGTCAGTACAAATCTGACAGTTTTCTCTGTACCTAGAGCGTGGGGGACTCATTCTACTCACTCAAAGAGTAATCATCATCATCAGCCTATAATGTTCCCACTGCTGGGACACAGGCCTCTCTGAGAGAGGGAGTGGGCCATAATCCACCACGCGGGTCCAGTGCGGATTAGTAGATGTCACATATCTTCGAATTTCTAGTTCTAGGACATGCTGGTTTCCTCACGATGTTTTCCTTCACCGTTTTGAGAGCAATGGTGATGAAATAAATTACACAAAGTAATGCGCCTGGCGGGGTTCGAACCCACGATTCACAACTCGTAAGTCGGGACCGATACCACTGAGCCACCACTGCTCCTTATGTATTTAGAAATATATAAGTATGTTTATCAGTTGTCTAGTACCCATAACACAAGCTCTGCTTAGTTTGGGACTAGATGGCGTTGTGTGATAGTTGTAGAATATTATTATTTTAGTCAGTACAAGTCCGACAATCCTTTTCCCTGTACCTAGGACTCATTTTACTCACTCAAGGAGTTAGCGCCTTATTTAGATTTCTGAGTCAATCAACCGTAGCGTGAACCGTGGTGATCTTTGGATAATCTAAAAGTGTTTTTTTTTTGTTTTAACAGATAACGCAGCGCGAGAGGTGATTATTATTGACACTATAGAAGAAAAGAACTGGTAAGTTTTATTAATATTATTGGCTTATCAGTGGCCAAAGGACAGTCCTGCTGTGTTACGGGCCGCGGGTTCGATTCCCACACGAAACAAATATTGATATATGATCCACCAATGAGGTAGTTGTTGCGGCTCTAGATTTAGATTTTTTTTTCGAAAATTGGTCTCCTCTAATATTCTTAAAAAGAACTAAAGTCAATGTTCATTCAAAAGTGGGTCATTGTCATCATTGTCCTGGGTCCGAGTGCCCACAGCGTTTTTAAAGATATCGCCAGGCGTTTAGGTCGACTCTTCAGGTGACCAGAGGGCTGGCCTATTCCTTGGCCAACGAATTAGCATTGCCATACAACGTGGCAATGCTGCCAGCGTTCTAGGCACTGTTCCCGTTGAACAGCGATGTGGACGTAAGAATACGTCCACATCGCTGTCAACGGGAACACGACGCCTATGATTGTTTTTCCTTTTTTTATTTTTTTTATTTACTATTATTTTTCCTTGTAAATATTATATTAGGTTTTTATTTATAGTTTGGAAAATAAATTAATTTTTTTTCAAAAGTTATTTTAAGTACGCTTTTTTTAATTTTTCATTTTTTTTTCAAAATGTTCGCATTTTTCCTTTTGTAGTGGGTACGCATGGTTGTGTGGGTTACATAAACAATTTGCCGTTAATTTGCTGTCATTCATTGAAGAGTTCCCTCGATTTCTTCAAGATCTCGTCATCAGATAATGATCAAATTGGGTGGGATGGAATGGGATCATCAGGTCTGTAAAGGGTATTTAAATAACACCCCTCTTTTTTCCGTCGGAGGTAAAAAAAAAGTTAGTTTGCTACAGTCCCAGACACACGACATAAAAACTGTGAAAGTACCGTGAATACCCGTTCCAAGAATAGATCTCTATGGGAGAAGAACGGGCAAGAAACTACAATCGGCACTTTTTTTGATCCCCAACATTAACATCATGACTTAATGATATTAATATGAGTATCTTTGTTACAGATTCAAAATGTCTCTCTGGGCCAGAGCTCAGCAGTTGCCTCCCGAGAGTTTGCAGAAGGTAAGCTGTTCTTCGATTTACCATGTTAGTACTGGAAGCTTGGCAGCAAATAAAGGGCAACTCGCTGTTGCGAACCATCAACCATGCCCGGGTCGACAGCGCGTTGTGTGCCACGCGCGCCTCAAAGAGCGTCAGCAATGATGACGAGGCCTCCGTCCGATAGTCCAGTCCGATACCGTGTGCGTCTCCCAGCTGGACCGTGGGGAGGAAGCTGGCATCTCCCGCACGCGTCCCGCCTCCTCCTAAACTTTTATTATGAATAACACTTTCGGCTTGGTCGTGAGGAGGAAGCTGTCCTCTCTCTCACGCGTCCCGCCTCCTCCTAAACTCTTATTATTAAATAACAATTTCTGCTGGTCGTGAGGAGGAAGCTGTCCTCTCTCTCACGCGTCCCCGCCTCCTCCTAAACGCTTATTATTAAAATAAACAATTTCCTGCTGGGTCGTGAGGAGGAAGCATGTACCCTCTCTCTCACGCGTCCGGCCTCATCTCCCAAACTCGTATTATTGAATACATTTTCTGATTGATCGGAGATGAAACGTCCTCTCCCTCACGCTCCCGCCTCCTCCTAAACTCTGAAATTAGTGAAAGAAAATTTTTCGACTTGGTCTTGAGATGAAGCTGTCGCTCTCCCTCACGCCGTCCCCGCCCACTCTAATAACGCAATTGTTTATCAACAGGTGGCGCACGGATCTACGCGATCACTTCCCAATTGAAGTTCGTCATTCTTGGCGCCGGGGATCGAGAGTCGCATATGGTGAGGGAACAACCAATGCTTTGATTTAAAACAGCTGTTATTTATAATAGACTGGCCTGTTGGTCTTGGTTGTGACCCTGAATGCCGAATACCAGGTGGTTCGTGGTTCGATTCCCACCCAGGGCAAATGT